>CM039124.1:52842204-52908199 GCA_022036555.1 Microstegium vimineum
TTGTTCCACCAGCTGGAGGCGGCCAAGGAGGAGTTCATCCGGGCGACGGCCGGCGTGTGGAAGGAGCAGAAGCTGCTGCTGCCCAAGCTCGTGGAGGCGTACGCCAAGGACGTGAAGCTCTCGCCGCAGGGCCTCGTGGACATGGTCCAGCGCTACCTCCCGGAGAGCATGAGGATGGCCGTGCAGCGGTGCCAGCAGGGCGGCAGGTCGTCGGGCAAGGTCGTCGAGTGGGTGCCCTACAACCCGGCCTTCCGCTTCCTGCTTGCCAGGGACCTCGCGTTCCCTCACCTCAGCTGACCGTTGCTTGGTTAGTAGTAAGTATATGCGTGTGTCATAGGGTTACAAGTAGAGAAGGGGATCATGTGCAGTTTTTGCGTGTAAAGATGCTTTTGTAGATGATGAACAGGAAACCGTGGAAGAAATGAGAGAAAGCACGTTTGACAATTTGACTCAATTTGCAAGTTTGACACTGAGGGAGTGAGGGACACTTTGGAGGCGCTAAAAGGGAAAATTTTGTAAAGCTGCTACGAAAGTTCCACAGGAGACTACAGAATCCTAAGAATGCAATGACCACCTGTAGATGCTAGCTTATGAAACTGCCGCGTTGTTACAGATCCACATGAAAATAACTTCAGATTGCTTGAAGCACAATTCGGTACACGACTACGTAATTTACAAGGAACAATACAAAAGCGAGATATCTTAGGTACGTAATTTACAATATCTGTTCAAACGTTATGTAGAATAGAAAGCATCTCAGACAAGCCAGCTCAAAAAACGACTACTTCAGAATGCATATGTATCCACCAACGTACTCGAACTCGCAGCCGGTCTAGGACCCTACGTTCATATTCATCCAAATAAGACTTCTCAAGTTCATCTGCCTGACGCCAATATGGCCGAGGTAGCCACCTGTCATTAGTGTCCACGTATTACACTGTTATCAACAAGTTCATACCCAAAAAAAATGCAATTATCAGTGAAGATAATCAGCGTACCAGTTCAGACTAATACTGCAATCTCCTTGAACACCTCCACCCACACCATTTGGATTAGACTCAACTCCACCAGTCCTATTTCACACACAAAAGAGCTGATTCAATAGACAATTACGCTCGACTGAGCCTTCTACAAGATTCTTAGAAAGTAAGTATGGATCAAGCTTCAGTACAAATTGAAACCATATGTCACTGACGAGCACTTAATAAATACCAAAAAGGAAAGGTAGACATACCATTTTTCCTTAAAACATTCCAGGAGATCAACAATATCATTACAAGACACAGCTGGGGTGCCCAATTTCGGGTCATAGAAGTTCATGCCAATAAAATTCCCATCAAAATCAACAAGAGGCCCTCCAATTCCGGCCTAAGAAGGTTACACTGAGAGTTAGCATTCGTAATGCCAAATAGAAGTGAACCTCATATTCTGATTTGAATTGAAATTACAGTATGCCTAGGCGTTGTGAGGGGGTGGGTGGCCACATGATGCCACAGGGTTTTAGTTACGCCACAACGCGTTCTAGGCGCTGAGGGGGGAAGGAAGCCACAATGCCACAAAAACTATGTAGTCATATAAAAGTAGGGGGGGAATAACAGCAGCCATACCTTGTTGATTTTACAAGTGGAGTAGAGAAGCGATTTGCAATCAAGCGAGCCCGACCAGGCAACCAGTTTCCCACTTGAAGCCATTAATTTTCTCGTTTGAAAGCAGCACCCTACAGACACCACCTTAGAAGACTTGTATATCAAATTGCGTTTACAAATCGCAAGAGGGCAGGCACTATAATTCTTGAGTCTCTTGACACTGACTAGAGCCACATTATAATCTAGATTATAATGTATTAGTGACCCCTCTAGTAGTGGCCCTTTTGGAGGTTTCACTTCAATCTGCAAATGATTCGGTGAGAATCAATCAGCATCTTGTAAGAATCAACGATCACAAAATAATTAGGAACACCAACCTTCAAGCCATCGATAACCTTGTTTTCACCATCGATCGCATCAGAATTTCTAACCAAGCTCGCAGATGTCAGAATAGTAGAGACATTGTTATCATGACATTTGTCATCCCAGTCAATAAAAAATCCTGTGCATGCAAAAAATCTGGTATTTCCTGGACAGTAATTTTGATCATTCGGTAGTGATGACCATACAAGGTATAAAATGATAAAGATAACACTAATGTAAAATCACCATTAAACGAAGCAAGGGAGACAACATTTCTAGATATTCCTTTAGAAACTCTTTTCTTTAGTAGCTTCCAAACACCACGACGATCATCATTATCATATACATCACCAAAAGGCTCTTCGAAAGAATTTACCAAGATCATGTCCCCTGGTTGAAGATGCATGGTAGGTTGTTAGTGGTATGGCACAGGAGTAAAAGAGGGCAATAGTAGTCAATTAAATGTACACGAAAAGACTCACTCTTTGACGGCCTGGGATAACCCAACATTTTATGAACCTCATATTCCTGGTCAGTGAGAGCATCTCTATATGCTGGTGCAACAAGATGAAGTGTTTAACTTGGATATATCAATACAAATATAGTAAGTTCACATAAAATTCTGGACATCATTTCAGAATGTAGGACTTTGGATGGATAGCAACTTTTACAAACCCTCATCAGAAGGGAACCATTGACCATGACCATGAACATGTCTAAACTTTTAAAAGAGCCGGTGATTGTTTTGGTGCTATATGCAACCATGAGTCCATATCTTGTGATTGTTTTTTTCTACACATGTGCAAAATAGTAGTACTTTATTACAAAGCATGCAACTTAGCCCTATTTGCATGTGTGATGTGTAAACATATGCAACTTTATATTAGAGAAATCATTTTCTAAATTCCATCACTACACATGGACACAATGCTACTATGAAATGATGTTAACTGGTCGGAGTCAAAACTCCAAATAAATTAATCACTACAGAAGTACAAATGTAAAGTTTTGCACCTCTTGAGGACCTTACAAATAAAATTGTATCATAAGACATCATTAGTGATCACAGAGAGACCACATACTCACCTTCAGGAATATCATTTGTAAGTCCTCCAACCCTATTGGAAGAACACAAATGTGAGTGACTAACAGAAAAGTAAACAGAATAAAAACAACACATTAGTATGCAACACAACCATGAGTAGAACTGTAGGAAAGCAATGAAACAGAAGCTTAAAGTTGTAGGGACATAAGTATTTCAGGAGAACAAAACACTATTGAGCAAATGTTACACGATATCTCAATTCAATAGCACCACAGTCCTTCCTAGAGTAGTCTTAAAGAAAAAATTCCTTATTAGGTATGTCAATAAGGTTAATATCAGTATAAACTGACACATGCCAATAGCACAGCTGGAGCTGGTGCAGGAGACCAAAATCTGATTCAAGGTAAGCATTAAAAACTGAAACTACAAATCACGAAAAAAGCAAAGAAAAGGAACAATTAAGATTAAATTTTCAGAATATTGTAAATCCACTGAGCCTCATACATTGCTTGACACATGGAAAGGTACTGAGGGATTCCACCGAGGCTCAGACATTGTTTGACCTGCACGGTGAGGCTCGTACATTGTTCCACCGAATCTCATGCAGCAATGGGCAAAGGGATAGCTGAGAGTGTAGATGAGTAAGGACAAAATAGAAAAGCAAGTAGAAACATTTGAAGACATACCTCACCGTCTTCAAATATTTAACCCGTGACAGAAATGCATTCCTTTCCTGAGATGTCCGAAGATGCTTCAGCCATTCGATAATTATATTACTTGGCATGAACAAAGATCCTTCCATACATGAAAAAAGGTTCATGCCAACAAAGCTCCCAGAAAAATCAAAAAGTGGCCCACCTTCCAAAACCTGGGACGATAAGACAAAAAAAAAAAAAGGCCAAGTACTTCAATAGAACACAAAGCGATGTGGAACTTTATAATTTTCACCACGAACTTGTCTTGCACAATTTTTTAGCAGGTACTGAAGTAAATAATTTAAAGTCATAGTGGTCAAAAGTTTATGTGTCTCATAGAACCAGAATGAAATACTCAAACTATAATCAAGGCGTACCTTAGATAATTTACAAGTTGAGAACAGAAGAGATTCACCATATTTACATCCGCTTGGGCCGCAAGTAAGCTTCCCATTTTTGGCCATTATTTTGCCAGAGCTATCATGCCCAACAGCGACTACCTTAGAATTGAGCAGAATGGATGGTGCGCTATGGAGAAGTACATTTTGAGCATCAAGGAAGGACATGATTTTGACAACTGCAATGTCATAATCTAAATTATGTTCTTCGATAAAGCCTGTGATAGCCCTCCCTTTATGACGCACTTCGATCTATAAAGAAACAGCAAGGAAACAGCTAGGATGATCAATAATATCTTAAATTAAAAAAGCAACATTCATGGTGATTAGCAGGGCCAACCTTCAGATTAGCAAGTCGTTTTTCTTCATTGTTTAAAGCTCTAACCAAACTTGCTGAAGTTAGAAACCTTGAAACATTCGCATCGCACTCTATAGCTATGCCAGAGGATGCAAATAGCACATTGTGTCCTGAACAATAAAAAATAAATCATTCATAGCAAGCAATTTTTAAACATATATTTAGAGTGAAATACGTTGTGGATCCTAAACTTGTCAAGGTTTGTCACTTTGATCAACAATGTTTAGAACAGAATAATTAGGCAACTAAACTCATTCAGGTGGATCACCAAAGGTACAAAGCATGCAACGAAGAGCCCAGCTGATGGCATGGTCATTCATGCTTGCCAGCGTAGACAGGTTAGAGAATAGATATATTTGTTGGTGAACTTTACAATCAAGTCCTTGCATATCTCTATAGATTGGAGGAAACGAATTGATCAGGCTATGCTATGCAGATGGCAAAAAAAAGTAGATGTAAGCGAGGAAAGGTGATTGACACCTTCTATTGGATTGACCAATTGATTACATCAGATACATGGTTCTGCTTGTGAGCATAACTGCAGTATTATACTATCTTTTTAGAATTACAGACAACAGTTTGCATCAGATACATGATTCTACTTGTGAGCATAACTGCAGTATTATCTTTAGAATTACAGCCAACAGTTTGATGCTTCCAGTGGATGTGCACGAGTCACATCTGCCATGGCTGCATATTATACTTCTGGTGGAAGCATTAAAACAATTTGATTACGGCTACGAGATCAAGGTATGATTGTTTTATTGGCATATAAATAAACTTCACACGAGGACAAATAGATGGGCCAAATCCTGCCAAAACTCTCATTGGGCGAGACCAAACAGGCACATCAGCAATCAGGTCCCACAAGGAAAGCTTTGGACCTTGACCACTTAGTTCAGTGACCTAATTATGCTAAACATCATGGACCTAAGTGACACCTTGACAAGTTCAGGATCCCACAGCATTATATTTTACTCTATTTTAACAACCAAAAAAAGAGTGTTATAAGGTAATCACCATCTGATAAAACAAGCGAGACAACACTTTTAGAAAAATTCAACGTAACTTGTTCACTCAGCTTGCCCCATACACCTTGCTTAGAGTCTAACAAGTCACCTGGGTACACATGCAACTTTAGATTAGAGAAAACATTTTCTAAAACTCCTGCAGTATATATTTTTTGTTCTGTGTCACTCATGGGCATAACGCTATAATGCTATTAGTTAAGTTAGCTGGTCGAGCCAAAACCTCCACAACAAATTAATAGTCACTAGACAAGATCGGAGTGGCCGTGTACTCACCTTCAAGGATATCATCTGTGAATTCCCTGATCCTATGGAAGAACATCGATGTGAGAAACTCACCCAGAAGTAAACAAGATCAGAGCAGTACATTAATATGCAACGCCACCATGAGTAGTATTGTAGGGAAGGAATAAACAAGGCACTTGAAGTAGTAGGATAAACCTTTAAATAGAATAAGACATTATTGAGCAAATGTTACACAACATCTCAAGTCAAGCACCATAATCCGATCTAGTGGTCTTAAGTAATAGTTTCTTGTTAGACATGGCAATATGGTTAATCTCAGTATAACTATGAGGCACCGACACATGCCAATAGCACCGCTGGTGTTGATGCAAATATCTTGGTACAGGAGACAAGTCAAATTATAATACAGGGTAAACATTAAAAACTGGAAGTACAAATATCGAGAAGTTAAAAAACAAGTTAGAAACATTGTAAGACATACATCACCACCTTCAAATACTTAGTCCATCCCAGAAAAGCATTCCTTTGCAGAGATGTCTGAAAATACTCCAGCCACTCCATAATTATATCCTTTGGCATGAAAAAGGATCCTCCCATACATGACAAAAGGTTCATGCCAAAAAAGTTCCCAAAAAAATCGAAAAGTGGTCCACCCTCCCAACCCTTAGACAGCGAGACAAAAAATAAAGGGCTACAGGTTAAAACGAAACAAAATACAGTGATGTAACTTATTCTTGTCACCACCAACTTTTGCCCCATACAAAATTTAACAGATACCGGTTAATAATTTAAAGTCAACAGTGGTAGTTTCTCTAACATAAATCTAACAATATAAATCCATTCATCTCAAATGAACAATATCTGAGTCAACAGCAGTCAGAAGTTGTGTAGAGCAGTCATTTGCAACAAATGAAAGGGATATAGAAGGTGTACAAAAGAACATTATCATTTGTATTGAAGCAAAGATAAGTTCAGTGCATATCATAACAGAAACTGATTATATTTAAAATACTCAAATTGTAATGTAAGTGTACCTCAGATAATTTACAAGTAGAGAACATAAGTTCACAATCTTCATATCCCTTGGATCGCGAGTAAGCTTCCCACTTTCGGCCATTATTTTGCCAGAGATGTCATGTCCAACAGCTACTACCTCAGAATGGAGCATAGGGCACAGGGCGCGGTGGAGAAGTACCTTTTGAACATCAAGGAAGGATGTAATTTTGACAACCGCAATGTCATAATCCAAATCATATTCTTCAAGAAACCCTGTGGCAGCCCTTCCTTTATGACGCACTTCAATCTACAAAGAAGCAAGGAGACAGTGAGGATGGTAAATAAAATCTTAAGGCAAATGGCAAGATAAGTGGTGCTTAGCAGGGCAAACCTTCACGTTATCATTTCCGTTTTCTTCATTGTTTAAAGCTCTAACCAAATCTGCGGAAGTCAGAAACCTTGAAGCATGTGCATGGCACTCTATAGCTATGCCAGAGGACGCAAATAGCACTGTGTGTCCTGAACAATATCATAACGTAAACCACTCATAGCAAACAATGTTTAAACATAGAATTTGACAACCGGATGAGAGAAAATACGACAATCACCATCTGATAAAACAAGTGAGACAACGCTTTTAGACAAATTCAAAGCAACTTGTTCACTCAGCTTGCTCCAGACAGCTTGCTTAGAGTCCCATAATCGATCTGGGTAAAGAAATGCACAACTCTGAGTACTTAAATCTGCTGAAAGAAAGAAGCAAAAAAAAAAAAAAAAAGGAAGACGAAGCAGCAGACCTGAAAGCAATGGCTTGGTTGCCTCTGCCTCTCGTGCGGCAAAGCAGGTTCTTTTATTCTCATTTAAGCTTCTTGATGAGATAGCACCACCACTCCGTTTATTGGCCACCATCTTTCCAATACTAAAACAGAATTAAAAGATGATGAATCTGGGTGGTAAACTTAGAGAAAATTGTATAAAAAAACACCCAATACGTGACATTGAGTTTGAGATTCACATTAAATGATGAATAAGTCTCATCTTTAAACAAGTTTAACTTGGCTAGCTTGATCTTTCGTAGCTCAAAGCAGAATCGGCCAAAGTATGTGCGTGTTTGGGTGGTTCATGCAACAAAATTCAGTAGGTGGGTGGCCATTTGCAACAAGAGGTTAGTGTTCGACAAGGCCGGCGGAATTCCACAGTCGCCTAGGCGACGGGGTACCACCTTATGTAGGGGGGTAGACTAGGCGGCGCAGACGTGGGGGCAGCGCCAGCAGAGGAGGGGGCGACGGACGGCGGAGGTGGGAGGTGCGGATGTCGGGCAGGGAGGACGGAGGAGGGGACGTTAGGCGGTAGCGGCAGAGGTGGAGGTGCGGACGCCCGGTGGCGGTGGCGGTGGCGGTGGCGGTGTTGGCTGAGACGGGCAGGGGACGGAGCGATGGATGGATGGGATCCGAACAAGCGTTGATTTGTTAGCTGGGCCTGGGTTGGTATAGCTGGGCCTCTTTGTCTAACTATAGGCCCAGTGGAGGAAGAGAATAAGAGAGAGAGGAGCTCTCGCTGCCTCCGCCAGTCGAGCTCGCCTCGCGCCTCGCCGATCCGCTCCCTCGCGGCCCGGGCCGGCCGCTGCGGTGAGTTCCTGACCCCGAGGCTCGAGCTCCTCACCTTCTCCCTATTGTGCATTGTGCTCCTCTCGCGTTTGCTCTCCGCCGCCTCCTATGAATGGTTTTTAAGATTTTTTTTAAAAACTCACGATACTTTATAAACCAACAGCTCCAGTCAAATCTCCAGAGACTGAATTGATTACAAAGTTTGGTGTCTGGCACCAGAATTCTTGCCCTCCTCAGAGAAGGCAGTAGCCCCATGATTGGCCATACAGTCGGCCACCCTATTACATGATTTAGGACAGATTGAAACCGAGCATGAAACAAAGTTTCTAACCATTGCTAAGCGAATCGTCCTAAACAGCGACCCCTCTGGGCCATCATCCAGCAAGCATGTTGTCAATGCCTTGCCTAGGTTTGAAGCATCCGTCTCCAAAGTTATCCTCGTCATTCCCAGCCTTGCTGCTCTCTCCAAGCCATAGAGAGTTGTCAATCCTTCAGCATGAAGAGCACTTCCTGCTCTTTGGATGTTTCCTGCTCCAATGTCTAATACAACACCTGTGTTGTTCCTCACCACACATTCCCATCCTCCCTTCCTTGTCAAAGCTGAGAAGGCTGCATCCACATTCAATTTGTACTTCTCATCCGGTGGTGGCTTCCATTTTGCTCGCTGTAGCTGAGGTCGATGTTTGTTTGGGCCTTTTAGCTTTGTAAATTCACTTAGATGGTACTGAACTGAATTGCACACCTCCCCAGCATTTGCCTTGTTCCTCGCCGTCCACCATCTCCACAACAGCACCACAATTTTCAGTTGTTGATCAGGCTGCATAGTCCATAGCTTCTCGGCCACTTCCTTCCCGACCTACATTGTGCCAACCAACAGCGGCTATCCTCCGTTTGTAGTGATCTCCAACATTCTCGTGCATTTTTGCATTTGAAGAAAATGTGTCTGCTATCTTCATCCAGTCTTCTACACATTGGACATACAGTTTCAGTCTTGACTTTCCTTCGTTTCAGGCTGTTTCGTAATGGAAGGCTGTTATGGATAAAACGCCACAGGAACATCTGAACCTTGTTGGGCACCTTCAGCTGCCAGATCTTTTGCCATGGGAATTGAGCTCCCGCTACTCCTCCCTCTGTTGACGCCTCAGCATTCCTTCCAGCCTCATTTTCCCGCCACTGCACTGCAATCTTGTATGCTGATTTTACTGAGAACTGACCCTTTGAATCAAAGTGCCAGGCTGGCATGTCCGACATATCATCCACTAAAGGAATTGACAAAATAGCCTCAGCATCCTCCGTCCAAAATATGTCCCACACCAGCTGTTCGTCCCAGCCCCCATTTATTGGGTCCATCAATTCATCCACCCGAGTTAGCAGGGAAGCCCCTCTCGGTGTAGCAGGGCGTCGTGTATCCCCTTGTGGTACCCATGGATCAGTCCAAATTTTGATCTGTCTTCCATCTCCCACCCTCCAAATAAGCCCCTTTTTAATCAGCTCCACCCCTTGTAGAATACTCCTCCAGGAGTAAGAAATTTCCTCTTTAGCCTGACATTCCAAGATACTATTGTGAGAGAAATACTTAGCCTTCAGCACCTTACCGCAAAGATTGTCCGGGTTAATCAGCAGCCTCCACGCTTGTTTTGCATCGCCAAATTGAAGAGATGGAGATCCCTGAACCCCAAACCCCCCTTCTTCTTCGATCGTGTCAATTTCTCCCAACTTAGCCAATGAATCTTGTTTGTCTTGTCTTGCTGGCTCCACCAGTACCTGCACACCATTGTGCTCAGCTCATCACACAAGGTTTTTGTTATATCGAAACAAGACATGGCGTAGGTTGGGATGGCTTGGGCCACAACCTTGACAAGGATTTCTTTACCGGCCTTTGAAAGCATTTTTTCCTGCCAGCCTTGCACTCTACACCAGATTCTCTGCTTAATGTATGCAAAAGTTTTCTTTTTTGATATCCCAATGGAGACCGGCAGCCCGAGATACCTTTCCCCCCACCTCTCTTGTGAAATTGATGATCTCTTGTTGTTCTTGCTGTATTTGAGCTAAATAGTATAGACGATTTTTCCTTGTTAATCATTTGTCCAGACACCCTCTCATACACCTCCAACACTCTCTTCAACTCTGCCGCTTCTTCATTCCTGGCTCGTATCAAGATCAATGAGGCATCCGCAAAGAAAAGGTGGTTGACGCTTGGTGTCGCACGACATACCTTGATACCCACGATTTTTTATCCCTCTCTGCCTTTTGTAGCAAGGCTGATAAGCCCTCTGCACATATGATGAAAAGGTAAGGATAGAGGGGATCTCCCTGACGGAGCCTCCGCTATGATATAATTGCTTCTGTGCAGCCCCCATTTATTTTGATGCGGTATTTTACCGATGATACACATCTCATTACCAAGTCAGCCCACTGCCTTCTAAAGCCCATCTTAATCATCATGTTGTATAGAAAGCCCCATTCAACCCGGTCGTAAGCCTTGCTCATATCTAATTTTATTGTTGTTGTCCCCTCTGCCCCTCTTCTCTTATTTTTAAGGTAATGTGTTAGCTCATATGCCAGCAAGACATTGTCAGTTATCAGACGACCCGGCACAAAGGCGCTTTGAGAGGGTGAAATCACATCTGGCAGCATCACTTTTAATCGATTAGCAATCACTTTGGAAATAAGTTTATACAGCACCGTGCACATGCTGATTGGCCTAAGGTCTTTGAGCCTTTCCGGTTTGTCGATCTTAGGGATGAGTACTATGATTGTGTCATTCCATCCTGGTGGCATATCCCCACCATTCAGGACCTTCAGCACTTCCAATTTCACCCGTTCCCCAATCAGTCCTCAAAAGCGCTTGTAAAAAATGTCTGGGATGCCATCAACCCCAGGAGTTTTGAGATCTCCAACACTTTTGAGAGACTTCCAGACCTCATCTCCTGAATAGGTGGCCTGCAAAATTTCATTCATCTCCCGTGTAACCCGTTGCTGCACACAATTGATCACTTCTTCACCATCTCCTCCTGCCTGTGTAGAAAACAAGGTTTGGTATTGGTTGGCAATGTATGTTTTCAGCCGGTCACCCTCCACCACCCCTCCTTCTTCATCAATCAGCTGCTTAATCTCGTTTTTCCTCTTCCTTTCTGAAGCAAAAGCTTGAAAAAATTTAGTATTTCGATCGCCATTCAGCAGCCACGAGTTGTGGGCACGCTGCTTCCAATACACGTGCAGTTGGTCCTCCAACCTTTCTAGCTTGAAACGCATGACATGCTTTCGGTTCACATTATCCTGGGAAATCCCACCTCTCCTGCACCTTTCCAGCTCCCTCCTTGTATTTTTCACCCTTTTCTCTAACTCCCCCAGAACCAATCGGTCCCACTCCCACAACTCCCCTAGCACCCGACCTTGCAGCTCCAAAAGTGTGGCGGAGCCATCCAACAGGGCTGAACCCGATGCCTCCTCCACTTTTGCTGCACAACCCTCCTCCTCCAGCCACCGGGCTTCAAAAATCCTCAAAACTTCTCGTGGACTCTCCCATCTCCGAAGCTCCCTCTCCCCTACCTCCACGATCATAGGTCTATGGTCTGAGTGTCTTGGATCGCCGTTGATAACTCGGACTAGAGGGAATTTGCTCCTCCATGCCGTGTTAGCAAGGACCCGATCCAAACGCTCTCTAGTGTAACTCCCCACATTGTGGTGGTTGTTGCGCCACGTGAACACATCCCCCACACAGCCCAAGTCATGCAGGTCACAATCCTCCAATGCCAACCTAAATTTCTGCATTGCTGCCTCTGATCTCACCAGCCCCCCTCCTTCTCATGGGAAAAAAGGATCTCATTGAAATCACCTGCACACACCCAAGGTAGGGACATGGTTCCATGCAAGGTCCGAAGAGTATCTCATGTTTTCTCCTTTTCCTCACTCCTAGATTTCCCATACACCCCCGAGAACCTCCACTCAAAATCATCTTCCTCCTTTATTACCATATCGATATGGTATTTGGACATACTCTTGATTGTGAGATCAATCTCCTTCCAGAAAACAACAAGGCCACCACTCACCCCGACACTGTCCTTTGCTACCATGTTAGTCAATCCCAGCCTCCACCTTAACCAGTCCAACCACTTGCCTTCATGTTTCGTTTCTGACAGGAACAACACATCAGGGGCCTCCTCCTTCTGGAGCTCCAGAAGGCCATGAATTGTTGGGTCGTTCCCCAATCCCCGGCAATTCCAGGCTATGAGCCTCATTTGGCTAGGTAGGACTGTCCTACCGTTCCTCCCCCGCCCTCCATCATTTGGTCATCCGTTTGTGCCCCCTCCACCCTTTTCTTTTTTTGGTCCAAAGCCTCCTCCGGTAGCTCCACTCCCCGTCGTCTTTTCTTCTCTGTCTTTTCATCTTGCGCCCCGCCACTGTCCTTTGGGTCACGCTGCCTCCGACGAAATGTACCAGGCTTCCTTCCCCCTCCCCCAGCCACCTCTACACTCCTCCCACCAGTCACACTCACCACTGGATTTCCCCCCCATCTCATCTACCAGAATCCCCTCTACAGCAGCCACCTTCTCCATTTGTGTCTCCAACACCCCCAGCACCCCTCCATCCACACCCATGTCCCTCCCTCCAACTAAAAGCCTTCCCCCATCTTGCAAAACAAAATCACCTACCTTGTCATGTACCTCTAGATCCTCCACATGATCATGGCGGGCACCTCCCAGGCACCCCACCCCTTGTCCCTCAACAGGCTGCTGCTCCCCTTCACCACCTTGCTTCTGTCCCTCCCCATCTCCAGCCCCAAGTTCTCCACTAACAGTCCCAGCCCCAAAAACCAGACTCTTAGGCTTCCCCACAAAAACACCCACCTTTTTCGCCACCGTTTTCGCCGGGCTATTAACTTCATCATTGAGTTCAGGGTCAAAGTCTGAGCCTGTTCTGAGAGAGGACGTCCGCCGTCTGTCCTGATTCAAGACCAAACTCGTCTTGCCACTCTCCCTGCTCCTCCCAAATTTACCACTACCAGGACTTCCCCCTTCTGACCACTTATGCTTCTGATCTGCTTGCCCTTTTCAGCGTGTTGGGTTCACCCGCATCCACTCCCCAAACTGCCTGCACTCCCCTCCCACCTCCTCACAAGAGTCACATTCCCTCTCCACATGACCAAGCCGGCCGCAACCATAGCAGAAGTTTGGAAGGAATTCATATTGTACCGGGCACCAACAATCATCCTCGCCCTCCTCTCCTTCAACCAAAATCCCACGCCTCAGAGGCTTGCGAATGTCAATCTTCACCTTTATTCGCAAGAAACCCCCCACCGTTGTTCCATTCGCCTCTACATCGACAGCCAAAGCTCTCCCAACCTGGTTCCCCAAAAGCACCCCGTTCGTGGAATCCATCATCCCGAGAGGGAGGTCGAAGACCCTAACCCAGATCGGGATGTGGATAAACTCAATATCCTTCAGTCTCTTGCTCATATCAAAGTCCATTACCACCAGCAGGTCACCTCCAAACTCCCAGGGACCCTCCGTGATGGCTCTCCTTTTACCCCTGCCTACAAGAAGGTGAAGAGGAAGAGATTCTTCCCAAGATCCTTACATCGAATCCCCTGCCCCGGACACCAGATTCTTCCTAAAGTCTGTGCAAGCCCCTCAGCAAAACTCGCCTTGCACGCAAAAAGCTTACCAATTGCCTGCGGCGCTTGTTCCCTGTCCCCTTCCTCCACCCGTCTTGCACCTTTCACCTTGCTCCTCTCCTCCTCCGACAGCTTCAGTCCCGTTAGCAGACCTTCCAGCTCCTCGCTGCCGCACCCCTTGCTGCGCTTGCCCTTCCCGCCCCAGCTCCCTCCGCCGCCACCGAATCCGCTCATCCCGCCCCGCCTGGGCGACCCGCACCACCAGGGAGACGCTCCCAGAAGCGGAGGTTGCTTGGATACTGCTATGGGGTGGCTACTGAGCCTATACAAGGTGGAATCCCCTTCGAAACGCTAGACCTAGTCTAGGTTCGGCACCCTCCCTGAGTCGCCAAAGGTCTCCGTGACCCTTGACCAGACCAGGTACCAGTTGGGTGTTTTTAAGACGTTGCATAGTCGTCGCCTTGGCGTTCAGGCGATTTTCAAACCTGGGTGTCAGGGTCGTCACTCATCACGACCTCGAGGGATATGGCATCCGCAGGACCGCAGTCATCGGCTCATCATCCTATCCAGCCCAAGTTGTTGTGGTACATCTGTGTGCAGCAACTTGATAGGCTACTCCAAGGTAACCATTTTACACCCCTTGTTACTATCATTATTAATGTTTTGTTTTGAAAAAAAGTATGCATAAAAGGTCCTTCTTATTTAACTTGGCCTCGTGGAAAACTACCATAGCAGCAATTAGATTATTAATCCAAATAATGCTACATATACATAATGAAAGATTTATGTGTTGTGCCTGTGCTTCTGTAATTAGATGCAAACGTATTGTTGGGATGCAAATATATTACCAACTTCGTTCTAAATTATAGTTCTTTTAATTTTTTGATTTCAAATTTGACCATCGTCTTATTGAAAAAAGTTGGTAGTGGCAACGACCGACGACAGAAGTGGAGGTAGCGACCCCAGCGTGATCAGGAGATCGCCGCCAAGCGTAGTATTGAGATTTCAATATGGTCTGGTCTGAGTGCTTTTGCCAGTTGTGTTAAGATGTTCAATTTTTCAGTAAATTACAGAAGATGGATATGGTGCATATTATAATGTTCTGTTCATCTTTAATTTACTGCTCATGTCCAGCATGTTTGTGGACAAGGTGCACATTATATTTATTGTATTTTATAACTGAAGAACTTAATTCTTACATGCTTCAAACATGCTAATGTGGTGTTGAAGATGTGGATCCCGTGGCAGAAGTGCAAGCATTGCCACAAGCTTTAGGACTGACAAAAAAAGAGCATGAAGTAACGTTTGTTATTACTTCCTCCAACCATCCAAATCACAAGAGATCGATTTAACTTTTCTGACTGCAACATAATCAAATTTAAACCATTCTTTTATTAGTAAAACAGGTTATAATAAAAAAATGATATCTTATGTAAATTTATGAATAAGACGAGTGGATAAACTTAAGATGAAACAAATCAAATGACTTAAAAAGAAAATGTGATTTACAAAGCCACGAGAAACTATTGAGCCTCCCTCCCCCCCACAATCCACTACCCGTGTGTTTGGTTTGGGGTTAATATGAAATGGGTTGAACCCATACTTTTTTCTCGATCACACAAAAGATTTGCGCGTTTTTATATTAAGATAGAGAAAGTTTAATACAACACGCCTTGGCGGCGCCCTAGAGGGTCAAATGAAATGTACGTGCACGCTCAGACTCCCCCTAGTGTACTGAAAATGAAGTGTTACATTGCAAACATATCAACCCGAAAACAAACACTAACTAGGAGGCCTATGCCCGTGTAGCCGAGCGGCGGCGGCGCCGCTTGCGCGCACCCACGCCACCGACCGACGGGAATAGGTCACGAAGCGCCTCCGCGTGATGAGGGTCAGGGTCATTGTCGTACATCTCTTCATACGCCTTCATGATCGACGCAGACAGAGTTGACATCCCGCTGGTGAGTCTCAGACGCTTCAAGACAAGGTGCTCACCTCCCTTGGCCACCGGGATATGCCGCTATCCGTCTGCTCCTCTTGGAGAGCACGGGCGGTGGACGTCTCTCCGGGGTCAAGTCATCTCCAGGCAGCTCAAGGAGCGGTGGCTGCCTTGCCTTCGTGACTCGCTCGATGAAGCTCCTGAGACGACTGCCGGCGGAGTCCGTCTGAGGGCTGTTGTCGACGTCCGTGGCATCCGCCACAGTCGCGCCTCCCGAGGTGGTAGCTTCGGGAAGCGCTTGGCCAAGGCAAGCAACACCGTCCACGACGTCAGGTTGCTCTGCCGACGACACCATGACTAGTGGTGGCCTGACAGGGAAGGCAGCAGACTCCTCCAACATTGGGTCGATCCACGCGGGAGACCCCGAGCACGACCACAGCTCCAACACCAGCGGATCTTGCTCGGAAGCGAGGAAGCAGCTACCAGCGGCACCTGCATTGCCATCGCAGCCGGCCGACGCCGCGAAGTTGGGGTCCCTCGGAGTTTCTAGGGTTGGGTTGAATCCATGTTTTATGTTTGATTTAAGGAATAGACTAATTTCAATTTCTTGTTTGTTGTGAGGGACCAAGTGGGATGTGCCTTGGTTCCCCAGGCGAGACCTAATTCTAGTAGAAGCCGGCAACCGTCAGCAGAAAAATTGGGTACCGTACCAGGAGGGCTTGAATACGTCATTTTCCCATCGAGAGGATGAAAAGGAGTTTTCGGTTTCTTTTCCCGGTCACAACGAGATTTCATTTTCCACAAACAACGAAAGATTTATTCCATGATGCACGACACAGAGCCTGAACACGAGCACTAATAAAAGCTGAGTTCCAAACTGTGACTGGGCACACCTGTATTTACACTTGCATCTAAAAACTACACGTACACTTTCATCCATCCTGTTGCCGCGTAAACCAACGGCTCCAAAAACACTACTCACAGAGCTCTGCATCTACAACACTTGATGTTCCGTCGATCTCCGGCGCGGCCACACCATCCGACCAAGCGCCGGCGAGCGACACGTCACCACAAGAGAGACACATGCATGGGAGAACATTTGCCGGGCGCCCGGCTCGATCTACTACTCGCTCTCCGGGATAGCGGTGAGGTCGGGGGAGAACCTCGACGCCGCCCTGCCGCCCCGGTACGCGACCCTCCGCTTCTGATGCGCCACCACCACCGCAGGCTTCGCCGCGTCTGGCGAGCAAACCGCGTACTCCTCCTCAGGGACCGGGAACACGAGCGGCGCCACCGCGCCACGCCGCCGCCGCCGGCGGTACGGCGAGGACGGCTGGGCGGCCGCGGCCGCGGCCTTGACGAGCGCCGAGCTGGCCCTGATCGCGAGCGCGGCGACCTCGTCGCGGGTGAGGCGGCGGCGCTGCATCTCGGCGGGGAGCACGAAGTAGATCTGCCCAACCTGGAGCTCCTCCCCGGGGGCGACCGCTGCGACGGCGACGGGACCCCCCTCGAACGCTATCCCGTCGGCGTCGCAGAGGAACCACGACCCTGCCTCGCCGCCGCTGCCGGCCGCTTGCAGCGCCGTCGCGGCGGTGGATGGTGGCGCGTACTCCCGGAGCTCGCCGCTGGGGAGCACCACCCTCGCCGTCGCGGCTCCCTCGTCCGCCACGTCACATGACACGCAGATGCCCATTGTGCAGTAGCGCAGCAGTAGGATGCGTGTGATCTTGTGTACGCTGCTGCCTGCTTCGGTCCGGTTTGTCTTGCGGGACGCGCTGTCCTTGAGCTGGGTCGCTTCTTCTCTGCTGGAGATGGAGATGGCGATGGCCGATGGAGGAGGAAGGCTCGGAGAGGGCAGCTATATATAGCGGGAGGGAGGAGGAAGGAGACGAAGGCGGGGTGGCACAGGGTGAAGTGTGCTGTAACCTCGAGTGGAGGCAAGACAGGCTGGAAAAGGTTTGCAATGCCAAGGCAGCGAGCGATCGCGAGGCCACAGGGATTCGCGTGCACTGGGCGGGGTTTTCTTGGCAAAGAGAGGGTCAAACAGAGCGCACGGCCAAATATCATTGTGGCTACAATGATGCTTCACTGTCTAAATCAAATATTCAGTTCTTTTAATTGAGCCGTGAAGAACTAAGCACGAGCAGGACAGAGTATCGTATCGTTCCAAAGGTTTGTTTATTTGCTAAGGGTAAAACACGCATATTCAGTTTGAAAATGTCGTGAAAATGAAACCTGGCGATGTTTCAGTCTGAAAACAACTTGTTTGGCATCACTCATCCTGGCAATGTTTCAGTCTGAAAATGAAACTAAAAAAAATATATACTTGCCAGTTCTCAAGTGGAGAGTCGGGATTTTCTGGTTGGGCCGTTGGGGACGAACTTTATCCATTAAAAGCTGAAAGTTAAGTTTTGCAACTCACGTTTTGAATCAAAAGAAAAATTTATGTGAAATTTGAATATATATACATTTTTTAACAACTACTTCTTGGGTCTGTGTTGTAGCTAAGGATGTAAGCGGCAGCCCGCATAACCCATGTATATATAGGCTTAATTTTACGGGTTACCACTTAAACCCGTAAAAATTAAGCTTATATGTGGGTTCGCAGGTTAACCCACTTGCATCCTTAGTTGTAGCTGCTGATGTTGTCTACTCCTTCCATACAAATGGCTAAACAAACTGTAGCAACCAGCCAACAACAACGCATCAGCAACATCAGGTACAAAAGATAGCCGTAGAAAATCAATGGGCTAAGTTGTGCAAGTAGAAAATCAGAAGCGAGTAGACTCAGAGAGTGTTTTTGCAGCAATGCCACTCTTCCCACCCAAACTAATGCATAACAAATAAGTTAGAGACCACAACGCACCTAGTTTTACTTATGCATGATATAATAACATATATGAAGCGTTGTCGAACAGAAAACAAACCACAATCTGAGAAATCTTTTGTCATGTTTTTGACTACTCTAGTGTATACGTCGACTTTTCATCTATTTCTCTCTCCTCTTCGGGGTTTTTTTAATGAAAAACAGTACTACTCTCCTCCTTGGTTCATCTCACATGCACACTGAAGTTGTAAACCATCATCAATTGCTTGGAGCCTTTGGAAGGTGTAATTCGGATGAAAATACAATCTCACCGTAGGTCATGAAAAAAGGGCATAAGATCTATCACACCATTGATAGCTTAAAAAGTACCTGTCCCGCGTGGACTTCTTGAAAATGATCCATCCTCTCGATTCTTCCAGTTTCTTCTCTCTTGCAACAAAACACGGCGTTCACGTCAAAAGAGTGTGTTGCAGACGATTTCTTCGTCACTGTGATCTTCTTCTGTCGTGTTGCTATGCCGCTCTGCGTCACCGTGCGCTTTTCCGTTGCAGGTAGGTCACCAAAAGGCTATGGCATGCATGCACACAGGTGCTAGGTCAGCGCGGTATAGTAGGCGGACGTAGTGCAAGGCCGAGCGACGCGGCGCGCGCGGTTGGGAATGGAGCGTCGGGTGCAGTCGCGGGACGCGTGGGCGTTCCGCGAGGGAGTGGCGAGTCACGTGGGTGTCACGCTACAGAGTCGCTGGGACGTGTCGCGCGCTGGCGCCTTTTCTGCCCATCCGCTCAAAAACTCTACCTAGCGTGGCCGTAGGCCGCGTAGCCCATATCGTGCATCGATCGATGGCCACACCTTGGTAGGTACGTACAGTACGTAGGCGCGTGCGGCTTCGCGTTCTGTTCAAGCAAGGATTCCCGGCCGTGATCTCGTACGTCATCGTCATGTGTATCGTGTGTCCCACATGAAACGAACTGCGGGAGAATGGACCAAGCTCGATCGCGTCAACGTGTCACACAGCTCTCACGGGTCACGGCCGAATAATAAAAGAGAGCCATGCATGCCGTCACGCACGGCGAGGAGGAGGCCGGCCGGCGATGATGGATCCGATCCGGCAGGGAGAGATAACGTAACGTAGCCCACCAGGCAGAGGCAGCCAGCTCTTGGTGCTGCGTGTGCCCGCGTGGCGCCGTGCATGCGCGCGACGAGCTGTTCCGCTCAACGACAGCTAGCCAGCCTAGCTCCCCGCCAGTCCCCACTAGCTGTTGGCACGCACGCACGTTGGATCAGCGCGGAGGGCAGGCAGGCAAGGCAGAGCGACCAACGCGCTGCACGCAGCATCACATGGCCGCCGGGTCCGTCCGGTCCGGTCCGGGTGTGCGCGCTGCCCGGGCAGTGGGGAGCCAACCTCGCTGCACGACGGGCCACTTGGTCTGGTTCTGGTCGTGCCGGCCGGACCAAATGATTCCCCAACCGGATCGATCGGGCAGCCCCCGTCGCGTAGCGCGCCCCTGCATTGCATTGGCATGCCGTTGCGCTTGGCTTGCCTTCCCGGAACGTTCGCTTCGTCCCGGCCGGCCGAAGATCCTGCACGGCCAGGCGTCGACCGGGCGGCGGCAGGAGGAATCTCCTGCGTGCGAATGCGATCCCTGGACGGCCCCCGGCCGCAGATCTCGACGTACGTGGCCTGCAGACCAGCAGATGCGATCCCGTGCGCATTCGAGTTGCATCGGTATATGCCACTGGCTGACGGTACGGATGATGCTCTGCGCAGATCAAGCACACGCATGTCGGCAGGAACTGGAATGTGTACGCAAGTCCGGGGAAGCTTCAGTAGTTCAGGCCGATTTGGGTAACGGGCATTGCAGATCTTTTTTTTTTTAGATTAACAATGGCGTTGCAGATCTAGAAAGCTGAGGCAGATTATTATTAGACTACTAGACGAATAAACGACGATGTGTCGGAGTAATCTGCAGGGTAAGGGAGCGCGATGATGAGCCTGTCGCGTGATTGATGAGAAAAGCCAGCAAGCAAGGAATCGGATGGTTATTTACTGTTTCGCCGCTTCCCAACACTGCAAAATGCTGTGCTGTGCTTTTCGACAACTGCGAATCGTTTCTGCCGATCCATCCATCCATGAAAATCCACTGACTAATCCTAACAAAAGATGTGTTAACTAGCTTGTAGGGGTACTGGTAAGGGAATTGTTGATGCCGTTACGTCGCTTTAATTAATGGTGGGTGCCCGAATTCTTTACGCAACAAGCTGCTGTGATGCATGCACCACCGCCTACCAGTGACACGATAGTTTTTGGCGCACGTATTGATGCTGTCTGCTCCGTTGCAATTGCCAATAGCAATGATGCCTGAGCGCGAGACCGGCCGGTTGGCCTGCATTTGAGAGAGACGACGACGCATCCAATCCAAATGTGGTTGCCCTCATGAATGCTGGACGTACTGTACGTGCTTGGCTGCTTGCCATTGTACAAAAATATTCTGGTACCCCGTACCCAGTTACAAACGTGTTACACGCAAAGTCTGAACCACTCACCACGCATGATTGCGCGCAACGCATGCATGGACCATCTATCTATCGCAAAAGGTTACTTAATTTGCAGCAACGTGCAACGCCCATGCATGAGCCCATCGCCACGCCATGCAAAATGCATGCCATGGGCCCATCCCATGGTTGTTTTAACGTTGCTTACAGACTGTGTCGCTTGCTTGCCAACTGCCATTACCACGCATCAAGTGGGTTACAACTTAACACAGTTACGAGCCGGCGACACGAAAAAAACCAATCCAACACACCTAGATCAGGATGCATCGACGACGCATCCAAGATCGGGACAGCCGGCCTGGCCGGGCCCATGAACAGAGGGTCCCAATCAGGAGAGTTGGCACACACAAACACACAGCACCAGCAACGCCACGGTGCGACGCACGCTAGCGGCGCGACATGCACCCACCCCTTTTTGTTTTGGTGTCGCAACCGAAGGAATAATAAACAGTTATATGAGTCAGGCCGAGGACGGACACCGGGACACCATCACAGGCTGGAAAGCGAGGTGGCCATGGGGCCGGCGCCCGGCGGGAAGGGGAATCCAGCGCGGCCGAGCTGACCACCCCGGAAAGGAGCACCACGTGTTGCCTTGCATTTTTGCATTGCGTTCCTTTCTGCCCTCCCCCTCGGGCGCGCGTCGCCTCGCCTGCTCTGCTCGCCTTGCATAGTATGCCGCGGCGTGCTGTTGCGAACTTGCGAGGTGGCTCGAGTCGGCAGGAGTTTCGTGAGGTGTCCCGGCGGCATGCCCAATGATATGGCCTAGTATGTGGTTTGTTGTTTTTCTTAATCTTATCTTATCAAGGGGAACGATCGAAAAGCAATGAGATTTCGTCGTGAATCCTATCCTTCCGATCCTAAAGATTGTGATCTACCTTAGGTAGGTAGGTGGTTGGTTCTAATTAATATATTCGTTCGTGTGTTCAGATCATGTTTAATACGATAACTACGCATGCACACTTTGCAAGGTGACGATGACCAGGAAGGAACCACAGAATGATGATTATGATGATGATTGATAGCTGAGAATTGATTATGAAATTTGCCCCTGCTGGCATAATGGGTCTTTTCATTCCGTTTAATTAATTGAATTCGTTCAACCGCGACCTATACTATCCAACTTATGCCCCACATAGAGCCCAAACTTACATACGCGTGATCCCAATAGATGGGCCTTTTACGCTGAGAAACACCCAGTGGGCGCGATGATTTCCGCCCAAAGGCCTGCCCTGGTATCCTATCAGCCCAATAGTTCGAGGGACACTCATTGTTGCCATGTATAGTACCAACTGTTCATCTGGGCCTGTTTGGCCGGGCTTTCGTTCTGACTTCTCCGGAGAAGCACCACCAAATATTTTATTGGAGGAGCCGTTTTTCAATAAAAAACAGAGGACTACTTCAAAGAAGGGTCTCAAGAGGAGCCGTGCCAAATAGCTCCTAAATCTGCTGAATTTCCTTCCCGAAAAGAACCGGATCTAACGTTCTATTGTACTATCGCAAACCCTACGGGTTGACAGGTCGCGCCGCTCTCCATTCGTCAGATCGTTTTGAGATGTTAGAACCAAATTCAGAGACAGTCTCCTGAGTCCTACGTGCACTCGGTCATCTCGGTATATCACATATTGACATCATGGATGGCTATTTTTTTGAGTGAAACAGGAGGGGCTTGCCCCTACTGGATTTTATTGAAATTAAAAAAAAAAAGCGGGTTACAAAAGGGAGGGAGGGAGCTTAAGAAACAAAGAAGGAAATAAAGAAAATAACCCATGCTAACGAGATCAAACTAGATTGTTTAACCATAAATCTATTGAGAGGAAGTATTTCTTTTTAGCGAGCAGGATGAGCAACGCAAATTCTTTTTTAAACTCAATCTTTGAGTCATGGAGTGAAGGGTGTACTTGACTGAAGATTAGTCCGTTTCTTGCTTTCCAAATTATCCAGCACATGATTATTATGATCTCAGTGGAGAAGGACACCTGTAACTGTCTTCTGAACATTTCCAAATTCTGTAGGAAGTTCAACTGATGATCTATGCCAATTTGCAACCAGTTCCAACAAGAAGTTGCAAAAGGACAATAAATGAAAAGATGACTCAGGGATTCCTCTATTAGACCATTGCATAAAACACAGTTGTAGTTTTGCAATTCCATATTTTTCCTTCTTAGTAGCTCTCTGGTGCTCAAACTGTCCTTCAGTAACAACCAATTGAAGACTTTGTGCTTATTTTGACAAGAACTTTTCCAGATCCTTTTGAAAGCAGGGTGAACTATGGCATGTCCACTCAAATGCTTGTAAGCTTTGGAGATTGAAAAACTGTTTGATTGCCAGATACAGCTCAAAGTGTCAGGTTCTTCAGATAATGATAGATACTGAAAGTCTGAGTTGAGTTCCTGTAGTTGAGCAAAAGCTTGAACTGACAGAGGCAGATAAAAGAGGGATGAAAGATCAGGACAATTTTTTCCAGATGCCAGAGTGATGGTCTTAGATTTAGCAAATGAGAACAACTCTAGGTAGGCTAGCATTGGGATCTTGTTGTTCCAAATGTCTGACCACAAATAACATGATTTTCCATTTTTGATATTAGGCATAGCAAGACCTTTGAATTTGTCTAATAGTTTTAGGACATCCCTCCACCAGAAGGATCCCTGTTTTGTTTGTGGAGGTAGATTTCCTGTCTCATAATAGCTCTCCCAAACCAAGAAAACCCATGGAATATCTTTTTTGTTGAAGAACTTGAATAGGTACTTGAGCAGCAATGCTTCATTCTGAGTTTTTAAATTTAAAACACCTAGACCTCCTTCTTCTTTTGATCTACACACTCCACTCCAAGCAGCCTTTGTCCTTTGTTGAGCATTTATGTCTACCCCCTCCACAAGCAGTGTTTTCTGAAATTATCTATTTGGTTGATAATTGTGCTGTGAATAGCAAATGTTCCCATGCAAAAGATTGGGAAGACTGAGAATACAGAATTTGTTAGTTCAAGTCTACCTGCTTGGTTAAGAAAGGATGAAGTAGCTGCTAGCCTCCTTTCGCATCTGTTCACCAAAGGGGAGAAATCAATGACTCTGGTTTTGTTAAGCTTAATGGCAATCCAAGGTATGTGAATGGCAATTTCCCTCTATCACAATTGAAGGTTCTTTTCAAATGCTCAAGCCTCTCCTCAGATATATTAATTGGCACCATGATAGATTTATTGTAGTTCACCCTTAGGCCTGTTGACTCTCCAAAGGAATGAAGTAGAGCTTTCAAGACAACCAACTGCTGCATGCCTCCATCACTATTAATGTGTCATCAACATATTGAATAATAAGATCAGAGGAGTGTCTTAGGGGCAAGGGTGGCTTTAGGAGGTCCAAATCCTATGGCTAATTTTGATCAAAAGTTCAAGGTACCTGAACCCTGAAGTAGCATACCCTCTCCAAAACCAAATTATACACGTGCGCTATATAAAAAAAAAACCCGACTTGCTGCAGTTTTCCCAGCAGCTACTACCACCGTGAGGCGATGAACCAGAGGTTGAAGATGGCAGAAGCGGCCATGAGGAACCATGACAAGAACGCCATCATGGCAGACAGCTGGTACCTCCCGCAGAACCTCGGGGAGCAGTGGGGTCCGTGGAACTGGAGGAGGAGGTCGATCACCGCGGCGCTCGAGCAGGCGGCGGCAAACGAGACGATCGACAGCGCCTGCAATGCAAGGCACCCGAAACTCTTTAGCACTTCTCTTATTGATGGAATTGAGATGCCGCGATGCAGAAAAAAAAAGACGCTACAGGGCCTCGCATGGTTAGAGTATATACGTACGCAGTCTCCTATGACGACGATGACCATGACGCCCGGCACGCGCAGAGGGCATCCCACGAGCACGGAGTACACGTCGATCATGGCCAGCGTGCAGCTCCAGGGGATGACCAGGCCCATGATTGTCACCAGGAAGCTGTGCAGCCATCGTCGCAGTCGCAGATGATTATTAGGACAGTGAAAAAAAGACTAGGATCACAATTCACACGTTCGATCATCCTGACCTTCAACTCAACGCTCGCTCTTGTGACTGAATGAAAGTATTCGACACGTACCAGAAGGCGGTGTAGCTGAAGAACTCGACACCAACCGACATGAACAGCAGCGACGCCGACGAGAAGACCGCCTGCCCGACGCGGAGGCCGAGGCTCCCGGCGCTGCCGAGGGCGCCCGCGCCAGCCCCCGACCTGTCTTCGTTATCCATCCCCGGACCACGGAGTCGTCCACGCCTCTCTCTCGCGCCGCCGAAGGATCATCCCATTCCCATACGCGCGCGCACGGGCACGGGCACGGCACACGCGATGCACACGCACTCCTCTCCTCCTCACCCGGGCGGTGGCGCGGTGCGGTTCTTGCTTTTCACCACCTCGTTCGGCTCGTGGTGCCGCCGCCGGGATGTTGGAAGGAATCTGGCGGGGGAAACAAAAGCAGGGGACGGGATGAAAAGACCGGGGCTTTGCGGTGGATGGAGACGGGGCACCCGGCAGGCATCGCACCTGCAGGGACGAGACGAGACGAGGTGATTCTTCTTTTCTGGGAAATGCTTTCTATCTGCTCGTCATGGTTACTGCTTTTGACCTCGCGTCTCCCACTCATCCTCGCTCCCATCCATCGCTTTTGCACCTGCTAGCTAGCCTGCTAAGTTGAACTGGGTGCAAGCTCCTGTGCTCCATGGTGATTGCGACTGTTAACGAACAGGTGGAAGCTCAAGCTGGACGTGTATCTAACGTGAGGAGGCGTGTCAGAACCATGTCCAGCGATCGAGATGGGTAGACACGTGTGGCCAGTTATCCAACCAGACAACCACAACTGAATGAGCTGCTGGAGAATTCGGTCGGTAACAGAATGGAGTAGCAAATTGAGAAACATCACTGAGCACGATCCTCTCAGACAAGAACATCGCATCACATCCCCTGTTGCAACTGGGCAGAGGATAGGAGTCGGCCCGGGCGAGGAGGAATCCGGCCGGCGGCCACCTTGTGTGGTCCGACGGGTACGAGTGAATGGCAGGCAAAGGCTGAACCAACGAGTGAATGGCAGGCAAAGGCTGAACCAACGGACGCCAGGAAGCCAGGTGTAGACGACAACAGAGTGGATGCCGGAACCAAAACCAAAAAAGGTCGTCCACAACCACAAGGTGATCGGCCGCAGCCCAGAACGCTCTCAAGTCCAGTTAATGTCTCGCTATTTGTCACTGCTTCAGATCATATTCAGAAATAACACTGCAAATAACATAACAGATAATAATATGGCCAACATCTCAGATCTACAGCAAGGCACGGCTAACGATTTTATTGGCGTTTGTGTACTCGAACGAACCAAATGTTTACATCGAACTACAACGAATGAGAGAACAAAACTGTCCAACATGGCAATAGGTTCAACTGATCAACTCAAGCATACATAACGCCTCCCCTGCCGATGATGACAGAGGATGACGGTCACCATAGACGAAACATTTGCACAGCGACGAAAAGGAACGGAGCTGGACGGCAGAGGGGAACAGTTGCCTACAGAACTTTCAGCACCCCAGCCCAGACAGGGTAGATGAAGAGCAGGAGGATGCCGACGGAGTTCGACACGCCATTGCCCTTCCTGAAGGCGTTCCTGAATCCACCTGACGCCTTGATATGCTCATGGAGTAGGTAGCATCCAATCACAAGGCATACGAAGAGACCAACGAGGTCATTCCTGAAGGTGTCTGCGAACAGGCTGGGGGCGACCACGGTGAGCAGGATGATGGAACCAGGAAGCTCTAACCAATCTGGTGCACAGGATGAAACAATGTTACGAGTCACTAAGCAAAATGGATGAACTGTAACTATTTTATTTTAAGGGCGAAACTGCAAAAGGTTAATAAAGGGTAAATGTAACCATATCTAGAAATTTGATAGGATGCAAAATAGACTCAAGATGTACCTGGGAAGTGGCGTGGGAAGAATAGACGCAGAATAACAGCAATGATTGCAATCCATTTCCCCACCTCTCCTCTGAAAATCCAAAGGTTTGATGATATAATAAATTTAAGTTTCATATTCTCTGTTACAGATCAAGTGATCAGGAGAGAACATTCACTCTTGAAAGTGCTTTGATCTATCACTACAGCAGACTTCACATTAACATGTAACCAATACGGAAGACCAACATTGATTGATTCACAGAATATCAGAAATCTAACTTGAATTTGATTCACATCAACATGTAACCAGAATGGACCTCCTACATTAACTGATGCACAAAAACATAGCTGAATTTGATACACTTTGTAACTGCCATTCTACGAGGTGTAGAGTATGACGATATGGTAGTGGCGGTGCTTTCACCATACAAGTTTACTGTGAAACTATCACGTTCTGCTACACATATTGACATAAAAACTATCATGGTCACTAACAATTGATCCATACCATGCACAATGGATTGGTTAGTGAGGTAGGGTTTATGCGTGCAATCACCTGATCAGAGAAAACAGCACATTAGGCAGAGTGAAGAAAATGTAAGGAACCAAGAGAGCTGTCAGCATGTTGGTCTTCCAATTCGTGCGGTCCAAGATCAAGAGATACCTGTAGTGGAATAGAGTAGAGTTGTGACCGCTTAATTCTGTAGTGAGAAATACTTTAGAAAAACGGTCCACAAATGGCAGACCAAAATAGCATATGAATTCCTTCATACCTGGTACTTTACAAAGCTGAAAATATTTTTTTAGACAAGATGTCTCACTTAAAGCATAATAATGCAAATCCCAATCCCAATGAATTCGAGTGACATTAAAACTCCGTGCAGCAATTTCTGAACCTTTTCTACGGCTTAGGACTATACTGGTCAGGTTAAGAATTGCTGCGACTATAGTACTAATCAGGCTAACAATTGCTTCGTGAAATTTCTTGATCCACTATAGTAAAGAGTACATACAAACACTGACAAATTGCACGTGCAGATAATTAGGTCGTACAAGTCATACCAACACCTTAACAACGTCAAGGAATTCCGCAAGAGCAAATAGGATCATAACCTCCTACTTACGTTCAGACTTCAAAAGCACGTTGACTAGTGGACCTATGAGTACGCACACCCTAAGCGCCAGGATACAGCTTACAGCTCCCGTAATTAAAATTTAAATCCAGGTTCTGCACGATTCAGGAGCCAAGTTCATCTGCATATGCAGGGTATACCTGAGACTGAGAGTAAAGCGCTACAGTTACTCAGTATTATCCCCATGTGGCCCCAATTTCCTCTTGATCCTCCCCTACAGTGCGGTCGTTTATGATTCGTCGACTACAATATGGCAAAAATGCCAAAACCCCCATATCTCTTCTCGATTCGTGAATCATGAGACCACGTACCCCAAAAAAGAGTGGAATCAGGATCCGGATCCCCTTTCTAAGAGGAATCCAGAGAGAAACGGATCATGACTCAGGAGCGGAAACACTCACACTGCGGCGAGGAAGGCCAGCCACTTGAGGAAGGAAGTGCCGAACCCCAGGCCGCCGCCGAGGACGAAGGCGTGGTTGGCGAGCTTCCGCGCGGCGACGCCGAGCTCCTGCAGGTCCGCGTCGATCAGCGCTTGCTGCGCCGCCGCCGCCGCGCCGCCGCCCTCCGGCCCCGTCTTCATCGCCAGGTACGACGCGAACCCCTTCCCCATCGCCTTCGCCTTCGCCGATCACCGCCGACCGAGTCGCCGACGCGCCCAGGACAATCACTCTCTCGCTGGCTGTCGCTGCTCGCACACTGGATCGGTCCGCGCAAGCCGGGTGGGGTTGGACTTCGGCGTTTGATTTGCGGGATCTGCTTGGTTGTGGTCTTGTGATATGCGCGGGTAGCTGGACTGGCGGGCCCCGCATGATCCGGACGGTTCCAGCCTTCCAGGCCAGCGAGGCAACCCTGTATAGGACACGTGGAGTGCTCGCGACCCGCAGACGTTGCATTATTTTCATGCACCTGAGTTTAGTTTTGATTTCTATCTTTTGACAACTAATTTGTGGCCACGCGTACCACGTTACGCAATGTACGTATGTTCGTTTTGAACAAGTACGTGCCGACTTCATAGGATAATCAAGAAATCGTAGTCGATATGGACTTGTACATGTTAACATGCATATGCCAGCTTTGTGTGATACTGACAGGGGCGTCATTGGCTTAGAAAAAATAATGCAAGGAAGTATATTGAACCGATATCTTACTCTACTAGAGCTGGTTTGATTGATTTTAGAGTTAGTAGTTATTAGAGCAGGTTTAATAAGGCCGCCCCCAGGCTGCATGCAACTGCCACCTAGACTCGTATATTGGGCTGGCTGGAAGCGGACTGCAAGCGAGCGGCGGGAGCAGAAAAAGGATGAACGTGATTGGGCATAGCAGCAAGAGAGAGAAACGAAAGCATCTTTTTCTCGCATGCAGCTCGACGTTTAACTAACCGTTCACTTTACTCTCTCTTCTATTTTCACTCCTCCACCTCAAATTTTATTGATGTGACACATCATTTACTCTGCTGACTGTACCTTATTATATGTGGCTAAAAATTAGCTTAAATTAATTACTATTCATTTAACGAGTTGGGCTAAAAGCATCTCAAGTAACCTTTTTAAATTACACTTTTTATATCATCATTTTAGGAGTCAATTGGATAAAATCATTCTTTATATCTGTCTATTAACTTTTTTATATCTTGCAAAAACAATCTAGATCTGTCGGAGTGAAGATCTATTGTTTTAATGAACCTTTTACTATTTAGGTTTCGAGTCTCTTCTTTTTTTGTGACGAAAGAAAAATTATATTATATAATAGCTGGGTACATCAACATATTAGAAGCACTCTAGATTACATTAGATATATCCAGAAACTGATTTTCATCTAAAATATATCCACGCCGTGAAAAGCTCCAAATCTCAAAACCAAACCTTTTTGACGCTTTGTATAGATGACCACACAGGAAAATACTCGGCACCAGCAATAGCAGCAAGCCTGAGAACAAATGCCTAATAGACGACCAACATTCCTGTAGGTGGAATTGAGGATCTTTTTCTTCTTGCTGGTGTCTTCCTTCTTCTTCTTCTTTCTGCCACCGAAGAATGAGGAAGACTGATCTGAAATATATTCTCCCTAGTCTTTCATTGTGGCCAGATCTAACCACAACAAAACGAAGAAAAGACCGAAAAAAATTATTCCATGGCGGCGACATCATCTCCGCCTTGATGCCGCCGTCCGAAAACAAAGATCTCCATGTCGTCATGTCGATGAAGATAGTGACGCCGGCGTCACTCTCGTCTTCAACGAAGCCGCCATGGAGAAAACGATTCCACCCTTCTTCTTCACCATTGTCGGAGAAGTGGAGAAGGAGGAGATAAAACTCCAATACCAAGAACTTTGGCATGGAGAAACTCTAACCCTAAGCACTCGATCTACTGGAGAAACTTATTAAAAACAATGGATCCCCGCTCCCTTCAGCCCCCGGCGAGATGCCAGAGGGGAAGGGAGGGGGACCAACGGCGATGACAGAGTGCGGGCGAGGACCTCGCCGACGGTCATGGCGGACGGCGGAGATCTGTGCGACGTGCGCCAGCCAAACTACGCACGCGCTCGAACAACCAACACCACAGCTACACTCACGACGGCTAGACGAAGCTAGCGCAAGACTCGGACTCAAAAAAGACCAACTATAGCGACCTACCGACGAGCACACCGTTGCGACTGCCATGAACCGCGGCGGCACGTCATGGTCAGAGCTCAGCGACTTGATTCAAGGACAGCCGAGCGTGCGGATAGTTCAAGGTTCTTAGCCCGGTCACGAAGCTTGCGCGAACTTGGCCGGAGATGAAGCATAAGGTGTTGGTGACGAAGGTCGTGCTGGCAGGAACGATGAACTGAATGGCAACGTCGACGTTCCCAGAGCTACGGTCCACCATTTGCAAAACGGAGAAGAGCGGCGGAGTCAGCGATGAACAAGGAGTAAGAAACACGATAAGAACGAACAAAACGGCCCCTGTGTAGCCCGGCGGATAGCTGACCAGAGCGGTGGTGCTCTCGCCGGAGCCGAGGAAGACGAGGTTGCGTCGGGCGATTAGAGGCTCGGTGGCTTCAACCAGCTCACGAGGAAGATGTGCGAGACTATTGCGAAGACATTGGTGGTGGTTGGGTGGATTGGCAGTGACTGGAGGACCCATGCTAGCTCGTCGACGCGAAACGAACTCGCAGCGGAGCAGAGCAGACGGCTACGCGAGCTTGGAAAGAGGGCAAGGAGTAGACGTCGTCCCGTTTTGAAGGCGTGAATGGGACTGTGACATTGCCACGCACTCGACAGGACGTGTGTCGAGGCCAGGAGTCGCACGGCGAGCTCGGCAGGTGGCCGGCCAGGTGTCGACGTCGAGCTCCACGCCGCCATGCAACTGCTTGATGAAATGCCTGAACTGCCCTTGGTACTAATTTGCAATTTGCTCAAGCTTCCAAGGGTTTTCATGCAAAAGTTTGAATACCAAAGTTGCTCAAAATTTCATGATCTACAACTTTGTAAACATGCACATTTTCAAATTCGGCCTAGAAAAGAAAATGTATTTTTGGAAATTTAAAAACCTTTTTTTAAAAAGGATTTACCCCCTTTTCAAATACTCTAAAAACTTGAACAACACTTGAAAAACTATAAACACATCAAATGCAATTCAAACAGAGATCTATCATATTGCTTAAATAACCATATGCAAATTCTTTATAAATTTTGAAAATCATGATTAGGGTTTAATCCACCCCCTCTGGGAATTAGGGTTTGGATTCAAATTTAAATTTTTTTGAATTTGAAAAGATGACCCTGCAATCACACCATGGATCAAACATAAGCAAGTAAACTCATTTTAGTTCAATGCATATCCAGATTTTCAAACAAATGAATGATGCTTAATGCATATGATAACATGATCAAGTTTTAATTAAGTGCTTAAACACCAGGGGTGTTACAACCACCATTCAACACTAAAAGGCGGACAACATGGGGAGCTATCGAGTTGATGTTCCGGCTGCAGGCCGACTACATCTACATCACAAGCACATATCACTCGACTCTGGCAAGAGGATTGAGGAATGCAAAGCTGGCAGTTCAGCTGCGCTACACCTACTAACGGGCTTATGAGGCTTCTACTTCAACAACTTCTACCTAGATTAAGCTCTTCACTGTATGCTAAAGATGTTGATAAAGATGTCAGAGACAATTCAGCTAAACCATCTCCATTATTGTGCAATCTAAAGCCTACGTGTTGTTCGATATCAATGAAGCGAACGACGTCGCCTGACATAGCTAATGTTCTATCAATGTACCGACACATGGATGCCGATGAGGCCAATATTTGTTTATTATGCACAAAAAGATCGTTTTCTTGTGTATTTTTTTATGTCCAAACAATCTGATTTTAAGGCACATTGAGTCGTGTTATAGCGTACTAACAATTTAACAATATATATTAAACCCGTTGCAACGCACGAGTATGTTTGCTAGTAAGATAAAAAGAGTCAGAATAACACTGTAAAATGATTCAGAATACTGCCCCAAAGCACGAAACAAGAGTCAAAGTAAAGCACAAAATAAAACCATCAATTACAAAACCAAAACCTTATCGCTATCTACTTCACCATAATTTTGTCCAGCAAAAAAAAAATTCAAATCACTCCAACTATGCGGAAGACAAATCAAGTGTGAGATCGATAACATATTGGCTATTCTCTGAAAAAGTAAACATCCCAAACTTCCCAATTCTATGTTACGTTCTAATCCAATTCAGACTAATCACACACCCTAGGATGAACAACTCAGGATGTGGTTGGATTGTAAACACGAGAGCACTAACACTAGTGTTTTTGTATTTAAATCAGCTATATAGGGTTAAAAGTTGTTCATATATGTGCATGCGAACTAAAAGGGTTCGGCATAGCTAGACCCATAGCCTGGGAGGTTAAGAAAAAACACTGAAGCTGCGACTCACGACGTTGACATCGCAAACATCGGAAGGAAGCCCATCGCTGGCCTAAGCAAACAGGGTCGCTGGCCTAAGCAAAGCCCATCGCAAACATCGGAAGGAAGCCCAAAGAGAACGCGCGTGGGTGGGTGCTACCTTTCTCCGGCCCAGTCCAATTACCGAAGTGCGGCTGCTGCGGCTTCTTCCACCCAGCTAGGATATCTTGTCGCGTCCTCTGATATCTGCACGCTCCCCGTCTCCACCTGCACCGCCCGCCACCGCCCGCCAAACATGCTGATTAATTCTCCGAGACTCGCAGCACCGGCGGCCTCTTGGACCTCCCCTTCCCCCTCTCTCACCACCACCACGCCCACACGTCCAGGGATCCGCGGTCGGAGACGAAGGGGTTACCACGTACAGGCCGACGCGGCTTCTCGTCACCACCGCGACCGTAGCCGCCCAGCGCTCCGCTTCACAGACCCCGTGCCTGCCTATTTCACACCGGAGCCCATGGATCACGGATTCGACAGCGACGAGCCCGGGCAGCTGCGCCGAGAACCCAACCCGGAGGGCGCCGTTAGCTTGCTCGACCAAATGCTCCAACGAGGCAGCGCCGAACAACTCGAGCCGGAGGAGCAGGCCGCGCTCCTCCAGGCGTGCGCCGACACGCGGTCGCTGGCCTCACTCAGGCGCGCCCACCGCCTGCTCTCTTCCACGTCAGGGTCCGCAATCCCCCTGCACAGGATCGCCACGCTGTACCTCAAGCTCGGCGCCCGCGGCGACGCGCGGCGAGTCCTCGAGGAGCGGCCTCCTCCGGCGAGGGAGGAGGACGCGGCGGTCCAGGCCAAGCGGCGGGAGGCGTACGCGAAGGTGCGGGAGCTCCACGCGCAGATCCGCGCGGCCGGGTACGTGCCGGACACGCGCCACGTGCTCCACGACGTCGACGAGGACGCCAAGGCCCGCGCGCTCATGTACCACAGCGAGCGCCTGGCCATCGCGTTCGGGCTGGTGAGCACGCCGCCGGGGACGCCGCTCCGGGTCATGAAGAACCTCCGCATCTGCGGGGACTGCCACAACGCCGTCAAGCTCATCGCCAAGGTCACCGGCCGCGAGATCGTCGTCAGGGACAACAAGCGCTTCCACCATTTCAAAGACGGCGCTTGTTCCTGCGGAGACTACTGGTGACAAACCTTCTCCGCAGCTACCTACCTCAATTGATCATACGCAGGTTATTAAGTTCTTCATAGCAAGTTTGTAAATTTGTAACAGTTGCTAGTGGCGAGAGAAGGATGAAAGAATTGGTTTAGCCAACTTGTAATTTCATGTGTTGGCCAGCAAGATGACTGACTTCCAAGTACAATACAATTTGTGCGCTGCTAATACGCAATTCAATGATCGAACATGGAAAACGACACAATGCCGCGCAGGGAAAGTAAAACTCATCAGAATTTTTCACAAATCCAAGGAAAAAATGAAGAGAACAGAACAATGAACTCGAAGCTAGAATGTGCAATGGCTAACAACTCATCAGGGGCTCTGCTCAATGCGTGGCCGGCGAGTTCGTACCACCACCGTCCGCTGCTGCGACTGGCAGACCTGCGCCGGGAACTTGCACCCGAACCGCTTCGTCACTATCGCGCCCCACCTCCCATCCGCCGGCGGCACGGACGGCTCTCCCCTATCCACCGCCGGTGCCCCGCCGCCGCGCCGGTCCATCTTGTCGATGGTTTTCCTCATGCTCGTGCACTCGCGCTCGAGCTCCTGCACGCGGTTCCGCATGCTGTCCATGTCGAGCCGCAGCATCTGGTTGCCCCGTGTCGCCACGCGCCATGTCCCGCCACCGTCGCTCTCACCGCCTTCCTCCCCTGACCCGGCTGCGCCGCCGCCTTCGTTCGCCATGACGGTCCGCGCGATGGCCCGGCGTAGCTGGAGCTGCTCGAAGAAGAGCACCTGCACGACCGTCCGAAGCGGCAGCCGTTCGTTCTGCGCCGCGTGCGTGCAGGCCTCCAGCGTCAGCTTCCGTCCGTCCACCACGCCGCTCACTTTCTCCTTCTCTTCTTCACTCAGACCCGGATGAGCCTGCATTCACCACTCATCAGCACCGGCATTGTTTCACAAGCTCGCAAACAAGAAGATTACCTTGAGGTAGATGTCGACAGCTCGGTAAAGGCCATCGTCGTACACGCGGGCGGCGTCCGGCAACGCCCAGGCGAGGTCGCAGAATTTTTCCGGCTTCAGGTTGGCATCTGTCGCGATCTCGCCCAAGTAGGCATCCACCAATCTGCCCACGGCCAGCATGGCTCGTCGGCTAGCCTCTCTGCCAGGGGTCTCCGCCGCCTCGCTGCCATCCTCTTCATTGCCCTCCTCGTCAGCGACGTCGCGGCCTTCCATGAAACACCGCACGACGCGCTCGACGCAGTCCACGTCGTAGAGCGTCTCCACGAGGTACGAGTAGCTCGGGATGAGCAGGTCGTCGACGGCCGCGTCGGGGAGCCGCGCGGCGATGCGCCGCTCGAGCATGTCCCGTGACGCCGCCGACGCGTGGAGGATGTTCGCCGTACGCAGGAGACCGAAGAGGACGCGCGCCGTGGTGGCGCCTACGGCTGTGCCGGTGTGGGCACTGCTCTTGATGGTTTCCTCGGGGAGGTTGGCAATGACGGTCTCGAGAAGCGCCTTCTGCTCCCCATCCGACGAAGCCGGCGCAGCGGCGCCGCCGCCGCCGACATGCCTGTCAGTGCGTGATAGCCCTGGGATGGACCGCTTGGCGTACGCAATGAGAGCCCCTTCAATAACCTCAGGGCCGACGCCGTGCTCCTTCATGGCGGCAATGACACGGGTGAACGTGGCCAAGGAAAGGCCAGCGAGGTCGTCGAACCACGTGGCCCCGGCGCCGTTCTTGCGGCTCTGGCGGTCGTCGGCGATGGGCCAGCCGAAGAGTGCCGTGGGCGTGGACGCGGCGGCCTTGGCGGCGACGGCGTCCACGCAGCGCGACACGAGGCCGAGGTCGTCGGCGAGGGGGAGGAGGCCCTCGCAGGACTTGAGGACGCGGATGGCATCCCTGGGGTTCTTCACGACGGTCTGCGAAATGAAGCGGTCGGCGCGGGAGACGAGGTTGTCGTCCGAGTGGTCGTCGGACATGCCGAGGCGCTCGGCGGCGCAGCGTAGCGGCGCGGCTGTGGCCGGCGTGAGGTCGAGCTTGACGCCGTAGCAGAACTTGGCGGCCAGCTCGAACGCCTCCGCGCCGCCGGGGAACTCAGGGAGGCGGATGCGGTGCACGTCCGCCTCCTCGTCCTCCTCCAGCACCACGTCCGCTTCCTCCTCCTCCCTGATCTCCTCCTCCGCATCCTCTTCTTCCTGCTCGGCTCCTCCTCCCCGCCGGCTGGCCTCGCGTGACTCCTTGTTCGTGATGAGGTCGTGAAGCTTCTTGCTCCTCGACATTAACGGGAACTGCACGAAAGGCACCGGATTTCAGCAAACTTTTGGTATCACATCATCAAAGAGTGCCGAATTTCCCCCCACTTCTGACAGCTCGAGGCCGCACCAACCAACTCACGACAGAGACACCGACAAGATTAGCATACGGAGATGGAACAGAGATTGATGAGACGCTCATTTTTTGAGAATCGATTGAAGACTGGATGGAAGATTCACCAGGTTACTACCTTGTGGAGATGGAAGGTCATGTCGCCCACCTCGATCACTACATCGCTGGGCAATCCTGTGGTGCAGAACCTGACGAACACACAGACGCGCAGATCAGAGATCACACAACTAACAACAAATCAGCACACAGGAAAAAGGACAGCGAGAGCAATTGCTTTGCTTGCCATGCTTGGCCTTTGGAGCTGGCCGCCGTCGCCGTCGGCGGCTGTTGCGGCTGCGGCTGGTCCCGCGCCATCTCCCGTGCGTTCTTCCTCCTCCCCTGCATCGTCGAACGAACGACGCTCTCAGCAACCGCACCAGGCAGGCATTTCTTGGAAGGAACTGCAGGCAGCCTGTGTCCGTGGGAAGAGAAGACCGTGGGAATCAGGGGAGAGGGGAAGCTCGCTTCGCTTCACTCGCAATAATGGTGTCCTACCTATCCCGGTGTTTTGTTTTAGGTGGGAGGAGTGAAGGGTTCCATGTGGGGTGGGGGAAAGACGAAGAAGACAAGATGGCGTTTTTGGTTTTTTTGAACGAACGAACGCTGTTGTTGCGCTTGCCTCAAAAGCACGTATCCTCCATCACCATCAGCCCTTTGTTTATCTACCCTGCCCTCCGTCCGTACTCGCTTTTCGCCCTTGTTTAACTAACCACTGGTTTAGTACAGTCCCACTTACCTGTAAGACCGTCGTCCCTAATGACGGCTATAAATCTGGCTGTTGTTGCTGCTGCTGGACCCATTCACGCGCGCGTTTGGTGTTCCCTGACCTGGCCGATTCCATGAAATTGTTTCAAACGTCTTAGGCAAACCTTCGGATTCAAAACCAAAAACACAATATAGCATGTACATGCTCTGGTCTCAGTCTCACCACTTGGGCAGAAAGGAAAAATTACAGAATTATCAACTTAAGGGAGTGAGTGGTATATAAAATACCATGTCAGTGACTCATGTGTCAGTGACACATGTTATGGTGTCAATACTTATGATGATAAAAAATTGGGGATTTTTGCTATGAGACACTAGAAAAATTTGTAATTGACCAGCTCACACCGCCAATGACAACATTTGCTGGGTACTATTATAAATGGTTGTTTGTTGAGATACTGCGCTGATTATTTTATTCATTTATCAGATTTCAGGAAAGAGAAAGTTAAGGAAATATCTTTTTTATCCTTGTCTTTATCCTCCGACCTTCGCTGATTTTTGCCGTAACACACTATCGCCACTCGTCTTCTCCTTTCCACATGGGACGACGGCGTCCTTGAAGCTAGCGCCTGACAGGATCGCGGCGGGGCTGGTGGGGGACGAGATCGCCGCCAGGAGGAGCGGGGCGAGGAGCGCGGAGGACACCGCGTAGCGCTTTGACCACCGGTGCGCCGCGATGTCCAGGATCGTCAGGCGACATGGCAGGTATAACGGCCATTGGAGCGCGTTGAGGGCGCGGCGCGCCAGGCTCCTGTTCCTGCTCCATTCTGGCGGTGCGGTGGACTCGATGGTGTTGTGCTTGGACGACGAGATCGGGAGGAGTGCTGGCGGAGGTGCCTCGCCGTCGTCAAATTCGTCGTCGCCGCCGCCGCCGCCGCTGCTGCTGTTGAGGAGGAGAGGGGCAGCGAGGTCGTTTCCCGCGTCGACGGCGGGCTTCGTCTTGTCGTCGTCCTCTGGGTCCGCGGCGTCATCGGGCGGCGTGGCGGCGGCGGCGGCAGCACAGCATTGGGACGTCCAGACGAGGAGGTAGTGCACGTACCCCCGCGGCGCGCACGGCGGTTGCGACGGCGATGTCAGGTTCTGGCAGCGTGTTGATGCGTCTGGGAGCGATCGGAGCTCCGCCTCGCAGGTCCGTGATGATGAGGAGGATTAGGCCGGAACTGGAGGGGGTCATCCAACCAGCCCGGGTCGCGTCCGATGGAGAAGATGTTGAAGAAGACGGAGGTCCTGGGCGGGATGACGTAGCCACGGACGTGCACCTCGCCGTTCTCGTCCTTCGCCGCATCCATGAGGATGTCCAGCAGGTCGTCGTCCTTGGTGGCAGCGGCAGTGTGTTACGGTAAATAATCAACAAAGGTTAGAGGTTGAAGACAAAGGCAAAGAAGACATTTTCTCAACCTTCTCAATCTGAGAAATGAATAAAATAATCGACGTGGTGCTCAACAAACAACCATAAATTTATAATGGTACCCAGTAAATATTGTCGTTGGCGGTGTGAACCGGCCAATTACAAGTTTTTCTAGTGTCCTAGAGCAAAAATCCTCTAAAAAAATTAGATGTCCCGGGCAGAAAGCACTACTACCTCGTTGCAGTGACAACATCGGAGTGTTAAAAAGATTCGGACAGTGCCTCGATAGAGTGAACACAAACAAAAGTGGCACTATTTTTAACTACCATACCAAGCTCGCCGCGAGTCAGGTCAATTAGGTGCTAACAACGAGAAGAATGACGGAATCTGGTGGTAAAGACCGTTGTTTCCCTTATATCCACGGGACATGACCCAATTTTTTAATTTTTTGGTCAGCAGCTCAAGGCCATGCTTTGGTCTCTCAAGGTTTAAAAAACTTTGAACTCCCGCGGCCGCTGCTGCTTGCTTCTGCTGCCTGTGCCAGCAGGTCGAGATAATAAATGAGGAGGCGTGACGCGGTCATGAATACTGGAGGTGGCGCCGTGCCGCCACTGTGACTCGCTGCCTTTCATGGCGCCGACTGCCGCCGTGCAGTGCATGTTTGCAGTTGCAGGACGAGATCGCAACCGCACAGGGCAACAGCTCTGGAAGGTGAGCCCCAGATCTCCGTCTCTCTCTCTCTCTCGCCTGAAAAAAAAGGGGCCCGCCACCAAGCACTCGTGCCGGCGGACGGTGGTGGGCTGGTGCCATTGGCATGCATGTCAGCAGGGTACACAGGAGATGGGCCTGGGCCTGGCCGTGCCACGGCGTGTACACAGGACAGTAGGACACACGAAAGGCACAAGCACAGCAATGGCTTGAAAACTTCAAAAAGTGGAACTGTTTGGCGCTGCATACTCATTAAATACTCATTAAAGCTCGATTCACAATTATTATGCTCAATAAAAGGAATGAGAGAACCTCCCATAGAAACTCACTACGAGCGACAACCTTAGCTTTGGCTGCTAGCCTGCTACGACCAAGTGCCAACAGTTCTTCAGGGGTAGTTGGTGTTAAACTGTGCTGGGGCGGCCACCGCGCGCGTCAGGCCTTTCGTCATTACATTGACACGAACCACCAGATTTTTGGACCTTGCCCACACGAACCACAAGAAGGTACATCGCTCTGGCTGGACCTTGCCCAGCTCTGCTTTCATTCGTCTGTTTTTACAGAAATCCACGGGGAATCTATCTATGCCTCCTCGTTTTAACCGGACGCAAAAGCACACGAGTGGCTTTCGGAAAAAGCCTACGGTCATGGCTTGCTTCAGCTTTCTCAAAAGTTTTCAAAGCATTGGAGTGCGCGAGAAAGGCTTGGAGACAAGGCTCAATAAGAACAAAATCTCATCAGCATCGTTTTCTCTATCCAAATGCTTGTAGCCCTGTAGGAGTATACTACCTTCCTCCGAGCATTCATGACTTCAAAGCTTTCTTCTGTCTGAAACTCTGAATGACGGTAAAGCCGGGCCATCGTAAGGCTACAACGATAATCATCAGCAGGGATATGGGGCATCATCAGCTTACTCCATGCTACGTTTGTACAACGATCCACAGGAAGCTGCTACTAGAGATCTCTTCCTTTCGTTCGTGTTCCATCAGACACACAAAAAAAAGAGCTTCAGAGTAGGTCCAGTCTTATCTTTCCTTGAAAACGGGTAAGCAACGAGGCATTAGCGACGGCAGTTTCGGCGGATATCAATGAAGATGCTGCAAATCTTGGCGACCCAGAACATGGGGCACTAGCTACCAGCAGTACCTAGTGGTGCACCAGCTTTTCCAAACATTTGTAGGTCATTTCATGCGTTTCTGGCCCTGCTCCAAGAACTGCTTTCCCCTGATCTTTCATGCAATGAGTGTGTGCATGCATGTCTTGGTACAACTCAGAGTAACATAATAATCTTTGCATTGACGAGATGAACTTCTTTAGATTTCGCCTTTTATATATACAGTTTGTTCTGTCTTCGTTTGCCAAGTATGCATTAAATTCCTCTGGGATTACCACCATGAATTTCAACAGGGTGAGGTGGTCTTAAAGGGATCTGATCCAAGTCCCAGCTACGTACTACATGAGACACCAAAGTCCTTCAATTTCAGTTGGCTAAAATTCCACACAGTGCCGAATTGCTGTTCATCTGAAGCATTGTACACCACTATTTTTTCTTTCTTCAGATATAGTATATCGTCAATCAGTACCGGCTGAACACAAGGACAAGAATGAATGTGAGGGAACTAGTCTTATGCCGGCAGAAAGTTTAAGGTTAAACATTCCGCTACAGCAGTAAGTGCACATCGCAAGGGACAAAGTCACAAAGGTGACGAGACTAAACAACAGACTGACCAGCACTCTAGCTATTCTATATGAATTAACAACTCCATATGGTTTTTCGTCTGCAGAGAATGACGATTAGAGAACCACCGCTGTAGGCTCACATGGTGCACGATCGAGAATTGGCTGCATTATTAGCGTATATATATATATACGCTAATATATATATATATATATATATATATATATCAGGACTAATGGCGCGTGCATTGAGACGCATCACGGCTGGCTGGCTGGCTGGCTGGCTAGAGATCGATTCAGAAGACGCTGTCGAGATCTAGTCGTCTGGCAAATGTGGCCCTTGGCCTCTCACAGGACCTGAATTCCTCTGGCAGATACATAAGTATCCCCAACAACCACTGCCCATCATTGGCCCCAGCAGTTCGTTGCTACGCATTTTTCCGGTTTGTTTTTGGGCAAGCTGCTTGGAAGGATCCAAGACGACGGGGCCGCGACAAGTGACATGTTCGTTTGGCAGGATTATGCACTGTTCCGGCAGGATTATTTACTGCTGACTGATTTCTTATGAGAGAAAAACACTGTTCCGGCTGGATTTAAACTGGCTGAAAAGTCAAGCGAACAGGCTGAAGAGCAACGGGGCAAAGGCAGCCCAGCTTGCACTGGCAGGATGGCACGCAAGCGTGGCAAACGGGCAACGAACGGGAGCGGCCAGCCAGCCGGCGACAGAATGAATGATCGTGAGTGGCATCGCAATCGCTGGCACTTTCCGCTTGCCTATAATGAGTGGGCGGCCGGGCCGGCCGAGCGATGCAATCGCGCATGCGGCGTCAATCATACGTGCGCCGGGACCCCTGATCCGTTCCCCATCTCTTGTTTTCGTCAGGGGACACGGTCGAATGGATTTAGGATTAGACATCGGAGAAGCAAAGAGAGGTGGGAATGGTGCCCCACTGCCCCTGCTCCTCCTCTGCCCGCCGGCTCCGGCCGTGCCCAGTGCCCACCAATTCCGGCCGATTTTTGGGGGGCAAAGCGGGGCGATTCCGGTCGAGTTCGCGGGCGCGTGGGAACTGGGAAGAGAAAAGATAGACGAGCCACTTTTTTTAAAAAAATAAATAAATAGACGAGCCACTTTTTAAAATATATATATTATAGACGAGCCTTTTTTTAAAAAAAGAAATAATATACGAGCCACTTTTGTGGCGATAGGCCGATTGTTATCGGGTCGATACTCTCTCAACCGTGAATAAATGGGAGGCCGGAGAGGCTGGCACTGCTCATCGATTTGACTTTTTTTTTACTTTAATTTTTTTATGTTTAGTTTTTTATTATAATTTTGATTTTTTTTAAAAAAAATATTTAAGTTCCAAAGTAAGCGATAAAGAACACGTGGTATTTATATTTATTTTTTTTAGACAGGTACGATCCTACGTATCGGAGTGCATATAGTGTGGTAGTCTATATCAATTATAGCAATAAAAAACATATAGTCTTTCTATCAGACCGGTACAACTTTATATTGAACTATTGAAGGGTTTTTTTTATCCTTATTAGTTCCTACTACCGCCGTCCCTAAAAGAACGCAACTATGAAAACCGTATCAGTCAAAGAATTTTTTATTTGATCAACTTTATTTTAAAGATTATTAACATTTATGTCTCCAATAGAACTAACTTTATATCACGGATGTTAGTACTCTTTTATATAAAATTAGCCAAAGTTTAAATTGATTGACTTCTCGAAAAACGAAAACTGCATTCTTTTGGGTACGGAGATAGTACTTCCCAAAAACTTATTATTTTTAAGTTTCAAATTTATTTAAGCTTTCAAATTTTCTTCTTTTTCTCATTTATTTTTAAATCTTTTGTTTTATACAAGCAACGATCACACGCCGTCAATTGCGTGTAGTATGATGATTCATATCAATTATGACAATAACGAGTTTGTAATATTTCTATCGGGCCCGTGTATCTTTATATTGGACTGTTATTAGACCATAGCAACAATTGTAAGTACTTATTCATGTTATTGTACATATAATGTTTCAGTATATAAAAAAATTAACTCGCTTTATCGCTTATAACAAATGCTTAGCAAAAACCAACGCAGCGAAGCGCGCCCATCTGTGCTAGTGTCATTTATGGGAGAATTATGAATCAGACCCTGAAAACAAAACTGTTTAGGAATCAAACCCCTTTTGTTTTGAATTTGGGAATCTAGCCCCAAAACAAAAATTCCTTAGGAATCTGTCCTTCTGTCAGTTTGGAGGCCTAATGGTGTTAACTTTGAGGGTACAATGATAATTTTACCCTTGATACAAAAAAAAAAGAGTTTGGCTTATTTATACACTCTAAATATACAATAAATAAGCCAAACTCTGTTCTTTTAAAAAAAATTATCGGGGTAAAATGACCATTCTACCCCCAAAGTTAACAGCTATGCTCTAAATATACAATAAATAAGTCAAATTCTGTTTTTTTTTTATTTTTTTATCGGGGGTAAAATGGTCATTGTACCCCCAAAGTTAACACCGTTAGACTTTCAAACTGACAGAAGGCTAGATTCTAAAAAAAATTTGTTTTGAGGTAAGATTTCCAAATTCGAAATAAAAAGGACTTGATTCCTAAACAGTTTTGTTTTCAGGGCCTGTTTTGTAATTGTCCCGTCACTTATCCATTGAAATTTCTAAGGTCTGTGCGCTGGGCTAACTGGGCCGTAAATCTCACACTTGTTTATTGGGCTTCATGTATGTGGGGCTCGCTGGAAAGAGCTGGTTAGGTTGGACATTGTGCGTTTTCTCTTCCTCTTTATGCATATCGTGGGAAAAAATCATTTTAGCTCAATGAAACATCGTTCTAGTATGATTTTTCTGCTTAATAAACTTTATAATAATTGACATCATATCTCCTGAACTCTTGAGTCTAAGTAAAATACTACAAGGTCGTGGAAAATATATCTAGAATCTTAAAAACAATTAGATTTAAATCTAGCAAAATCGAAAGAAGTATCTAGAAAACTTCCAAAACTTTCGAGAGGGACATATTTGTTAGGGAGTGACTACTCATCATCCGATTGATAGTTGATACAGTTATCATCTACCTTTTGAACCAATCATAATTGAACACATCATCTATAGGATGTATATGAAACAACAAAGAAAAAACGTTTGAAAAAAATATAACATAATCAATCAGATTTTCTATGTAGAGCAATACAAAATCTGATTGACAAGTAACCAAAAAATCAACCAGATTCTCCTCTTTGCCCAGACGCAAATCACAGTCACAGGAAAATTCACGTGTCCCTCTGTACATAACCAACCATTATTGTTTTACAAGTTGATAACAAAATCTGCTTTAAACGTCAACCAGGAAAACACCTCCACATCTGTATCCTTCGACATCATGTACCTAAAAAACCCTGTTTTCATTAGCGTAACTTGGAAAAATTTATATAAAAATGTAAGCAAAAATATTATAGCACAACTATGTTCATTCCATTTTACCATATAAAAGAAACTAATCCAATTGAGATACTGAAGTTAACACAATAAAGAAGTATTGAACTAAAGTACTGAAGTACTAAACTAAACATATGGACTGAACATCTCTGTGTGCACTGGCCCTTTTCAATCTATATATGTCCAGAGTGTCTTTCAATAGTTGCAGTTGTTCAATATTGTCCTTGATCAGTTAAGAGAGAACAAACAACAGAGTGACATTTGGATCTACATTTCGATAGGCTTGTATACTTCGAGGAAGTACTATCACCATGCATTTACTTCATAAACTCGCCCCGCTCCATTTGTTTGGATTTGGAAAATAAAATGTATCCCAAAAATTAAGTTCTTTACATGGCTGCTTCTAAGTGATCGGCTAAACACAAAGGGCATATTAAGAAGAATAGGAAAGTTCCTGGGTGAAGGATTTATTCATGATTACCACACGTGGATATGGAAGGAAAGAAATTGTTTTATTTTCAATGAGAAATCTCCATCGCCCGAAGCCTGGAAGTATCGTTTTATAAATGAAGTTAAGCTTCATTTTTTTGTCACTTTAAGCCTAATTTGCAGCATGTAAAACTCAATGGTTAAACTTGTAATAGGTAGCTCTGTCTTCTCTTAAGGTTTGTTGTTTGCTAGCCCCAAGCTAACATCCCTTGTAACTCTTTTTGGTTGGTTGGCTTAAGATAGTTTTGCTGGGATGGTGCCTCCACAGTTTTTTGTCAAAAAACATATGAACCGAATAATATACTAAACTGAATACTCAAGTACAAATATGAAACTGCACATAAAAACTGATGAACCTCAACTAAAATACAGGAACTCTGAAACCAAGACTCAAACCGGAAAACTTAACAAAAATAAATTGAACCCTGAAAAATAAAATGAAATTACTAAATATCAAACCTCATAAATGATCATAAAAAATTGAAAAATAAAAACAAAAAATAAATGAAACCACTAAATATCAAACCTCATAAAACTGAAACTAAATGAAAACAAACCAAACTGAATAACTAAAATAACAGGTTTGGTCTAGTAGAGAAGCAGGAGGGAACGGCATCTTCATTTTCCTATAGTAAAAGTATAGAAGAGGAGGGAATAAAAGAAGAGAGGTTGCACCTCTTGCCTTGATGACTATATAAGTTGCGCATTGGATCATTCCAAGAGCTAAGCCTCCGCCGTCGCACACATAAAAAAGTGAAAAAGAAAAACAAAAAATAAATGAAACCACTAAATATCAAACCTCATATAACTAAAACTAAATCAAAATGAAAATGAAAAAATAAATGAATTTCAAACCTCATAAAACTAAATGAATCTCAAACCTCAAAGACCACTCAAAATTGCAAGCTACTACTGGATGGATCACTGCTGAAAACTGTTGATTGGTCTCTCCTAGCAGCAGGCACGAGCAAAAGATCAGAAAACATGAAAATAGCTCACTCAAGCTACTAAAAACAAACGAGCAAAGATTAATTGTGAATCGTTGAGTGTGTCACGACAAGTGAAAGCCTGCAACTCTCAACTGCAATATGATGAAATATTGGAGAGAGAAAAATTCAGAGGATACACAATTGATGACTGAATATCATGCTCTGAGTCTTGAAAAATAATTCATAATTAACAATACTAAAACAGATTATGTGCCACTAGCCAAACAAAAGCATAAAAGCAATAAAATAAATATTCAAGACAGAAAATTGAAACAATAAAATACTGAAATCTATACCTGCTCACTTGAATAATTGTTCTATCTACTAGTCAAGAAAATCGCCTTAATCCACAATGACAGCAGAAATCTAGAGTTAAAACACACATAGTTTGATGGTGCAGTGCAAATCACACTCGAGCATATAGTATATGGTACTAGTAAGCAGTTTGCACAAATACAGAACCCAAGTAATGTAAAACTCAACTAAAATATCAGGCATCTTGATCAACTACTTCAGACAATTTATACCATGGTATATACACCTGATTGCCTAAAATCACAAAGGAAAAATAAAACAATAAGGCAGTATCATAGCAGCAGTGGCTGTACATGACGTTAGCTAATAATTGGGTCACCAAGACACATAGATTGGTAAAACTCATATACAGATTGTTCACCATGTATGGTTACTAATCAGGCAAATAATGGTCCTTGATTTTTTATTTCAAAGATATCAATAAGTTAGTCTAAAACAAGTGATTTAGGCAAAAATCCCCCTCTGAGGTATCTTTATGACCTTGATTTTAAGTCATTTTAACAAAAACACACATGGATTAACCAATTGAAGCGTTCATGAACGCAGAACTAATTAGTTCCACCAAAATAACACAAGCACACATAGGAACATGGCCAAACTATAGCAGAGCTTTGAAATGTCCACTAATAAACAAATTAGCAATGAAAATCCAAAATACATCATATATCACAGCTTTATAGCGTTATGGGTACAAGCTCAGCTGCCAAACAAAACAAATTCAGGAAGATCCTACGCCAACAATACTCCTTTCTCCTTATGCCCAAAAATTGATGGCCACCAAATCCAACTCATCAACCTTCTGTTGGTACACCCTTTGCCCCCGTGCATCCGTGCGCACTCCAATTGTTCAACCAAGATGAATAAAATCCAAAATCAACAGGGAAGGTGCAAATGATAGCACGCACCTTCAGACTCCACCTCTAACGATACGACGAGAGAAGCACAGTGCTTCGTACGGCGGTGAAACAAGAACCAGAGCTGGCGTCAACACCTCCGCCCCTGCCTCCGCGTCCGCGTCTGTGTCCGCCGTCGCCTCCGCCCCGCTTCCGCTGACACCTGAGCCAACGATGGCGTCGTCACCTATCGCTCAGCCTCCGGCGAGGACATGGATTGAGTGAGTAGCGAGCTAGCTCTCTCCCCTCCCGTATGTCTGTATCCAGCAGGAGAATAAAGAAACAAAAGATAGACTGAAACGGGCCTAAAACAAAAAAAAAGAGCCCATTAAACACGGAAACGACCCAAAAACAAAAAGAGACAGTCAGAATAGAACAGATCTCAACAAAATCACAGCCATAGAAAAGTGATTGATTAAGAGACACAATAACAACCGAGAGATAAATAGAAATTCCCTATTTGTTATTAGTAGGATGAAGAAAAGGGGCTTCTTTCTGCTTTGGAAAGAAGGGTCGGTTCAGTGGTTCTATTGGGCCGGAAACATCACTCCTATTGGACCATCGCGTGCTGTTCGCGTGTTATGGACCAATTGGCCTGCACGTTGGGCTTTCTCAAAGCCCAGAAATAGCCCAGGCCCCATGCATCACACAATTCGGGGCGGCGTGGCGCCATGCTGGCCACCCACATCATCCTTCTCCTGTTCTCCACTTCTCCTCCGCCTCCGGGTTTGACTCTACTGCGTGCCGAGGCGAGGCAAAGCTGCAAAAACTAGAGTGAAAGAAATGGCGAGCGTGGCCTCCTCGAGGTGTTCCGGCCTTCTCCTCCCGCCAAGCTTCGCGGGAGTCCGATGCTCCTCCCGTCCGTCCTCTTCGCTCCGCCTGCGGCCGCGGTGGGGCCTGCACCGGCCGAGGACCCTCGCCTGTGTCGCGCCGCCCGACTCCGCGGAGCCACAGACGGTGCGTGCGTTTTCATAGGACACCAAAGACCCATCTAGGCGGAGCTCCCCATACGGCAGGTTGGGGGCAGCTTCCCTACCTACCGCCGGCGGGAAGCCCCTAGTGCCCCCTCTCTTCTTCCTCCAGTGCGGTGGTCGAGCGGCGGCGCGGCAGTAAACCTGTTTTTGGGAGAGGGCCCAGGGCGCGCTAGCGAAGGCCGAAGGCCCAACATGAGAGAGAGCCCATCAGCCATCGGGACTGTCCACCGCGTCACGGCTCACCGCCCAGCCCTTGCTCTCGATTTTCCATCCCCAATTCTCGCACAGCCGACGAGCGACGGCGATCCCCGTCACCGTCAGTCCGTCACCGCGCTACCGCCTGGCATCAGGCTGTAGCCGCGCGCCCGCGCCGTCCCTAGTGCGCTACAGCCGCCCTAGCTGCAGCCCCGCCGGAGCCCTTGCTGGCTTGCTGCCATCTGCTGCTGTCGTTCCCTATCTGCCTCAGTGGTCCAGCGCAGAGGTAGGACAGCAGGATATGGAGGACATGGCAGGGGATGGTGGCGGCGAGCTGGCTAGCGGTGCTGTCCGAGCATGTGAGCGGCGCTGAAGATTGGTTCTTTAATACGAAGTAGAAGTAGTTGACTAGTGTTTCATTGTTGTGTGTCTTTATAAATTTATTATCACATATAATCATATATGATATATGACACGCTAACTCATTCGTTCTTCAAATTTACAAGTTTTTTTAAGCTCTTGGATAGTTGCATTTTGGACTCTTGTTTAGTTGATGTTGGTCGAATTAATGGATTAAATTAAGGTGGTATTTTCTGCTATCTTCTAATGAGATATACCATAATCAATCTTTAAATTTATTACATATTAGATATTCATGTCAGTAAAAAAAAATGTGTTCATGTTTGCCCCACCTAAATTTCTGGCCAAGCTCCACCTTTCTACCTAAAGTTCCTGTATTTTTATTTCCCTGCATGTGAAATGAACGGGTGGAGATTAAACTATTCAGAGTAATCCGAGCAAAATCATAGTCTGCTAGAACTCCTAATTTTGCAGTCTTGAGTCAATACTCTTGCTAGGTTATATGCCAATCACCCAATGAGAAGTGTGGAGTGACGTGGTTTTTTCCGTTCACAGGATGAGCAAGCTGTGACAGCTGAGTCTACCAAAGAAGAGGCTCCGACTAGTACGCCCCAGGATGCAGGGCTTCCAGCTCTCCCAAATAAGGATCTCAACAGAAGGATAGCACTACTGTCAACTCTTGGGGCAGTGGCTCTCTTTGCATCCCAGAGGCTCAATCTTAGTGAGACATCTCTGAAAGATCTTGCAGCCAATGCGGTGCCATATGAAGAGGTCAGCATTTCTATCGTTGATGTGTCTTGTGTGCCTGATGAAAATTCTAGAGTTTATATACTTGAACTATACTATGCTTTTTGTTTATTTACTTATTTAGTTAATTGGTTGGTTTCCAAATCAAAAGTAATTGGCTGGTATCTACAAATTGTATCATTCTTTGCAGTTGCTGCTCATGATATGCAGAATATTAACTGCCTGGAAAGGAATAATTTCAGTAGACAAAACAATGTATTTTTCTTCTTTTTCGCTGACATGTTATTGGATCCATGCATCTTTGGCTTCTTCAAGTCGTATTGGTATTCTTTGCTTACTACACGGTTAATATAGCTCCTGTGACCTGTCATGATGTTACTAACATTTTTCAGATTAATCTGTTCCATGCCATTCACTATGTTGAATTGATCTTGACCAAAAACCCTGCTAAGCTGGAATCTCGTTGTTCTGTAGATGTTTTCCTTCACCGTAAATGCTTACGCAACTTAACCTGATAAATTCATCTGCAGGCTCTTTCAAATGGCAAGCCTACTGTTGTTGAGTTTTATGCAGACTGGTGTGAAGTCTGCAGAGAATTAGCTCCAGATATCTACAAAGTTGAACAACAATACAAGTAATGTCTTTTCACGCCACTTTTCACATTTTTGCACTTTAAACCTTGATTGGGAATAACAGTGGTTCATTTCATAGAATACATGCTTGTCCATGCTTTATTATGTTGCCTATCCTATTAACCACATTCGATTGGGCCTTGTTATGGGTGTGACAGCCTGGATAGAAGTTGCTGCATGGCAGGCACAGCCAGCCACCATCAGTTAAGGTCTTAAGCAAGTTAGATAAGATAGGATTGTTGTCAGTTTGTTAGATCTATTGTTAGGAAGTTATGTGCTCGTTTTGTGCAACGTATGGCTATGAAAGCTGGCCACTCACTGTTTCATGCAATCAAGCAAGCAAGCAAGAAGAATTAATTTAAGTCTCCCCAAGAGTCATAATCACCAAGCTAGCAGCTGACGCTGCCCAACTATCCTCCTGGTGGTGGTTATCCCTCATGATCCTAGGATAAGAACAAACCTTATAGCTAGACTGCCATGGAAATTAGCTCTGTGTGGATAGGTTTTCCACATTCGATCATTCGAAGCATACTCAATCACATTGCTTAGAGCCTGTTTGTTTCAGTTTTTTGGTGACTTCTGCCAACAAGAAACCAGAAGCTGAAACAAAAAAGGCTAGCTTTACAGCTGGCATTTGAAAAGCTAGAAAACTGGCTTCTGAGGAAATGAACTGTATTAAGCTGAAAAGCACGTTCTGAGGAGCTTTTCTGGCATTTGATGTGTTGAGAAGCTAAAAAAATTTACCAAAGGCAATAGAAAAAGTTAACAGTGAGAAACCAAAAACGAGAGCATCAGCTTTTGAGCCAAGCTCAAAAAGTTGCAGCTCAAACTAATAAATTATTGTAATTTCTTCTTATAATTCAACTGGATAAACGGCAAATATAGAAGTTCTGTTTACAAAAAGTTTCACTCTTTCGCCAAGTTTCCATGACCAATGGCGCAATGAACAATGATCATATCCAACATCAAAACATAATTATTGACCAGGATCATCTTTGAGTTTGTTGTCTTTATTTACCGGATTCTCGCCAATGCTATTTAAAAAAAGAAAGAAATGGCCAATGCTATTTACACATCTTGAGCATTCTTTCCAGGGACCGTGTCAATTTTGTAATGCTGAATGTTGACAATACAAAGTGGGAACAAGAGCTTGATGAGTTCGGGGTGGAAGGCATTCCTCACTTTGCCTTTCTGGATAAGGAAGGAAATGAGGAAGGCAATGTTGTTGGGAGACTGCCAAAACAGTATTTTCTTGACAACGTGGTTGCACTTGCTTCTGGTGATCCCAACATACCTCATGCACGAGTGGTCGGTCAGTTCTCGAGTGCTGAATCTAGGAAAGTTCATCAAGTTGCTGATCCCAGAAGTCATGGGTAGTTGTTTATATGTGGGCAGCAGTAATTCTAGTTCAAATGTCAAGACCATTTGGCAAGTAAGCCTCTGTTTTCTTAATCACTTGAATTGAACAAGTCACTAAGTACGTCTGTCATGCATTTTTTTTGGAGTAGAATATCTCAGTTAGTTTTTTTTAAAAAAAAAAGGCACGGCCGTTTACTTCTTTTAGCAAGATACTATAGTAGGTTACCACAAGTCTACAAACTATGGACTTCTCTTGCACACTGAAATGTCTTCTTGCCAACAAAAAAAAAAACATTGGACCTTTTGTGAAGGCAAGTTTTTGAACCCAAGCTAATTTAAATTGCGTTAATATATAGAAATGAATCAGCAAGTTGAACTGACATTTCATGACTGTGACCTGTACCAATCTTTATAAGTTACAAATCTTGTTTTCGCAGGAGGAGATGCTAGGCTATACTACAGTGTATTCAATCTTCTCGGTATCAAACATGCAGGCGCTGGAAAGAGCTAGCTGGTAGATTCCACAGATCACAGCAGAAAAGACGCATCATCTTTGTGGTGGTGATAATGATATGCTGTGCATGTGCCTGTGGATTCGGGGTCCATCTTCTCCGCGGATTTGCCAGTGATACTGAAACGGTTGCATCTAATACGGCAAATGGCTGAGATACTGTTGTGTTGTACTATAAGTATGTTTTAAAAACAGTAGAGGTCAGTGGCTGATGAAAGAAAGCTTGCTTTTATTCATTGCTCGTGTAACACATGTTTACGCTGCCATTTTCAAAGTATATCTGTTACTACGTACAGTACTATTATACACCACAGTATATATTATTCTACAGGCAAAGTCGCGGCGTGGCTCGTGCGATGGAGACTCGAGAAGTCAGCGACGTTTGACCGCGCGGTCAAGTCAGCCACCGGATCGGAGAGAGCGTGGTGGTCAGAGTCAAACCGGAGCAGGAGGGTGTGATCTGGATCTCGCTGCGGACGGAGCGGAGGAGGTGGCTTCTCCGGCCAAATTGGGGACGCGGAGAGAGACAGAGCAGGTGGAAAGGATCATCAATCAAGAAAAGAAGAAGGGAGGAAAGGCCAAGGTCGGCAGTGCGCTGACTCGTGCGCGTGGACGGTGGCGGTGGGCGCATCTCCGGTCCGGTTCAAGGAAGAAGAAGAAGAAAAAAAGGTCATAGGAACGCGTGCCCACTCGCCCCCCTCCCCTGCAGCGAGCTAGGCATGCGGAGCGGAGCCTACTGTGACAGACATGTGGCCCCGCCCGCCGGGAGCGTTACTTCCACTCAGGTCACCAGGCACAGAGCAGTGTTTCCAATCATCTAATAAGCCGTACGCACATTAGGCGTTACGATCAATCGATCATGGGAGCAACCTCAAACAGTGTCGCCGAAGCGCTGGTCAGTGATCACACGACACGCGGACGCGGCACAGATCCCGCCCGCAGCAGATTCCTCCGCGCAGCGTGACGTCCGATGTCCCCACCCCCTACCCGCCGCGCGCACGGTGGGGCGGGTCGGTGGGTGACGCGGGGAGGGGAGGTCGGAAAAACGATCGACCTCAGGTCTGACATTGAAACGGTGTGCCATGTGTAGGGCCGTCCTCGTGCATCATCGCGTCCACGCGCGGCGGCGCTGATCACACAACTCAAGGAGCCATTGCTGACCGTTACAGCTCCTTTTTTTTCTTTCATGGTGCGGACACAGACACGAAGTCATTAGTTTTTAGATAAGCTGCATGCAAATAATAATGGAAAATTTTCACAAACGTATAAATTTCACCTAGCAATTCTAGAAAGTCTAAGCTGTGAACGGAGAGAGAGAGAGAGTGCTTATGACAATGGGTCCGAAACTTGTGCATGATTTTCCTTGAGCAAGTTATATCTCACAAACGATACAAATTTTCCTCTCTTCGCGGCATGTCACTAGAAAATCATACGTAGAACCCATTTAGGCCATGTTTAGTTCCAACCAAAATCCAAAATCCAAAATCCCAACTATTTTGGATTTTAAAATCCAAAATGTAAAATATTTTGGTAGGGTGTTTAGTTCCAACCAAAATTTGTCTTCCAATGATAAGGATTGTGAGGATGATACACAAATCAATGCAAAGATTCTCTTATTTTGGCCTCTTGAGTTCAAAATCCAAAATGGGGAATGGACTATTTTTTGCCAAATATTTTGGGTGGTGTTTAGTTCCATTTTGCAAAATGAAGAGGCAAAACTCAAAATATTTTGGATTCCATGGGGAACTAAACACCCCCTTAATATGAATTTTCTCTCAACGGTTACAAATAATTGTCACATTGACTTTGACTGGTCTTAAATGTTGTACTTTTGACAATTAGTTTCTTCTCGAATATATATTCTTGAAACCTTTGAAATATGAGGTCATTCTTCACTAGAGTTTCAACCTAATTAAATGCCACATAGATAAAAATTTATAAAACTGGTGGGCATTGTATGAAATTTATGAGGAGAAAGAAGAGTTAGGGTTTCATCAAGATGAAAGTCACCAAGGCATAGCTCGCAAAAAAAAGTCACGAAGGCTATGAAACTAGATTGAAACTCCACTGAGAGCAATTTGTTTTCATCTCTAAGCTTTTTTTATCAACATCATGAAACTATTAAATGATTTTGACTATCCTATGAATCTGTGAAATAAAATAGTACATTGAAAGAAGTAAACATCTAAAAATACTGTGGCATCTTTAGAAATGAAATCATGTAATGAAACTCTCTATTAAAACTACCTGGAGAGGTTTTACAAGTATTTTAAAGACACATCAATGTATATACTTTTTCATATCAAATAGTGTCCGGCTAGTAGAAAACCTAGCTAATTTCGGTTTGTTGAATAGTTTTCTGTAAAAAAAAAACTTAAATAAATTAAGAATAATTCAGGCGAACAGACACCAGGTTTGTGTATCGATCATTATATTAAGCTAGAATGCATCGTTTTTACGACACATTGCCACAGTAGTGAACGCACCCATACATCTACCCATATACCTCACCGCATAATTCCGGATTATTATATAAGACTAAATACTCCAAAAGTACTGATGTTTATTGTTTTAAAAGGTTTTCACCAAATATTATTTTTTTTCTAAACGATAAGTTACTTTTGAAGGGAGAGAGTAGCATGGCAATGGCATCATGAATATACGTGCATTGGTGCCGCCCGGGCGGTCCCCGGTGAAGTGAAGGCGCCCGGGATGACGAATCCACACCGGCCGGCCGCACTTGGCTACCGGATCACCGCCGGAAATGGCACACGTTTTTCACGGTGACGCGCTCAGCCGACGGACAACTTGCCTTCTTCCCCCTCATCCCAACCCTTCCCTTTTAAAACGCACCCAAACGCTCAGCACTGATACGCTTGCCATATTTTATAGCCACATCGCCGCTGGCCTGGCGCCACTCCACACGGCACTCGCTTCCCTCTGTGTCGTTGTAGCACCACCGCACCAGTCTCGGGCGCGAGCAGATCAAGAGATGGCCACGGCGACTTACCTCTCCTTCTTCCCGGCGGCGCCGTCATCGTCGCGCGCCCGCCTGCGGCGTCAGACGACAAGGGCGACCGCGTCGTCGGCGACGGACCGTCCGCGCGACGTGGTGTCCCCGAAGCGGCGGCTCCCGCTACGGAAGGTGCCAGGCGACTACGGCCCGCCGGTGCTGGGCGCGATCCGCGACCGGTTCGAGTACTTCTACGGCCCCGGCGGCCGCGACGGGTTCTTCACCTCCCGCGTGCGCGCGCACGGCTCCACCGTGGTGCGGCTCAACATGCCACCGGGGCCGTTCGTGGCGCGCGACCCGCGCGTGGTGGCGCTCCTCGACGCCGCCTCCTTCCCGGTGCTCTTCGACACGTCGCTGGTGGACAAGACGGACCTGTTCACGGGCACCTTCATGCCTTCCACCGACCTCACCGGCGGCTACCGCGTGCTGTCTTACCTCGACCCCAGCGAGCCCAACCACGGGCCGCTCAAGACGCTGCTTTTCTACCTGCTGTCGCACCGGCGGCAGCACGTGATCCCCAGGTTCCGCGACGTCTACGGCGAGCTCTTCGGGCTCATGGAGAACGAGCTGGCTAGGGTCGGCAAGGCTGACTTCGGGCACTACAACGACGCCGCCGCCTTCTCGTTCCTCTGCCAGGCACTGCTGGGGCGTGACCCCGCCGAGTCGTCGGCGCTCCAGGGCGACGGGCCCAAGCTGATCACCAAGTGGGTGCTGTTCCAGCTCAGCCCGCTGCTCAGCCTCGGCCTGCCCAAACACGTCGAGGACTCGCTGCTCCACTCGTTCCGCCTCCCGCCGGCGCTGGTCAAGAAGGACTACGGCCGGCTCGCCGACTTCTTCCGCGACGCCGCTAGGGGCGTGGTCGACGAGGGCGAGCGCCTCGGCATTGCGCGGGAGGAGTCGGTGCATAACATCCTCTTCGCCATGTGCTTCAACTCCTTCGGCGGCATGAAGATCCTGTTCCCGTCGCTCGTCAAGTGGCTTGGCCGCGCCGGCGCGCGCACGCACGGCCGCCTCGCGACGGAGGTGCGCGACGCCGTGCGCGCGCACGGTGGTGGCGGCGAGGTGAACATGAAGGCGCTGGCGGAGATGCCGCTGGTGAAGTCGGCCGTGTACGAGGCGCTGCGGATCGAGCCACCCGTGGCGATGCAGTACGGCCGCGCCAAGCGCGACATGGTGGTGGAGAGCCACGACTACGGCTTCGAGGTGCGCGAGGGGGAGATGCTCTTCGGATACCAGCCCATGGCCACCAGGGACCCGCGCGTCTTCGCGCGCGCCGAGGAGTACGTGCCCGACAGGTTCCTTGGGGAGGACGGCGCGCAGCTGCTTCGCCACGTCGTCTGGTCCAACGGACCCGAGACGGCGTCGCCCACGCTGCAGGACAAGCAGTGCGCAGGCAAGGACTTCGTCGTGCTCATCGCGCGCCTCCTCGTCGCCGAGCTCTTCCTCCGCTATGACTCCTTCGACGTCCAGGTCGGCGCCTCCGCGCTGGGGTCGTCGGTGACCATCACCTCGCTCAAGAAAGCCACCTTCTGAGCTCTCCACTGATCGACCGCCCGTCAAAGTCGCTGGAGCTGGGCACGTGCACTTCTTTTTTTTACCCTACTGTAGAATATACTTTGTCTGCCCCCTTGGCCCCACCCCTCTAAGTACTTACTTTTTTCTAGTGCTGTGCTACCGTGTGATCGTCAGGTATAACAAAATGTGTATTCTTAGTCAAATTGAGAGACCATTTTTCCCAGGGACCTTCGGTGTCTGGAGATTTGACGTCAGAAAAATTGCTCGCGATCTGAGGGAGACATGAACCTACTGTTCATGTTGCTTATCCATGACGGGATCCATCTATGGATCCACCTATGAAAAATGGTCTGAGATATAAAGTAGGTGGACAGTGATGGCAAAGTACAATGTTCATCGGCTGCTATTAATCAGGCGGATGGGCTTGCAATTGATTGGGACTAGATTAACACCAAACCTACCTACATTTCATTCTCTTGGGGTCCATGGAGTGGATTAGTTGTTGCATTATTATTGCTTCAAGCCTTCTGCGACTGTTTGTTGGCAACCAAAGTTGGTTTCTGAAAGCTGATCGCTGCTTGTACCACCATTGTCCAGTTGATTTCTCATGTTATGCACTTTTACAGAAGAAACAGGATGAAAAGCGATCGAACTGACATTGACCGATGGTCCTTGATTGATTTCAGAATTTTAAAGAATCTTATTTTCTTCCTTGGAATACATAAAATTTAAATGTCCATGCACTTAAAATTGGCATATATCATCGCCCTGTTCGCCTAATCGTTTCAATAGTTGATAAGTCCACTAATTTTGTTTTTAGCTGTTTTGTTGTAAGAGAAAAATATTGTTTGAGTGACTGACAAACCAAACGGTCAGAGCCAAACGGACAGGGAGCGTTGCGCAGCTCTGCTGACGAGTAGGCCACAAGAGGCCGGCCACCTCTTGAAATAGGAGAAACCAGCCATGTAACAGGGCATGGAGAACTACAGCTTCTAGTCACACATACATGTCACATGTACTACAGGACTTAAAGCGTAATGATTCCATACCATACCTTCGGGGAGGCAACTAAAATGAACAGGCAACCAGGCATCGCCAACGGAATTGCCTCACCTAACAGTTCCATCTTTCAGTGGCAACTTTTCATAAAGGGGGTACGCACTAGCAAAGATTCTTCCACCACATCAAAATCAACCAAACCACCAGGGCAAAACGGCAGCTGAGAAGCTTGGAATTCCATGGTTAGAATAGAAATGGCACATGGTAAGCAACATGCGTAACCACCCTAGCAGAACCTGAATTGACAAAGATTTGACTCTTAGAAGCTACAGTATCGGTTACAAAAATATTCCGATTCATGCATTCCAGTGTTAGTATCATGGCACCTCGAGCAGTTCCACCCTCAAGTGTTAATCTTTTACCAACTGACCACAAACGTCTGCAACTCACCTTCCTGGATACTTCTACTGTTCTACACAAGCGCCTGCAACTCACATTCCTGGATACTTCTGGTACACGGTCTAATGCAAGGGTTCAACATCGTCGATTCTGCTCAGCATTTTCCATGATGGCAACTTCACCTATAAAATTGAGAAGAAACAGCTTTATGAATGAACAGAACAGGTCGCAATTAATGTCAGAACCAACACACTTTAGCTCAAGAAACAAAACAAAAAAGAAAAGAAAAGTGGGAGGTAACACCAAACTCTATTGACAGATATAAAAAAAACTCCAGCTGAAATCAGGTCAACAGTCAGACAAACATTAGCTCAATAAAAATTACATGTGGCACGCAATACCAAACTCTACTGACAGTAAACAAGTTATAGCTGAAATCATGGTCAATGTTTGTCAAGACTTGTATTGGAACTTCTCAAAGGACATCTATAATGGATGAATCTAATTAACCCTGTTTTCAACCAATCATCTATATTCACTCTAGATAATTGAGCTAGCATACCAACCCCACTTTAAAAGTTTAAAAATCAATAGTTGAGTGCCTATGCTATTTGCTAGCACCACTACCAAAGAATTTCCGCATGCCAACTCTTAGATTTTCTATTTTAGCCGTCAGTTATGATTTATGAAAAAGGCATAGAAGATATTGCATTAGGTTGCACCATAGATCAGCATCTTAATGATCCAACTGTTGCTTTCTTTAATATTGAATCATGGGCCACAAGGAATGATGTGCTATTGGACCACTCCAGTTGCCTTATTCATTATAGTAACATGTCACCATATAGTATCATAACAAGCATGGCCTTGAAGCCCATTAACAAATTGACAATTGATTGATGAATACTGCAATGTTGATGAAGTTGGATAGGATAATCAAATTTACGCAGTCCAATAGTCAATGGTAGCAGCTAATTTTCCACGAATATAATTGTTCAGAACCAGGATATTCAGAAGTTTTTGAAAACAATTAACCATTTTGTGCTAACACTATTCTATTAACTGAAATTGCAAGCTTTAGGAAAGGATAGCTGCTAAATTCAGACAGAAGACTTCTAAACAAAAGATGAGAACTTCCATAACAGCAGTATTATCTTTAAGGAAAAGGCTCATTTTAGTTTTCGATAAAAATGTTGCACAAGAGTGTTTCATATATGCGGAGTGTTTTGGTAAATCCCATGGTGCAGAATATGTAAGCTCATTTTCTTTTGCAAATGCTAATTCTAGCCAAAATCATTGAATGCAAGTGAATCATTTGAATTTGTAGCCAATGACAACACAGATACACATTACAAAATATAGAGCTCCCTTTCCAATAACAAAATTGACATACCACTTACCAGATCATAATTCAACACTAAAAGATGGACATATCGGGTGGTGGTCCATAAACTGATTTCCATGACAAGGGAACGATCCACCCATTTGATCCATTTTCTGTATGCGCACAGAAAGACATTAAGAAGGCGAACCCAAATATTTCTTATGATGATAGGATGCCTAGAAACAGCATTTCCAAAAGAATAGAAACTAAGCGGGGCAATTTAAAGGTGTAAAGCACTTAAGCACGGTACTTTAATAGTCTGATAACAGATGAATAGATCGAAATACACTTTTCGGAATAAGTGTTACGGCGATTAGAAATGTACCATGAAATTTCTCAGGGTCATGACCTAGAAGTTTACATACTGCCTCAGCTAACTTGAAAGATTCTGGCATGTTGTCGCCTTCTGAGCAGTAGCACAGTACACAAGAAACTTTCAAGCCTTTAGCCTATCACAAATAAAGAGATACTATAAAATTGACTCAACTTTCAAAGCGATAAAATCATTTGAAGCTGAAACAAAATCGACACCTTGCAGGCAGCGAATAGTGCTGCAAATGGCAAGCTCGCATAGTAATCATTTATTGTCATCTCATCAGTATCATCATCCATATCTTCTGAACGACCACCACCCTCAACTAGGCTAGAAAGATAACTCCAACGTTTCTGAGATGGATTGTAATCCTCAAGCTTCTTCCACCCCAATTGCTCATATTCTGGATCAGAACCATCTTCATTGCAACTTGAAAGGTAATACACCTGCATGTCACTACAATATAAAACATTGTTAACTAATGATATCAACATTGACAGAGAATCAATACTATAAGAGAACTGCTGCAGTTAGACATTTCAGTTACCTGGATGCATCAATTACCCTCCTCTTTCCAGAATCTAAACTTGAAATAATGACAATATGGTTCTTCCCAATGCTGCTTATGAAATCAGCAACATTTTTTGCAAATGAAACCATCATCCCCTATATTAGCAATGAAAAATTGATATAGTCGTGAAGTAGTCAGGAATTGTATGCACTGAAACCACAAGACTAAACTAAAGGTACTAAAAATTAACAATGTAACTTTGATTGGAAGTGCAATAACTATGTTGCTTCCTTTGACAAAATCATGTTGAATTAAAGGATATAGATCTCCAAAAGAAATCAGTTATGACCAATAAGTTTGCAAGTGGCAAAGACGGATACAGTGGCGCACTGGCGCTAATGTTGCATCTATTTTCCTTTTCCCAACCAAAAGGTATTTACACAAGAATGAAGTAAACAGGGTCCGATTACTACCGCACAACTAAAGGCTGAGATCAACGTACTGTAATAACTGGAGACCTTTGCTGAATCAAAGTTAGCCTATGAGATGTAGATTCATAAGCTGCCAAGAGGAAGAGAGAAAGGCAGTCAGTCTAGATTGTTTATCAACATGACTCAATGTATGTTTATAACTCAAGGTGTACGAAGATTAAATGAAAAATACAAAGGGCCATTATATTCCAACTGGAACTCAGTACGTTACTGGATCCGACAACTTGTGCGCACAGCAGAATTGTTTGCAGCGCCAGCAGAGCGCTTACACATTTCATCGAACAGTTGGTGCTCAGGGAATAAAGAGACAAACAGAAGGAACGCGAGCAGCAAAGCTAAAACCGTACATCAATTCAAACATGAGATAGGAATAGCACAGAGGGAATCGAGTAACCAACCTTCCAGAGCGAGTGCGAGGTCGCCAACGGCGTCAGGGCCAAAGGCGTCGTTGCCGACGCAGGGCAGTACGGAGGGCTCGTCGAGGTAGGCCACCCGCCTCGCCCTCGACGATGATATCAGAAGGTCGACGGCGAGCTGCCCCACGTTGCCAATCGACAGAGCTGGCTGCGGCCGGGTGATCGGAGACCAAACGTAATCGTAGGGCATCAGTTAAAACTACTAAAAACTCGATTCCAGCAATAATCAGTGGGGGCTCGCAGCGTTAGGGTTTCAAACCATGATGAGCGTGGGGCAGGAAGGCGAGAACGATTCATTCTCGACTAAGGCGAACTCCATTTCGGGCGGGCGGGCGGGCGGGCGGCGGTGCAGGGATCTCGGGCTCGGCGGCTGCCGGATGAAAGCTTCTCCCTGACTTGATCGAGAAGTTGAACAAGACGAGCACTGAGGTCTGAGCAGTAGAGGAGTAGGCTGTTTTCGCTCTTTCAGGCTGGGTTGGACCATGATTCAAAGCTGGAGAGGCTAACCGCCCATCGCAGCCCGCACAGTCTGGCTGTTTCGTCTGGGCCCAAACATGAAGGCCCATGTACTTCTCCATGTCTCGGTAGCCCACGAGAACTCAGCGGCAGAGCGCAGAACGCGTTTCGTTCGGTCCGAGTGCTTAGCTCTTTAGCACCACCTCGCCAGCAGAAGGCAGGCGCGCCGCGAGCTCCCGCTATAAGAGGAGCGCCCGTGCTGCCTTTCTCCATACTTATCTGGACGGGGTCGACGGCCATCAAGAAGGGCCGTGGCCTAGGCAAGTGGGAGAATGGACGTCATAATCTGTGGTAGAGGGGGGGTACGCGATCGAGCGCCCCTGCCAATTCTAACACATTCATTTTCAGTCCAAAGATGTTTGCTTGGAACAGGGGCTTCTTTGTACCTCGATGAAATGAGTGGGGTTGTTTGTTTCTTTCTGCATCTCGATTGCTCTTATTTCAATTTTTTATTGATCAACAGTAATATGTGCAAGCTTAGGAAAAGAAATTTATTAAAATTGTTTGTAGTTTATAATTTTTAAAATTATCGAAGTATATATTACTAAAATGATGTTAAAGTTTTATACACACAACAAAATATATGTTTCACTCTTCATTAGTCTTCTTAGGCATAGACTTCCAACCAAGCATATCATCTCCCTACTTGTCTAGAGAGACATATTTCATTGAAATTTTAGACGACACTTTTTACCTCCAACCAAACATATCAAGTTCGTGGCTTAAATCCATGTTTTTGAAAGCCAATTTGGGCCCAACTGAAACTGGCAAAACTGAGCCATGCCCATGTTTTTTAAGCCACCGAAAGTCCACCACGTTTTCTGCTAAAAAAACATGTTCAACGTTTTACAATTTTATCCCTGCTCATTAAAACTGATGACCTTTTTTTAGGCGTCTCCGTCTTTTTAAATAAATAGTTCAATTACAATATTGGAAATTAATGTTATGTTTGGCACTGGTAAGCTTCTAAAATAGTGTATTTTGACTTCATCTTTATTATCATCTCTCTATCAACGAAGGTAAAGTTATTTTGTTTAACCGTTTGGTAAAACAGCTCTATATACAAAGCTCTTTAAAATATGATCTTAAAAAATCCCATGCAGGAAGGATCACCAGATTGTGTTGAAGCCAGAAAAACTATTATTTTAAGCTTCATCTCATACTCACCTCTGTGAGACAGTGAGAGCACGAGCTTCACATGTATACTTATTTGAAAACTTTTGTTTTACAAAAAAATATAGCTTCGAACAAGTTGTATCAAATGGACATAAACAACCAATAAAGGTCTTGTTGGTTTCGCTGAAATTTGACTAATGTTCAATACTTATGTTGATTTAATAGGAGAGAAAAACATTGTTCGTTCGGTACAAAGAAGTGCTGATGATCGATGAAAGGGCCTGAGGCCCTGTTCGTTTCGCTAAAATTTAACTAATGGTTACGTTGATTTACTATGTGAGAAAAACACTTTTTGTTCACTAACGTAAATGTAAAACGAACAGAAGAGAGAAACGTAAGCAATCCATTTTATTAATTGATTCTATGCATCCGCTATTGATGAGAATAATAATGTATGAGAAAATCAGCTCCTAGACAGGAGGAGTCGTACGCCGACTAGTCGATGCTGATGTTTGTCTGAGAGTGCATCACCAAGAATTATCCACATCTAGTAAATCATCAAAGAAATAAAACCATGTGATACAATCAACACGACGGCTAGCCACAGGTCGGGTTGCAGTTCAGATCAAGATACAACGCTTCCATTCCATGAAATGTACCGTGCACCCACGGACCCACCTACCCTGCTATATATATGTACCGCCGCCGCGCACGTCACGCCGGAGCGAAGCGGTCCGTGAGCATGCACACGATGGTCTCCGAGTCGGAGAGCACGCCGCGGTTCCGCGCCCTCTTCTCGTGCACCTGGACCTCGCCCTTCTTCACGCTCGCAACCGCGCCAACGCCATCGTCGTCATCTCCCCGATGGCGCCGGGCGGCTTCCGCGTCGGCAGCCTGCACCGCCTCCGGCTGGCCACTCCCACTCTTGACGAACGCCCCCAGCCATACAACAACCGCGCCAGCCATGCACTACTCGAGGCTGCCACACGGTCCCCTCGCTCTCTGCCCTTGCACTCGAAAGAAAGCAGGTTCTTGAGCTAGCTACAACCACAAGCTCTTTTACACTTGGCTGCTTTGTTAGCCGCAGGGCTCCGGGGCTCTACTTATACACACTCCCGGGGGGCGGCCGGGGTCTGTGCTCTGTAGACGCAGAGGGAATAGCTAGTCCACGAACGTTAAAACGGGTTCGGCGCTATGCGGCGGCAGCCAAGCCAGACGCCTCCCTTATCGTCGTCGTCGTTGCTGTCCTGTTTCGGGGCCACGCCTTCGCCGTCGCCCATGTGACGCGAGGCCATCGTGTGGTGGTGGTCGCTCAGGGATGCGAGCGCGGGTGGTGTCACGGTGGTGGATATGCCGGTGCCAACTAACCACGGCGCGGTCCCGCGGCCGGGGCCGAGGGATATATTTCCTGATTCCGCGCGCGGATTCGGATCAACGGCCGATGCCGCGCAACGTTGGAGGCCATCGCCGTACGTAGCTCTGTGTTTGCATCTGCCGATCTGCGCGCGTTCCCGCTTGGAGTATTTGATTCGGGCCGGAATCAATAATGGCCTACGACCGACGATATGCTGTTTTTTAGGTGCGAGAGCCTGACAACGGTTTACATCATATTTCCCGCGATAGATCGATCCGTGGTGTATGCTGGATCGAGGGCTGAAGCAGAGCACCAACTTCTCATGTTTATTAAGACCCCATCCAACATACACAAATTTGACAGGAATGATATAGAAATACTTCGTATCATGGATCAGGATCGGAATTGTTTCAAACAAGAAACAATAAAGGGCTGAGCTAGTCCAACCCCCTGACAAATCTCTCTTCTTGCATCTAGTATGTCATCTCTGAGTTCCCGACCTCTAGATCTTGTTTGAAAGCTAGCGAGTAAAATATCTGTGTTCGTAAAGATATCCCGTTTAGCCAAGTGGTGGTGAGGACTGAGGGGTTTTCACTTGACAGCTTCTTGCTTCCGGCCACTTGGATCCTATGTACGTATCGATCTTGGTTGTTTTCTTTTCTAGCACATGTACAACGAACTTGTATGAGACATCAGACCTTGCTACGTCGTACCAGGCCATTGACTTTCAATTCAGAAACTAGAAACATCATTCAATGTTTCAGAAGATTACTACAAGAATCATACAAAGCAGTCGGCCAGCCTATGTTCAGAAGATCTACTGGCCGAAGCAATCAACAAGGATGGACAAGAAAGTGTCTTCTCGGACGAACCCCGGCGTGCTCCTACCAGCAGACGCAGACGCAGACGCAGCTGTGGTCTGCTTCTCCGCAGCGTCCACGAGCACGGCACCGACTCCGTCGCAGCGCTTAGCGGCGCTACTAATACTCCCCCCACCAGACTCCGTGTCGGTGTCGCGTCGTCCCTGCCGAGTGAGACCACCGCCGAGCGAGACCACCGACGTGAACCCCTGCGCGGCGCCCCCGGCGGTCCGGACCATCCGCTCCCGCTCCAGCGTCCAAATGTCGATCAGCCCTGACATCGTAGCAAGCGCTAGCTATATATTAGCAGGTACGTACTAGAGAACGAAAGTTACAGGTGAGCAAAAAAAACGGCCGGAGATCGATATGTTTTGGAGTGGGGAAAGTAGCTAGCACGAGTGCTGGGGCCATTTATAGCGAGCGTGTTCTTCTTCTGCGCTGAATGCTCACTCGATCCATGGACTCGGTGGAAACCAGGGCATGCTTCCATGCTCGATCGGCACACAGAATCGGAGCTGCCGCTGGTGTGAGCGATCGAGCGTCAGCGTCAGTGATGACTGATCCGCTGCCACTTTCCAGTGTGCGTGCCCACAGCCCCACAGGCCAGCCACCGATATCTGAGGGAGTAGCAGGAAGCCGGCAGGAGAGGTGGACGTACTCTACTCTTTGGATCAGTTAGTTACTATCTCCGTGACACGCGCTTGGGCCCGATAGGTGGCCGTGGCAGGCAGTTTCAAGCGCGGTGCCGTGCCGATTTGTGGATCGATCCGGTGGGTGGAGCTGGAGCTGCGCGATTACCGTGGGCTCGACCTCGATGGCAGCTGCAGCATTTTTGTCATGGACTCTTTGTTCTGCGGTTGCTATCAGCAGCCTGTCACTTGCGCTCCTGGAATTG
>CM039124.1:52913791-52928370 GCA_022036555.1 Microstegium vimineum
ACTTCAATCCTTCCCTTGTTGCTTAATCACATCATCATTTTTTCAGTATTTCTATCTTAGGTTACTTTAAATTGAGTTCAATCTAGTAGGTTAAACTTGTGTCCACCTTGTATACTACTACACATGAAGGCAGGTTGGCTCATGCTTTCATAAGTAATGTCTTTCTGACATGACTAGAGATGTCAATGGGTACTTAGTGCACACGCCTATTGAGTCCGGCTATGGGGTATTAGTCCTCCATATTGGTTAGTAGGTTATTGGAGGAGAGTACCATAGGACGGTTTGTGACTTCCCAATAGATCCTTTTGCCTTGTTAGCAGACCTCAAGTAGCAGGTTATTTTATGACCATTCAAAAACATCACTTGTCAATTTGTGGTTCCATGACGTGTAACAACATGGTCCCAAGAATGTGTCTTGGACATTCGATGGACCAACCTTTGGGGTGTTTTCTCAGCCTGCATGTGAGATGCTTCTTCTTAGTGTAGTGTAGTGTGGTGTTTTTTTCACCGCAAGTTGAGTGTTTTTTCTTAGAAATAACCTCATTTATTCATCTATTGAGTGTCACGTTAGTCTCTAAATTTCTTTCAAAGCCTCTTCACTTCAATCGTTCCCTACTTGTTGCAAATCATGTCATTTATTTATTTACCTTCTATTAAATGTTACTTCAAATTGAGCTCAATCTAGGTTAAACTTGCGCCCACCTTGTATATTGGTCATCACACATGAAGGCGGTTTAGCTCACGTTTTCATAAGTAATGACTTTCTGACACTGCTAGAGCCTAGAGGTGTGAATGGGTACTTAGTGCACCTACCTATTGGGGTTGGCTATGGGACATTAGTCCTCCTTCATATGGGTTAGGTGGGTCTTTTTCTCTAAAAAACAACACCCTAGATTTTTTTTTTCTCTAAATATACTATGCATGTGTTCACAAAATAAAAATAAAAATAAAAATAAAGGCACAATCTTGAAACTTACTTCGGTTAAAACATCTTCGTATTAACTAGCTCAGGGGAATGATTTGGCCATACTAAGTTATTGTTCATGTGTGTTTGGTTGCTCACCAGGCAACCTGCTTGCCTAGCACAGGGTTATTGCAAAAGTTAACTACTTGTGTGAGGGACATTCAGCCAAATTAATTCGATCTTGTTTTGACTTTTTTTTTTTGGATAACTTGTTGTTTTGGACAACGACTATTATGTTTTTCATCAATCAAAGGTGGTGTGATTATATGGAGGCTATTTTTATGTCAAAAATTTCAAAGAGTAAAGTATTTTTCCTATGATGAAAGTAAACATTGCGTCTTGTACACTACTGGTCAAAGTCCAGGGCTGCATGACATTGACATGCTAGGTGCTTGCTAGGACAATATAATAGAGGTGCGCTTTGCTCCAATTAATACATGGTTTTCACAGTCCATCCAGTATTATAATCATTGTGGTTTTGGTGATCCTAGCTACTCTATGGGAGTTCTGATATGCTTATTTATAGCTGAAGCCCAACACACTACAGTGCTATGAAATATGAATACGAATGATTTTTTGGGTAATGTTCAACACTTGGCCGGCCGGGTCGAGATGGCTGGTCTCATGGTTTTATCTGCTGGGAATTGAACTGGGAAGGAGCCAGCCAATGCAGGGGCAGTGAATAAACATGGTAGGGTCTGACGACAATCCAAAGCCAACCAGGGCTACCCTTTGTGCTGCAAAGATAGCTATAGGTCGCCTTTTGATCTCTGAAGGGATCTGCAGCCGCGCGCAGTGCCAGCCAGTGCAGGAGCGGAGGGACCGATGTAAAAACCGGGCTGACGGCCTCTTTGGGGTTGCACGTTTTCAGCAAAGCAGAGGTATAATGCCACTGGGCGAGGGCTCTGGGGATCTTTCCATATTGATGAAAGGGGATTTTTTTTTTCAATGGGGCTAAGCTAGATCGCGAGCCGGCCGTCCGTCCGCCGTGGGACGCCGCTGCTGCGCGCGACTGCGAGCTGCACGGCGGCAGCAGGGCGTGACAATGAATGTGGGGGAATGCGACAACACGATATGGGGCACACTACTGCCACGGCCGGCTAGCTGCACCGATAGCTGGTGCGAGCGCGAGAGTGACATGGGATCTAGCTGTTTCTTCAGCCTAGCTAGCTAGCTACAGTAGATAGCGATAGCAGGACCATGAGGAGTAGCTATCCTATATCCTTGCTTGGCATGTGCATTATAGGTTCGAGAGGATTAATTAGATGGGGGGATGCATGCACAGTGATGATTCGATGGTCTGCTTAGAGCAACTCCAGCCTAAGTCCCTACTTGAGCTCCTACTCTTCCCATTTTACATGCCCCTCAAATTATAATCTCAGGTTCTCAGATCTAGCAGACCCCTATCTGGTGGGGCCCACCCCACTTTTTCCCGCCCGGCAGATTCACCACGCGCGCCGGCCACCTCACGCGCGTCCCACCTCCCCTCCGGCAGCGCACCTGGCGAGCGTAGCCACCCACCCGCCTCCCCACCGGCGAGCGTGGCTGGCAAGCCCGCGGCCGCCCGCCCACCTCCCCTTTGGCGCGCGCGGCCGACGAGCGCGGCGACCTGCCCGCCTCTCCTCCGGCGAGCGCGGCTTCCCGCTCGCCTCCACTCCGGCGAGTGTGGCTGGCAAGCCCACGGCCGCCCCCGCCTCCCCTTCGGCGCGCGGCCGGCGAGCCCGTGACCGCCTTCCCACCTCCACAGGGGAAGAAAAGGAATTTGGGGGCTATTATCTGGTTGTTGCTGTTGGAGTAGAATGAATTTGTGGGTCAACAAAAAATAGAGGATGACACCCAAATAAAAAAGTAGGGGCCTTGATTTGGGTCTATGGCTGGAGTTGCTCTTACTGGTGGAACGACGATCGAATATACTTGTGAAATATGCATGCGACATTTGTTGAGAACGAATCTGATCGAACACAGCCGGGCCCGGGTAATTGCGGCATGATGGCATGATGCATTATCTGTCAACAGGGGCGGAGCTACAGGGTGGTCCCTGTGGGCCGTGGACCACCCTGCGCTCAGCCATCCAAGTCACATAGTATGACCTACCAGAGTTCATAGTCCGGTTCTCTGTGTGCGAGCAACGAAGCTATGCAGCGATGTCGTGATGGCAGCAGCAGCAGGCGCCACCATCAGCGATTCCGTGACTGCAAGCAACGTGCAACATCCCAACTTCCCAAATCTCAAGTACATCTAAATTTTAGGATAAAGACTCAACTGCTGACAGCTATTAAGCCAAAGCCAATTAACCTATTGTCTAATATATTTCTTTTTAATCACGTACTCACGTTTCTCGTTTTCCTTTTAGCTTCTCCACTTTCTCCCCTAGCAAATACGATAAATAGGAGCTAGGATTGGTGATCGGCGATCCATGACCGGCATGAACAGAAAAAGTGCACAATGCAAAACTTTTAATGCTTTAGATTATTAGAGGATTTTTTTTTTGTGGAGGGTAGAATCATTTTCAGAAGTTCATATGTTTTATTTAGTCTTTTATCTTAATTGTGTCGTGTTTCCTAATTCATATACTTGTGTATTGATATGTTATGTTTATAGCGGTGAAGCTTTTTTTACACGATAGACCACTCTAACTACAAATCCTAGCTACGTCACTGTCTGTCAACGTACTCCCTCTGTATCCTAATTAGATGATGTTTTAGACAGCGACACGGTCTCTCAAACATGACTTTGACCTCTTATTTTTATAAAAAAAATTTATGGAATACCTAATAATATATGTATACTTTTATGATAGTGTTTTTCAAAACAAATCTATTCATATAATTTTTATATTTAAAATCTCAATAATTTAAAAATTATTGAGTATTTATATTCTCAATGTTTGACTCTCCTTAAAAGCGAGCAATACCGAGTACACAATTCACAGAATGACAGAAAGAAGCTAGCAGGCCGAATCAGAACGCACGTGTGGCCGGCGGTCACGTGATGAGCGCAAGGCCCGCCGGCCGGGTCGATACTATACAACGGCCGCGCTACGTACGGCCGATCGATCGCGCAGGAGAGGAGCCGCCATAAACAAAGAGAGGTATAGCTAAGATCGAGAGCAAAAGTACGGCGGCGCCTACAGTCCTACATTCCGATCTCGTCGTCGTCTTCACATGGAGTGACCAATAATCGCCCGATTAATGAGCTCCTCCCCCCAGTCCCCGGAAAGCAACAGCGCGCGGATGAGAACAAGGCGGAGTAGGCCGGTCCTCGCGGGAGTCGCGGCACAAAGCAGGAAAATTAAGGCGCTCAGCCCGCGGCGCCGGTACGGCGATCCCGACCGCCCGCGCGCGCTGCGCTCAGCCGTAGCGCCGCGGCCGGGGAGATGCGAACAAGCGGGAGGAACTTCTCGAGGCGGCTAAACAAATGGGCAGGCCGGGCGCGCGGGGCGGGCGGGCAGGCAAGGGAATTTTGATCCGCGTTGTTTAGCGCCCGGATCAGCGCCTAACGCGGCGTGTTCCTCGCAAAAAGTTGCTCTGCGCGCGGCTTTTCGATGGCCGACTGGCCGGCCGGCCTCGACCCCGCGCGCGGGTCCCCGTGCACGCGCGTTAATGCTGGCTCGGCTTGGCTTGGCTGTGCCGCATGCATGCGCCTGTACGTGTGCGTGCGTCGTGTAGGTATGTGTGCGTGCCCTGGTCTTCTTGGTCCGGGCCGCCGCGGGTACGTCCGCTTGCCTTTTGTGGTGTTGTGCGAGTCGGTAGCCCTGTCTGCCTCCTTGCTGCATCCGGCCGTCTCCATCGTGTGATGGTCGTGTGTCTATCTAGACATCTAGTGGAGTACGTACGTGTACGCCAGAGTGCCCGTACGTGGTATACCATGTGTACTGTGCATATTCCAGCTAGTCATCTACGCTAGCTGTCACCGAAAATTGGTAAGGTACAGTACTATATGCTGTCGATCTCCTGGGACACGTTCGTAGTACGTGCGTCGCCAAGCGACGGATACGTTTAGTACGCGCGTGGTACATGCGCGGCGTCGTCCTCCTCACCATGCTCGCGCTGCATGCACGCTTTGCGAACTCAATAATATAAGTCAATATGCCATCCATGTCCGGGGCAAACGGAATTATTCCGAGCTTAGACCAGCAGTCAAAAGTTGCTCGTACTGAAAAGCGCTACAGCGTCCCCCCGGGGCCCTATCGATTAGCATCACCGCTGGCGGCATCGATCTCTTAGGTTAAAAAAAAAGTAAAGTACATCAACGATTCCTAAACTTGCGTTGGTACCATATGAAATAATTATGAATTATTTTTCGATATTCAATATTTAGATCATCCTGTTTGGATCCAGATGAGACTCAAATACAAGTTTAGAGATCGGGTTAACACAACTGAACAAGTTTAAGGACATAAATGATTGATTTATAAGTTTAGAGACCGAAATGACACAACCGAACAAGTTTGAGGACCTAAACAGTCAATTTGTTAGTTTAGGGACCGGGATGACACAAGAGCGTAAGTTTAGGGACCACTAACTCACTTTACTAAAAAAAAAAACTCGTGCGTGATGCATGCATGCTCGTGGGGACAGTGCTGGCTAGATGCAGAGGCAACAGGAAAAAAGAAAAAAAAAACAAGTGTAGGCACCTGCCTGAGTGCCTGCCACGGCGCAACGCAAGGTCCTGTGGTAACTGGTAACTAGTGGGAGAGCCAAAACCAGAGACTGGCTCTCGTGCCGTCGTGCGTGTTGACTCGCGCGTCTCTCTGCGTCACTACTGCTCACTACTCTAGTCACTACGTATATTGAGCAATCCGGCCAGACGGCATCTCCTGTCCATAGACCACTCATCCATGCATGCATGATGATGGTGTCGGTCGTGCACTGATCGAGATTGCGCTATTGCACGCTTCATTGCAATATTCCCAAGGAACTGAGAATGAAGGGCACCATGTTGCACGGACGACGCGCCCCGTCGTCTCCCCAATTATATTCACGCCGTGCACCGCTAGGTAGCTAGCCGCGCTCGGCACAGCCTGCACGTACGTTCTCGATGGCCCACGTGGACCTTGCCTACTAGTAGGAGCTCGTGTGGCCTCCCCAAAGTGATCCCCCTCCTTTCTTCCAAAGCCGCAGTGGCTGCAGTGGTCGGTGCTGGGGATCAGAGTGGGCACGTACTGGTCGAGCGCGACGTGGTGGTGGCCTCCAAAAGCTGCCTGCCGCGCCGAGTAGTAGCCCCGGCGAACGCATGTGCCCGGCCGGCCACGGCGCGGTGGGAGCGCATGATTGATCGCTGATCGGCCACGCCCCGGCCGGCGGTCCAGCACAGACCTCGCCCGACCGCGGTTCCCGGCGCGGAGGCGCGCCCAGCATCCAGCCGTGCGTACGTACGTGGTGGCCCCCCTTGGCGCGCGGTGTGATTTCCCGTGCGTTTCGGTGGGAAACCGCTGCCTTTCTCCGTGCGATCATTGCGACTTCCCCTCAGCTTACGTTTTGCCGGGCTCGGTGGCCTGGAGCTGGACGTGGACGGACGGTCTGGTCGACGGCCGGGGCTGGCTGGGACGGGACGGACGGACCACGACCCGGAAATCCATGATGATTTCTCCACTGCTTTACCTGACGTAGTACGGGTTCCTGGGGGACTGATGCGTGCTAGTAGGCGAACTCCGGTGTCAGTTGATTGGGGCAAGCAGCTACTAGCAGGCAGCTAGCAGCAGGTGTGTGTGTGTGACAAGGCCACGGAGTTTTGTTGGGATGGGTTGGGGCCGGCGTCATGTGTTACGCGACAACAGGCGCGCGTCCAAGGAGTAGACGCCGAGCGAAGGACGAGAGCTGTTCGTCAGGTGTACGTCGAACCATTCTTGAGAGCACCAGCCTCTGGCTTCTGCTTTCCCGAGACCCGAGTCGACTGACTATTACTGTTCGGCTGCTTTTAACAGAAGCTGCTGCGGCTGGCTGCAGGTAGTTCAATTAGTTCTACAGTGATTCTAATGTACAGTACTGTATCTTGTGAGGGAGACGACAGCCAGAAGCAGTTGCAGCGACTACAAAAACACCTGCCGAACATAAATACTTGTTTTGGAAAGAGCTGAGATATATATATCAAATCAAAGAAATGCCCGCCCTTGATTGTACACAAAGAACGCTGAAGAACCCAAAACAAATGCGACAAAGGGAGCACAGGTTTTTTTTTTACCCCGGAATTGTTGAAACCTTCTCTGGTTATACGCAGTGTTTTATTTAAGTTGTGATACGTAATCATGTAGTGTTTCCAAGGGTTAAACCTAGGCTCGGTTTGGTAAGGCTTCTACCGGCTTCAGCCTTTCTGACGTATTCACTATTCAAACAATATTCACAGAAGTCGTTTGTATCTCTTCTCTCCGCTCGCGAAGCAAGTGGAAGCAGGAAAAATTATTTTCTTTCAGCTTCACCTATTCCCACTGGCTCTGTGAGAGGAGAAAATAAGAGATAAAAACAGTTTCTCTGAACTTTGTTTGAACAATAAATAAATACGTTAAAGCAACAATGTTTGAGAAGCTCCACCAAACGAGGCTTAGTAAGTGCACTACTAGTGCTTACTGCTTAGTGGAAGGGGATCGTGTCAAGTTGCCAACAGGACCTGCAGGCTGCAGCTTCATGGCCCAACTGTGTGGGCCGTGTCGGTATGCTACGCAAGTTCAGGTCCATCAGCCCATCAAGCGCAAAAGCCTAGCTAGAATTCCCCAACGTACTTACTTAGGACCAGGTCCGATTCGAGCCCAATTACCCCACCGCGTCCTCCAATCGTCTCGCACTCGCACGTACGGTCTCAGGCGCATCGTTCTCGCCGCTGCACAGACGCCGGAGACGACGGCGGCGGCGAGATGACGGTCTTCCACTTCCTCAACTGCGCCTTCCTCACCTTCGGCCCACACGTCGTCTACTACTCCGCCACCCCCCTGTACATCCCTTTCCCTTCTTCGTCTCTCTCCCTCTCTGCCTCCGTGAGATCCGTATGCTAAACATGCGGGATCTGCGTTGATTACTTGATCTGGTCGCTTTGTTGCGTGATCTGCACCGGAGAGTCCGAACGCCTGATAGTGGCATGGCGTGAGTTCTGTTTTTGACCCGGCTTGTGGGATGGGGTTGTAGTCAGTGCAAGAATTTCGCTCCAGTGAAGTTGGTTTACAAACTTACGCTGCATTGTTCGTTGGGATTAAGAGCTTAGTCTGAGTGGATTAAGGTTTTCCAGTCGAATCTAGTTAGCTGAGCTTCAATTAGTGTGGTGTTTTACGAGCTGTACCTGTCAAGTAAGCTCACTTCATAGGTAATTTTTTTTGTGGGTTGGGAGGGGGATATGATCGAGTGGAAGACGCCGGTGAACTACACAGTTGCAATATGAAATGATGCTACTGATTGTTCAATCTTGTGAAGAATTTAATAATGTTACCAGAAGTGGAACTGCGGAAGTAAATGCTTACTGGATCCATATTGTCAGTCAAGACTAGAGAGTAACCGCATGATAATTATGAAATTGTTAATTGCTTTCTGGAGTGGAAAATATTACATTGAAAGTGCTTTCTGCAGTGGAAAATATTACATTGAAAGTATATCCATGTAAATAACAGGGCAAAAATTGAATTATATTAAATGGTTGCTAGTATAGTATTTTTTCTGCAGCTCTCAGGTTGTGGGGACGTGCCTTTTCAGTTACATAAAGGCCCAAATAACTCATTTCTTGTCGAATGCAGCAGTCACATCCAGTTCAACTAAACCCTACTTATTTTTTGACTGTCACCTACTTGACCAATGATGGCATCTACCCATAACTCATGGAATGAAACATGTAGACTAGTTCATGGATTCTTGTCAATGAATACCTAGCCGACCTAGTTTTATCTGAAAATACAAGAATGTTCTCCATCCAATGGTTCGTTGGACTAAACATTTTTATCCAATCACCCATTTCAGGTCAGAGTATGATACGATCGGCACTTCTGTAAGAGCGGCTGCTGTTTATCTTGGAACTGCACTTGTAAAGGTCAGCAACCAGTCCAGAATTCTTATTTTTTGTGAAATCTAAAGCAGTAAAGGGATAATCAAGTGCAAAATCGTGATCAGGTGCAAGTTTGAGAAAACAGATCTTTTTATTTGGGCACCAAATAACATAAAAAATCTCAGAAGGAAAAAGAAAATCAGACGTTGCCTCTGGATTATTGACTCGCTCAATATAGATTGGTAATAAAACCCAAAATTTTGTATGTACAATAATCATTTGAGGTGGTATGCCTATTTTTTGGATTTCTTTTGGTGTTATTTAGTGCACAACCTTTTTGTGCCTAGTTGTGCTTTGCCATATTTCTGAGTGAGAACCATGGTTGTTTAGCCAAATAATCTATTATTAGTTGATCTCTTACCCAGTCATTTTTTTTGATTGATTGTGTTCTCAACGCCTTGTTGTGTCTACCTTTTTTTTTTAATACTTGATGCTCTTTCAGTAGTTTTACCTATTAATAACCTTAATATATTCTGCAGCATATATACATCCTTTTGATTTTTAGTACAAACTTTTGCCTTCTGCGTAACATGACACATAAGGAACAGATTTTTCTTTGGTTGTTTCAAAGAACTTATTCAAAACCTTTCCCTGATTTCAATTTTGTAGAGTTTATTTTGCATGGTATAAAGCTTTGTTCTTAACTTTCAGTGGCTGATGTCATTTGTGTAATTGGCTGCTAATTTTCTTATATCGTATTGGCAGCTTGTTTGCTTGGCAACATTCCTCAAAGTACCTGAGAATGATAGCTTTGATCCCTATCAGGTATGTTTGCTACACTTATTTGGACACACAAAATACACTTTGATTCCAACTTGGTGTCCTCTAATCTATCCTGTTGTTTCCACTTTCAGGAGTTAATGAAAGTTTTTATTGGATTCATAGATGTAGCTGGACTGTATTTTGCTTTGACACAGTTGACCCACAGAAACATATCTCAGAATCATAAGTTCCAGGCAGTTGGTCTTGGTAAGTACAGAGTTGTCTCTGAAATTTCATTCATGTCAAATTATCAAACTGCATCCATGCCCATGGTGACATTTATTGTCTCTTCTAATTTTGCATCTTCATCCTGTGCCTTTTCTATTTGTCCTTGTGTGCTATGTGCTGAAAATATATGCTTAAGCTTTACTACCTGTGTCCATCTTGAGTTGCACTGCACCTAGTTTTCCATGACATGGTTTTGGCTTGAATATATGGAGGCACACTTAGGCCCTGCTTGGATCTCCTAAGAAAAATGTGATGAGGTAGAAAAAAATGAGATTACGAGAATGAGATCTAAACACTTGGGTTCTAGAATCCAACTATCTACCCCAAATTAGTATTTAGAGATTTTCACTATGCAAAGGCAATAATCACTATGAGAATGGGATGTAAACTCCCTTTATTTTTTTTATCCAGAATCCAGATTACATTCATTATCTTGAATCCAGAATGACGCTCTGAGAATGAGATCCAAACAGGCCGTTAGACTTTGGCCCTTTCTCAGTGTCTGAAATTTGACAACATCTCGTTTTGTTAAGTTCTCTGCATAAATTTGTGAAAATGTGAGATTTTGTCAGTGTATGATAACTTTGTTGTCACTTATCATCAAAGGCCTGTTGTCTTGGGGTTTTCAGGTTGGGCTTTTGCTGATTCTGTTCTGCACCGACTGGCACCACTCTGGATTGGGGCAAGAGGGCTTGAATTTACATGGGAGTACATATTTCAAGGACTTGAAGCGAATGCTAACCTTGTATGCAGTCAATACACTGTTAAAATATCGTACCAGATTCCTTTATTTGTAGAAAGCAACTTCGTAGTGCTGCAACTCATGATGTTTAATTATGTTTTTCTACAGGTGATGACCCTCTCCCTTGCTGCATTAGGATCCTTGATGTGGCTTAGGAAGAACAAGCCTAGGACTTTGATTCCAATAATTTATGCATGTGCTCTGCTCTTGGCAACAATGCCATTTATCACCAGGTAAACAATGCTCCACTTTGTTTATAAGTTCTTATTTCCCCTGTTTTCTGAAACAGAAAGTGCTTTACTACAAGAAATAATAATTTCTAGATGTGTATGCCATCTTTTTTGTTGTTCAGTCATGTCTGTAGATTATTGATTATTCTAGCATGATTTGTATGGACTTGAGACTAAAAGGTTTCATTGTTGTTAGCGGTATTGTCAAATGTCAATTAGTATGAACTCAGGAAGATTATCTGAGTTCTTAACCGTTTCAACTCCATGCTTGACACCTGGCCTGATGGGATTATATAGCAATTTTTTGGTCAACGCTATTTTTTTTTTCTAATTTAGAAGTCTTATTAATATCCATCTCCATTGGATGTATCATCATGTGCAAAGGGTGTTTGAGTTTTCTGTTGCTCCCTGTTAGTCTACCTTAGTACACCAAAGGGTGTTTGAGTTTTCTGTTGAACTACAGCATAAATAGTAATTATTCTTATTCTTTGAGTAGTTATGGTAGTTCTTATTTACCTAAGCTAGGACCAACTTTTGCATAGTTTCATGCTACTCAATTATGGTGGATTATATATGTTCTATACTCTCCACTGACTGGGAAATACCGACCAATCATTGTTTATTGAATTTGCTGTGATTTGTGTGTTCCATGCTTTGTAGTACTTTAGTATCACTGCCGTATTATTCACTGGGCCAAACATGCTCAAATATTGCAGCTACTTGAGGAGGTCATTGGAGTGGCAGACACCAAAGGTGGTTGGCTTTGAGCTCTTCTCCTCACTTGTTATGGCTTTCATCAGCTGTCAGCTGTTCTCGGCTTGTCAGAGACCGATGTAACAAGACATCCATATCACTGCCGATTTTACGTGCGATTTGAAGCTCCTGAAGATGCTTCCTGATACGTCAGAAGAATTAGGATGATCCTTTGAGCCTTTCCACTACAACTCTTCTTGGCATTCAGTTATAGAACATTTTACTTAGAATCATCTGCTGTGAGCTGTAGATCAGAAACCCATACCTCAAATGAGTTGTTCTGTAACGGATGCCTCATGTAGGCGTTTGATCCAAAACATTTTGTTTATTATTGCTATATTATTGTGTGCATTTCAAATGCTCTATTTAGTGGCATCATCTAGCGTAATTCAGGTATCCCGCAGAATTCAAGAATAGAATAAAAACTTTGGTTGCATCTCTCTCTGCTACGAAGCTTTATATGATTTGATTTTCAAGATCCCACGATGTTTTTTTTTGTTTGTATTATGATAAAACCGAATGAAGTTGTGTTGATGTGAACAACTGATGAAGATCAATTGCAGTCCTTGACTCCAAAAACAGGTTTGATGTTCCCACAGTATTCATCAATTGTCATGGATACATATACCAAAGTAAATTGAATGGAAAGCATACATCACGTTATACGGAGTACATATATCACAGGCAGCTTATGAAGCAGAGAGCCAGGAGGCGACAGCCGAGTGTGGCTGCTACGGGACAGAGCAGAGGCGCGCGCACCCTACTCGGCCTCCTCGACGGCGGCCTCCGCGCGGAGCAGCACGAAGCCGACGGCGACGCCGACGAGCACGAGGCCGTTCATGGTGACGGCGATCCTGAAGATCTCCGCGGCGGCGTTCATCTGGGCGCCGAACGCGCCGCCGCGCCGCTTGCCGCCCGCGGGGCTGAGCGACGCCACGATCTTGGCGAAGGAGTAGTCGGCGGTCTTGCGCACGCCGAGCATGTTCACCTTGTTGAGCCCCTTGAGGCCGCTGTAGGCGTTCATGCCCTCCACGTACGTGACGCCGCCGGACCTCCTCTTCTTGGCCGCCGCCGCTGGGGCCACCGCCAGCGACGGGACCGTTGCTACGGCGAACGACGCCATCCCCTGCGCTGGGTGGAGTAGCTAGCTAGAGAGCCTGCTGGCGACAAGTAGATAGGCAGGCAGTGAGAAGAGAACCGGTAATGCAGTGCGAGGCAGCGAGCGTCTGCGAGTACTGACTGTAATTCAGTGCAGAGAATTGGAACGCGGGATGAAGCAAGGGCGCTTACCTGTGGCTCGTGAGAGAGACGAGAGTGGTCGGCGGGGTCGGGATGGTGGTTGAGCGGCGGGCGGGCAGGAGGGAGCGCCGGTTTTGTACGGGAGATGAGGGGAGGATAAGGCGGGGCGGGGAATGGACGGTTGCCAAGGGGGAGTTTATCCTTGGTGGTGACATGGAGGAGGCCCATTTGGTGAGTGGAGGGACGCTGATTGGCCAGGGATGGTCCACACAAGCCTGTGTTTTCGTCTTCCTTCTCCCGGAGGCGTCCGTCCGTGGGATGCACACGCACACGCTTCCATTATGTTGCGGCTGTCGTTCACTAGCGGGCAGCGGCTTTGCACAGCAGGAACGTTACGGTGCACACAACAGCATGTGACTCTCATATCAAATTCGAGCGTGTGTGCGCGACACTTCTCGGTTAAGTAAACAGTAGTACGACATACGATTGATATCCATGTACAAACTTTATTACTACATACAAGAACAAAATGCATGGACGATTTGATACAGAGATCTACAGCAACCGCCGGTCGCGGTTTCCGTCTACGATCTAGTACGACGATTGCCACCGCAGCGCTGGTTTCCTTTGAAAAATGTTATAACGACGTCGAATAAAAACGAATCATTCATCCCTCTCATTTGCTTGCTTCACACTCATTTTAATGAGCTCCGTCAGAAAGCTCCACAGTCCACATTCCACACCCCTGTTCGAGTCATCTTTTCCTCCTGTCCAGACGTTAATGTTGCGGATTTAACACCGTTTTTCCTCCTGTCCAGTCATTTCTTCCTCCTCTCATTTATTACAGGTCTCGTTGGAGAAAGAAGGCCCAGCCCAAAATACCCTGCTTCACTGCCTCTCTATCGGAAATGGCAGGAGCCCAGCAATCCCGCCGAACCCTGCTGCAACGGACTAGCCGATTGACGTGTCAAGAAACCCCGAAAAGCCCATCTAAAAGTCTGAATTCAGCCCATCTACGCCCGCAATCCTGCAACCAACAAACCGCACCGAAACCGGCGTGCGAAGACTGCGATGCCTCCGACCGTTGCGTTGCGCTCCCCCGGGCCGCCCACCGTACCGTGGCCCGTGGGGTCAGACACGTTGCTGTGCTCGCGTGTTCCGCGCCTCGTGCCCGCCAAACAGGTCCCGCGGGGACAACAACAAATTTGACATCAAATCAACGGATCAACCACGGCACGGACCGGGAAGAACAGGGATGCTGCTGCCGCCATTGCGTGGTTCTCCTGGCCACGATCGTCGTTTGATCTCTTTCTAGTTCCAAAAACATATTTCCATTACAGTAAAAAGCTCCTAAGAGCAACTCCAACAGACTGGCTAAATATATTCGTGAAGTTAATTATAGCTATTATGTTTCAAAACATCACTCCTATATCGTTTTCTATTTTATCCCATCATTCTCGCTGGCTATATTTACCTAGCGAGTCATGTTTGCTATACTTGTTTTCCATTTAGCTAGGCACTCTACATTTTAAATGAGCTTTCTAGTTTACATAATGGCTAAATCTTATAATTTAACATCTAATTTTGGCAAGTCTCTTGGAGATGCTCTAAAAATACCATACCAAACGTGTCACTTGTC
>CM039124.1:52933582-52945295 GCA_022036555.1 Microstegium vimineum
AGTGAGGCCAGCGACCGCGTGTCGGCGCAGGCCTGGAGAAGCGCGGCCTGCTCCTCTGGCGAAGGTTGTTCGGCGCTGCCTCGTTGGAGCATTTGGTCGAGCAAGCTAACGGCGGCCTCCGGGTTGGGTTCTCGGCGCAGCTGCCCGGGCTCGTCGCTGTCGAATCCGTGATCCATGGGCTCCGGTGAGCTGGTAGTCGTCACATAGGCGGGTACGGGGTATGCGAAGCGGAGCGCCGGGCGGCTACGGTCGCGGCGGTGACGAGAAGCCGTGACGGCCGGTGCGTGGTAACCGCTTCGTCTCCGACCGCGGATCCCTGGACGTGTGGGCGTGGTGGTGGTGAGAGAGGGGGAAGGGGAGGTCCAAGAGGCGGCCGGTGCTGCGAGTCTCGGAGAATTCAGCATGTTTGGCGGTGGCGTGAGGTGCAGGTGGAGACGGGGAGCGTGCAGATATCAGAGGACGCGACAAGATATCCGAGCTGGGTGGAAGAAGCCGCCGCAGCCGCACTTCGGTAATTGGACTGGGCCGGAGAAAGGTAGCGCCCACCCGCGCGAGCTCTCTTTGGGCTTCCTTCCGATGTTTGCGATGGGCTTTGCTTCGGCCAGCGACCCTATGACTGCATGCACTCGTTTAGAGTTGCGAGTGACGTGCCAACGTCGTGAGCGGCTTCATGTTTTTCTTAACCTCCCAGGCTATGGGTCTAGCTATGCCGAACCCTTTTAGCTCGCATGTACATAAATATGAATCCATGTGGATATAGATTTAGATAATTGAATACTCCCCAATCCCAAATTATAAAATCTTCTAAAAAACTAAAAGAGTCAAAACATCTCAAGTTTAACCAACAATTAAATATTTATAAGATCAAATAGGTATATATAAAAATATAATTAACAAATCTAATAATACTTATTTGACATCACAAATTTTATTATATTATTATATAAGTTTGATTAAACTTAAAATACTTTGACTCTCCAAGATAAATTCTTAATATGTATTATAATTTAGGATGGAGGGAATAATATATATCTATACCAAATATATATATTTCAGCCTTTTTTTTGGTATTGTAAATTTTTCGTGTGTCCTCTCACGACGCTACGGTAGAAACCGTCGTGAACATGTATGCGCCACAGATCGAACCTCACTATGACTCATCCACTCTGCACCCAAATAATAGCAACCCCTTCTCCATCGGTATCCAAAGCATCAACGTCACGCAGAGCCGAGACAGGGCGCATGACAGGCAAAATTTCAGTCAAAATTTTTGTTTGGATTTTTTTTTCCCGTCTAGCCTCTCGCCACTCTGAAATCATCTAGATTTCCTCCTGTCCCCAAAATCTATAATGAAGTTTTTCGAAATCTGCAAGCAAGGCAATGGATCAAACCGAAACCAAATCAAAATTAGCACATCGATCCAAATCCAATCCGAACCCAAATCAGATTAACTCTAGAAAATTGAGATGACTCAAAAATGGAGGGGAGAAGTGGATTTGCACCTGAAACAAGCAACATGTTCACCAGAGATTTGCGTGGCCAAAAAAGAGCATATGGATGCGGGTCATCAAGAGAAGATCAAATGAGGACCGCTTAGAATATACATATACATTTATTAAAATTTAACTGTATGGTTGTCACTCATAAATTACAAGTTTTTTCAACCAATTATTATACAGTTATAAAATGCCCACCAATGTGTGAACAACTCCTATTGCATAATTCGGCAACAGTTTTTTAAAATAATAAATTAATGAGAAAAGGAAAGGAACCATGCCTATGAACTTATTTGAAGTTTTGTTTAAGCACCATTAAAATAAGTAATATTTTCCGATATAAATCAAATTATCTCCAAATTTAAAACCAGCCTTCAGGTAGGAGATAGTAGCTGCAGCGGGACCCTGGCGTATTGCGGCTGTGGTGTTACAGCATCTTCAAGATATTATTTGAAAAAAAAACTAGCTAAATTTACAAATTTAGCTATTTTGTAAAATAGATCTGATAAAAATACTAGAGGACTCTAACCGATTCTGTAAACCAAAAAATTGAATTTTGAAAAAAAAAATGTTAGGACTCCTGCAACCAACTCTGTAGACAAAAAAAAACTAGATTACCAGGGATATAGGCTATCTAAAAATAGAGAATCGTCAAATATCAAATTACTAAGGTGTTGTTTGTTTCTCGAAACGGTAATGGAAACATAAAGGGAATGAATACCACTGGGTAGCGGGAAGGGAAAAGTTTGATTAATAGTTTTGTCTGGTTGAGGAGCTAGATGCCTAAATCATTCCCATGATCTGTTACCACTCCAAATCCAGCAGAGCCTGACTTCTGAAGGGGCAAAAAAACCTAGATTACCAGGGATGTAGGCTATCTAAAAATAGAGAAACATCAAATATCGAATTACTAAGAGCGTTCGCAATGGTTAGCTATTTAGCTAGCTAGATGTGACATGGCAAGCAAAAAGTAGGAGAGAGAGTAATCACTAGCTACAAGCAAATAGTCTATCTATTTCACGTAACCCAAGACCATTTGAGAGGAGCATGTGGGGACACTAGTATATATTAATCTCTTTTATTGTCTCTCACCTCCACATCAACTCACCAAATAGCTAGTACTAGCTATTACTATTGCGGATGCCCTAAGGTGTTGTTTGTTTCCCGAAACGGTAATGAAAACGTAAAGGGAATGAATACCACTGGATAACGGGAAGGAAACGTTTGATTAATAGTTTTGTTTGGTTGAGGAGCTAGATGTCTAAATCATTCCCATGATCTGTTACCGCTCCAAATCCAGCAGAACTTGACTTCTGAAGGGGCAAAAAAAAACTAGATTACCAGGGATATAGGCTATCTAAAAATAGAGAATCATCAAATATCTAATTACTAAGGTGTTGTTTGTTTCCCGAAACGGTAATGGAAATGTAAAGGGAATGAATATCACTGGGTAGCGGGAAGGGAACGTTTGATTAATAGTTTTGTTTGGTTGAGGAGCTAGATGTCTAAATCATTCCCATGTGATCTGTTACCACTCCAAATCTAGCAGAACCTGACTTCTAAAGGGGCCGTTGCCCCGGCACCAAGTTACGTGGCACGTAAACTAACGTAATCAGTTGATAGCGGCATCAGATCACGCTCATAAACGATTCGAAACAAACAACACCTAAATTTTAAGAGTCATTAACAGAATCCAACTTTTAGGAGTCATTAACAGAATCCGTTGGTAACCAAATTTATGAAAGGCTGGGGGGAGCTCCTCACTCTCAGCAGGTTCACCATTCAGACTTGAGACTTGAGAGAGCTGCCTACGAGAATCGCCTCTTCAAGACGGAGGTCACTGGAGAGAAGGCACCACAAGGCCTCGGCGCGGGTGAGAGTAGGGCAGGTGCTCTGGATGAGGCAGACAAGCCCCGCGAGGGAGTACTCCTCTAGGCGTCGGAGGTTGGAGAAGCCACCGGCCGCGCTGGCCTGGCAAGGGCCGGCGAGGTAGACGCGGGCGTTGGTGACGATGTTGGAAACGGGGTCGTCGAGCTTGCCGTAGCAGTGGCCTGAGTAGAGAACGGCCTCGAGAGATGCCTCCTCGCCGTGGCCGAGGTCGGCGAGGCGGGCTAGGGCCGCCGCGTACACCTCGTCCAGCCTCTTCAGCAGGCGCTCCTCAAGATCGCTCGCTTTGGCGCGGAGCCACGGCGCCGCATCCTGTCCGGTGGCCGGATCGGGATCAGAGGCCGGCGGGGGCGCCGGTGCAGGCGCCGCGTGGGCGGAGCCACTCTCGCGCTCGCGGGATTGTCCTGCCATCAGGGGGGCGAGTCGGAGGCGGCGGGGGCGGTGGTAATAGGGTTTGGACGATGGATCCTAGGAGCGGGAGGGCTGTGACTGTGATGGGGTGGGGTGCGGGGCCGCGGAGACCACGTCGATGTGGGGGAGTGCGAGGAAAACGGCGAGAGGATGGCAAAGTAACGGAAGCGAGGAACAGGAAGGCCTCGCTGCTGGGCTCGATTTCGCTCTTTGATGTCTTGGGCTTTAGGGTTTCAAGCTGGATAATTTAGGGCTTAATAAGGCCAGGGACGGCTTAGTTTTACGTTTTTCTGCCAAACAAGTGCAGAAGGAGAAAGGTCCAAACTCTATTTTCCCCTACAGCTACTCTACGTTGGAGTTAGTTTCAAATAAACCGGATGTAACGTAGACTCTAATGGCAACTTTCACACTGTAAGAGCCGTACCGAGCATCTATAGGAGGAGCTGTTTTCGCCCGTGAAATAAAGGCACGTTTGACAGGGCTTTTCGCTGGCTTCAGCTCTGGCTTTTTCGGAGGAGCCTTGCCAAACCTTTTTATGAAGGAGCCATTTTTCAGTGAAAAATAGAGGAGCCGGAGTCGTTTTAGAAGAGTCACTCCAAAACGGCTCCGGCTCCTCCAGAGAAGCCCCTCAGGAGGAGCCATGCCAAACAGGCTAAGTGTCAATTTAGCAAAGCGCTGTTTTTCACATCTTCAATAGACTCTATATTCTTTCTAAATACTAGGAAGAGAGATTTTGTTGAAAAAACATTCTTCAACAACTTTTTAAAATGATTAGGCAATTATAGTTTTCTATTCCGAATTTTTCGCTGTCCAAAAATAGAAGATAAGAATGAATCTTTAGACTGTGCATGAATATAAAAAAAATATTGGAGTGTATAAAAATATAGAAAATGGTTTCTACTCAAATGACTCTATAAATAATAATTTAAAGAGTATATTTTACAAAGCTCGTGGAGACTCTTGCCGTGGGTAAACACTCTACAAAAAAACTTCAGAACATATTCCTAACAAAAAACGTCCAGCATTTCTCCACGCGGAGTTGAGAAATCTTTTCTTTCTTGTGTTTTCCTTTTATTTCTACCACCAAAGAATAAAAAGATTGATTTGAAAATTATTGTCTCTAGTCACAACAAAACAAAAAGAGAGCGATCATTCGAAAAATAAGTCTTGTTATCATCATGCTGAGAAAGTTGTTAACGCCGTTGACAGAGCACGAAGGAGGGGGGATAAATCACCAAACAAAAAAAACTATCGTAAATTTCCACACTCTCTAACCTCTAGCGAGATATTGGACGGAGAAGGAAGGAGGACTAATGACGTGGAGACAAAACTAGATTATTTCTGCAAATCATAGAAAAGTTATTATATATGAAAGATATAAAGAACGTTTTTTATCCAATTGGCTCCCAAAATGCCAAAATAATGATATAGAAAGTGAAATAAAAAATGCTATTGGAGATGCTTTTAGCCCAACTCGTTAAATAAATATTTCCTCTATCCTAATTACAAGACATTTGACTTTTTTTTACCCAAGTTTGATCACCTGTTTTATTTAAAAAATTTATAAAAAATAGTCCAATTTAAAATCATTCTTAAAGAATTTTTATTAATAAAGTAGTCCGCGACAAAAGAAATAATGTTTTGTATAATTTTTTTAATAAGACGGGTGGTTAAACTTGAGTTGAAAAAAATCAAACGTATTTAGAATGGAGGAAGTAGTGATTAATTTAGTCTATTTATAGCACAAATAATAACTATTAACTCTAAAACCAATCAAACCCGCTCTAGTAGGGTAAGATATCAGTTTAATATACTGAGCATCTCCAACGGTTTTGCATTTTTTGTTTGGCAAAATTAGGAATTTGTCAAGTTTCAAATGAATATGGCAAAGGTAAAAAGAGTCAATCTCCAACAGTTTTCCATTATTCACTTGGCAAAACTAAAAATTATACGCGCGAGGGGTAAATATCCCGCGAGAGTAGTGCGCGGGACGATTGCCAAGCGAAATGCAGCTTGACATATATGCCAAATATCACCTGGTGTTTTTTAAGTTAATAAAAATGTCAAGCTCATTTGCCAAACCGTTAGATAGAAGATTTTTAAACTTTTTTATAAAAATAAAAATGTCAAGTCCATTTGCAAAACTGTTGGAGATGCGTTAGTTACTTACATGTTTTTTCTAAGCCAATGACGCCCCTGTCAGTATCACACAAAGCTGGCATATGCATGTACAAGTCCATATCGACTACGATTTCTTGATTATCCTATGAAATCGGCACGTACTTGTTCGAAACGAACATACATTGCGTAACGTGGTGCGCGTGGCCACAAATTAGTTGCCAAAAGATAAAAGTCAAAACTAACTCAGGTGCATGAAAATAATGCAACGTCTGCGGGTCGCGAGCACTCCACGTGTCCTATGCAGGGGTGCCTCGCTGGCCTGGAACCGTCCGGATCAAGCGGGGCCCGCCAGTCCAGCTACCCGCGTATATCCACTGGACCACTGCCATCCCCAACCAAGCAGATCCCGCAAATCAAACGCCAAGTCCAAACTAACGCGGCTTGCGCGGTCCGATCCAGTGTGCGAGCAGAGACAGCCAGCGAGAGAGTGATCCTCCTAGGCGCGTCGGCGACTCGGTCGGCGGTGATCGGCGAAGGCGAAGGCGATGGGAAAGGGGTTCGCGTCGTACCTGGCGATGAAGACGGGGCCGGAGGGCGGTGGCGCGGCGGCGGCGGCGCAGCAGGCGCTGATCGACGCGGACCTGCAGGAGCTCGGCGTCGCCGCGCGGAAGCTCGCCAACCACGCCTTCGTCCTCGGCGGCGGCCTGGGGTTCGGCACTTCCTTCCTCAAGTGGCTGGCCTTCCTCGCCGCAGTGTGAGTGTTTCCGCTCCTGAGTCATGACCCGTTCCTCTCTAGATTCCTCTAAGAAAGGGGATACGGATCCTGATTCCACTCTTTTTTGGGTACGTGGTCTCATGATTCACGAATCGAGAACGGATAAGGGGGTGTTGGCATTTTGCCATATTGTAGTCGACGAATCATAAACGACCGCACTTCATGGGAGGATCAAGAGGAAATTGGGGCCACATGGGGATAATACTGAGTAGCTGTAGCGTTTTAGACTGTCCGCACTGTTATTCCATCGTGATAAGCAAAATTCTTTTCTCTATACATATTTTTTCCGCATTCATCCGCATTCATGATCCTCTATATCTTATACTCTATATTATCAGCCGCCAACAGTGGGGTCTGGTCTATATGCTTATAAATAAAATTTATTTAAATATATTCATATAAGATCTTGTTTTGAAGAATTTATTGAAACGAATTTAATGGTGCAAACGAAATTTAATTTAATCTTTTGGTCTGTGCTATAACATTTTTTAGTTCGTTTGAAAAAGTTATGCACGTAAATTGAGAAGACAGACCAAGCTCAGTGTGCATCCGTCGGCAGGCCAGCCTGCTCTGGGCGCGTTCATCCCGTACCACGCCACAGATAGAGCGTCGTGGCTGTGTTTAGATCCTGGAAAAGAGGTGAAAAAAATCATGTAGCACTGTAGCAATTTTGTTTTTATTTAATAATAATTATCCAAACATTGATTAATTAGACTTAAAATGTTCGTCTCGCAAAGTACAACAAAACTGTGCAATTAGTTTTTTATTTCATCTATATTTATTACTTCATATATGTGTCGGTATTTTGATGTGACGGGGAATAGAAATTCGATATGATGCGGATGTAATGGAAAGTTTGGGAAAAGTTTGGAAAAAGTTAGGAACTAAACACACCGTTGTTGGTTAGCGCGTTCATAGGGTACCGCGGTGCGAGAGTTTCACTCCTGCGGTAGATTTTAGCGCTCAGCGGTGCGGACAGTCTTACTCTCAGTCTCAGGTATACTCTGCATATGCAGATGAACTTGGCTCCTGAATCGTGCAGAACCTGGATTTAAATTTAATTACGGGAGCTGTAAGCTGTATCCTGGCGCTTAGGGTGTGAGTACTCATACGTCCACTAGTCAACGTGCTTTTGAAGTCTGAACGTAAAGCAGGAGGTTATGATCCTATTTAAAGTTTAATCCTATTCTCTTGCGGAATTCATTGACGCTGTTAAGGTGTTAGTATGAATTGTACGACCTAATTGTCTGCACGTGCAATTTGTCAGTCTTTGTATGTACTCTTTACTATTGTGGATCAAGAAATTTCACGAAGCAATTGTTAGCCTGATTAGTACATAATTTTTTGGCGTTGTGATTATAGTACTATAGTCGCAGCAATTCTTAACCTGACCAGTATAGTCATAAGCCGTAGAAAAGGTTCAGAAATTGCTGCACGGAGTTTTTGATGTCACTAGAATTCATTGGGATCTGCATTATGATGCTGTAAGTGAGACATCTTGTCTAAAAAATCATTTTCAGCTTTGTAAAGTACCAGGTATGAAGGAATTCACATGCTATTTTGGCCTGCCATTTGTGGACCATTTTGTAAGGTATTTCTCACTACAATCAATCGGTCACAACTCTGCTCTATTCCACTGCAGGTATCTCTTGATCTTGGACCGCACGAATTGGAAGACCAACATGCTGACAGCTCTCTTGGTTCCTTACATTTTCTTCACTCTGCCTAATGTTCTGTTTTCTCTGATCAGGTGATTGCACGAATGCACGCATAAACCCTATCTCACTAACCAATCCATTGTGCATGGTATGGATCAATTGTTAGTTACCATGATAGTTTTATGTCAATATGGGTAGCAGAACGTGATAGTTGCACAGTGAACTTGTATGGTGAAAGCACCGCCACTACCATATCGTCATGCTCTACACCTCGTAGAATGACAGTTACAAAGTGTATCAAATTCAGCTATGTTTTAGTGCATCAGTTAATGTTGGAGGTCCATTTTGGTTACATGTTGATGTGAATCAAATTCAGTTAGATTTCTGATATTCTGTGAATCAATCAATGTAGGTCTTCCGTATTGGTTACATGTTAATGTGAAGTCTGCTGTAGTGATAAATCAAAGCACTTTCAGGAGAGAAGTTCTCTCTTGATCGCTTGATCTGTAACAGAGAATATGAAAGTAAAATTTATTATATCATCAAACCTTTGAATTTTCAGAGGAGAGGTGGGGAAATGGATTGCGATTATTGCTGTTATTCTGCGTCTATTCTTCCCACGCCACTTCCCAGGTACATCTTCAGTCTATTTTACATCCTACTCCCTCCATCCCAAATTGTAAGTCAATCCAAGAATCTTGGAGAGTCAAAGTTTATAAAAACCAAATTTATATAATATGATAATAAGATATTTGATATCAACTAAGTATCATTAGATTCTTTATTAGTTATATTTTCATACTATACCTATTTGATCGTTGGTCAAACTTAAAATTCTTTGACTCTTCAAGATTCTTGGAATGACTTACAATTTGGAATGGAGAGAGTATCAATTTTCCAGATACGGTTACATTTACCCTTTATTAACCTTTTGCAGTTTCTCCTTTAAAATAAAATAGTTACAGTTCATCCATTTTGCATAGTGACTCGTAACATTGTTTCATCATGTGCACCAGATTGGTTAGAGCTTCCTGGTTCCATCATCCTGCTCACAGTAGTGGCCCCCAGCCTGTTCGCAGACACCTTCAGGAATGATGCCGTTGGTCTCTTCGTATGCCTTGTGATTGGATGCTACCTGCTCCAAGAGCACATCAAGGCGTCAGGTGGATTCAGGAACGCCTTCAGGAAGGGCAATGGCGTCTCGAACTCCGTTGGCATCCTCCTGCTCTTCATCTACCCTGTCTGGGCTGGAGTGCTGTTACTCCTGTAGGCACTAATGCCTCGCTGTTCCCCTCTGCCGTTCCTGTTCGTCGCTGTGCAAATGTTTCGTCTATGGTGATCGTCATCCTGTGTCATCATCGGCATGGGAGGCGTTATGTATGCTTGAGTTGATCAGTTGAACCTGTTGCCATGTTGGTGGACAGTTTTGTTCCCTTATTCGTTGTAGTTCGATGTCAACATTTGGTTCGTTCGAGTACACAAACGCCAATAAAATCGTTAGCCGTGCCTTGCTGTAGATCTGAGATGTTGGCCATATTATTATCTGTTATGTTACCGCAGGTTCGAGAATGGATGTTTGTATCAACTGTATCATGCAGTGTTATTTCTGAAAATGATCTCAAGCAGTGACAAATAGCGAGACATTGGCCTGTTTGGTTGCCTGCATGAGCTTGAACCAGGCTGACCAGATGCAGGGTGACGCTGTTTGGTTGCTTGAACCAGGCTCCGGAGGAACGTGGAAATCGGGCGCGTTCTTCCTCAGCCAGGCTCGCTCGGTGCAGCTGTTAGTCGGTTAATAATGTTATTAGTATTTGATTAGTGAATATTACGTAAAATTAATATATTTTAAATATGTTTAAGATATAATTAGATGAAATAAGGACTTTAAGAGTGTATTTATACAAAATAAAAATTATAATTATAATTTTAGAATATTGTTATTTTATATAATATATCTTCGTGCGGGCAACCAAACAACATCTCTTCTCAGCCAGGTCGAGGAGATACGAGTAACTAAATAAGACATCATTGTATACACTCAACCTGTCGGTGTTATGACCCGGGGGTCAAGACCACCAACGAGTAAATTTGTATATCGCGTGCTCCCTCTCTCATACGTGATGCAAGATGGACACAAGATTTATCCTGGTTCGGGCGAAGAATGCCCTACGTCCAGCGGGGGAGGATGACTTGTATTATCTCGCACCCGAAGCGTGCTCGTACAGGGGGTACAAGCAGTGTTACACGGAGTCGGCCACCCGAGGGGTCGATCGAGCGGCTGTGTGAGTGGTGTGGTTTAGAGTCCTTGAGAACCAAGGTTGGATTGGAGTCCTCAAAGAAAAACCTGGAAAGAGAAGTCTCTCACCAGAGCCCCCCTTTCATCTACCTCGGCGTCCCCCTTTTATAGACCAAGGGGGAGACTCGAGGGTACAGGGTCCTAATAGTAGAAGTATGGGCGGCGCATCCACGACACAGTGTTGGCGAAGAGACATCGAGCACTGTGGCGGCGTGGTCTTCCCGTCCTTCAGGCGTCCCCGGTTGTGGCATCAGTAGAAGTCCCCTGGCCGAAGCGGGACGGGGCAGATGGGACGTCTTCCGTACCGGAGTTGTTGAAGAGGGGGGGGGGTCGAGCCCTCGGTCGAGGGGGGGGGGGGGGGGCGAGCCCCGCATGACTCTGTCACGTTCCCGAAGCCGTCGTCGAGGGTCGCACTGTTCACTTTCCGAGGGGTACTGTAGAAATTCGTACTTGCGTAGTGGCGGCAGTGGCGGCACAGTCGTCGGGAGTCGGGGACTAGACGGGGGCTTGGCGGATTTGACAGTGGACGCAGGCGCCCATGTCGTCAGGTGGTTTTACTTTTACCCATGCCGGAGTGGTTGGGTCAATCGAGCCCTCGTCCGTCGACGGCGCTTGGAAGGTCGAGGCGTCGACAGGTTGAGGGGGTAGAAGTCGAGGTAGAGGTCGGGGGGTCGTTCGTCCGATCCCTCGTCCGTCGTCGAGGTAGAGCCGGGGGGTCGTTCGTCCGACCCCTCGTCCGTCGTCGAGGTAGAGCCGGGGGGTCGTTCGTCCGATCCCTCGTCCGTCGTCGAGGTAGAGCCGGGGGGTCGTTCGTTCGACCCCTCGTCCGCGTCGTCGAGGTAGAGCCGGGGGGTCGTTCGTTCGACCCCTCGTCCGTCGTCGAGGTAGAGCCGGGGCCAGTGGCTGGTTTTCACGGTCGGTGTAGCGGGGGCCCTCGATTGATGGGCCACGTCTTACCGAACAGTAGGCTGATCCTTGCCTTAAAAATGGTTGCTATGTTTAGCGTTAATTTATCGAAGGGTTTAGGGTACCCCTTACCTTCGTACCCGACAGTAGCCCCCGAGGCCCC
>CM039124.1:52945395-52958379 GCA_022036555.1 Microstegium vimineum
ACTGTGCTGGCATGGTCTTCCCGTCCTTCTGGCGCTCCCGGTAGTGGTGGCAGTGGAAGTCGCCGCGGCATGTCGTGGCACAGCGTCCGCAGATGGGCACGAATCCCACGGCTCAAGCGAGACGGGGCGGATGGGACGGGTCCCATACTGGAGTTGTCGGAGAGAGGGACCGAGCCCCCCGGTCGAGGGAGGGGTCGAGCCCCGCGCGGCTCTGTCGTATTCCCCGAAGTCGTCATCGAGAGCCGTACTGTTCACTTTCCGCGGGGTGCTGCTGGAGTCCGTACTCGCGTAGTGGCGACAGTGGCGGCACAGTTGACGGGAATCGGGGACTTGACGGGGAGTTGGCGGATTTGACAGCGGACGCGGGCGCCCATGTCGTTAGGTGATTTCACTTTAACCCATGCCGGGAGCAGTTGGGCTGGTCGAGCCTCCCGTTCAGGGGTCGTTCGTTCGACCCCTCGGTCCGTCGCTCGTCGTCGAGGCAGGGTCGGAGCGGAGACGGGGTCGGAGAGGTCGAGGTAGAGGCCGGGGGGGTCGTTCGTTCAACCCCTCGTCCGTCCTTCGTTCATCGAGGTGGGAGCCGGGGGGTCGTTCGCTCGCCCCCTCGGTCCATCATTTATCGTCGAGGTGGGGGCCGGGGGGTCGTTCGTTCGACCCCTCGTCCGTCCTTTGTTCGTCGAGGTGGGGGCCGAGGGGTCGTTCGCTCGCCCCCTCGGTCCGTCATTCCGCGTCGAGGTGGGGGCCGAGGGGTCGTCCGAACGACCCCTCGTCCATCATTCGGTCGTCAAGGTGGGCCGGCCCGCGACTTGTTGCTACAGCTGTTGTAGGGGGCCCCTCGAGTGATGGGCCGTGCCTTACTGCGCAGTGGGCTGGTCCCTGTCTTAAAAATGGTTGCTATGTTTAGCGTTAATTTATCGAAGGGTTTAGGGTACCCCTTACCTTCGTACCCGACAGTAGCCCCCGAGGCCCCAGAGGTTAGAACTCCTCTGGGGGCTATAATATACGTTTTCTCGGAGGGAGTAAGGATTACCCGGAGGTTTTGTCCTTGACCTGCAGAGTTAGTGAGAGGTTCGATTCTCCGTGGGGTGCGCGCGAGCGCACCCCACGGGGTAGCCCCCGAGGCCCCAGAGGAGTGATTTAGAACTCCTCTGGGGGCTAAAATATGATGTATCGAGGGGTTTTTTAAGGATACCTGGAGACGTGGTGCCCTATCGAGGGGTCGATCCCGTTCCTTTCCCTGAAAAGAGAAGTGTTCGAGGGCGGCTGTCGAACCCTACCGAGGGCCAGCCTTCGCTCCCTCGAGCATAACTGGAGTCAGAGCGCCCCGCCCGAGAGGTCGACTCTGTCTGCCAGGTCACGAGTTTTTCGACCCTCTTTCATCGAGGGGTGCCGTGCGTAGTCGGGCCCTCGAGCCCTCGAATGGCTAGGCCTTCACTACCCCATAGCGTCCTTCCCACGGATCCTTGCGTTCGGATTGTGGAGGGAAGACATCGTGCTATCCTCGTTAGGACGAGCCCGAAGTCCTCGGTGAGTTGTTCTCGGGCATGAGTCCATTAGAAATGGTGCCCAGTACGGGTAAAAATCCGAGTGAGAACACGTGTCCCATTCGATAGGGGTCGACTAGTGGCCCGGAGGCGTTCTCATTTTTAAGTAAGACCGTAAGGCTTACTAGCACGACCATATGGATCACCAAGGTGCCAACCCCATTCGATAGGAGTTGGTGGCTCGATGCCTCCCAGCGTACGGATCCTTAGGTGGTCCTAGGTATGCCTCGGATATGTCCCAGGGAGCCTCGAGAGTTCGTTCTCGAGCTAGGGGCACGCGCCTGGCCTCCCCGGGACATCCCTGACTCGCGTACTCGAGGGCGGCTGTCGAACTCCGTTCGTGGAGCCAGCCTTCGCTCCCTCAAGATTTGGGGGTGGACCGGAGTCCGTTAACCATGGGTCCTTCCTGACCTCAGGTACTCGAGGGCGGCTGTCGAACCCTATGTAAGGGTCAGCCTTCGCTCCCTCAAGATTTGATGGATGGTTCGTCATCCGACGCTATCCTCAGGAGGAGTCCTGCCTTGTGGAACGCCGAGGGGGAAGAATGGGTAATTATATTGAACTTGGAGGCATACCTGTGTTCTTTGCCCCTCGGGCTGGAGCTCTCGAGGGAGGCTGTCGAACCCCACGAAGGGGCCAGCCTTTGTCCCTTCGAGGCTGGGGAGTGGACCGGAGTCGACGACCTGAGGTCTGCTCCGACCTCGGGTACTCGAGGGGGGCTATCGAGCCCGTTCGTGAGCCGCCCTTTGTCCCCTCGAGATTTTAGGGGTGGACCGAAGTCCTAACCCGAGGTCATTTCTGCCCTCAGGTACTCGAGGGTAGCTGTCGAACCCTCTTTCGAGGGCCAGCTCTCGCTGTCTCAAGATTCCTTACCTCCGAAGATAACGCTTCCGACCGCGCGTCTTTTTAGGCGATGTCCGTTCGGCGCAACAGTGGCGGTCGCAGGGCGGAGTGCGGCGCGGAGCCCGACAATGGGACGGAACGCCTTATCCTGGAGGAATACGAGGAAGGGGGGTATAGGCGCATTAAATGCAAAGATTCTCTTGCCTATTTCGCCGGATTCGTCCGTTGGCCTCCCGCGTATAAGTAGCGAAGGTGAGGAGTCGGGTGTTCTTTCCGCACACTTGCCCTTCTGCCTCCTCTCCTTCGTCTTCCCTGCCTCCTTCTCCCCGCCATTGCCTTAGGCGTCTCGCGAGCCGGAACTCTACGCAAGCGAGAGAGAGAAAGAGAGGGGAAATAGGGAACGTACCTTCCGCCCCTAAGCCCGAGCGCAGCATCATCCCCGATCCCATGGCCAAGTTTAGCCTCGTCGGCCCCGATGATTGGCCCGCGTCTTCGGTGACCGCCTCGCGCCTGGCGGGTTTGGTGGAGAGCGGCCTTCTCCGGCCTGCTACCACGACGGAGAAGCCGGAGTGGTTGTTGCCGTCGCCGGACGATGCCGAGCCCAACCCGCCGGAGGGGTACGTGGTGAGCTTCGAGATCTTCCACCGGGCGGGACTAGGCGCCCCGCCCAGCCGCTTTCTGCGCGCACTTCTCCACCACTACGACGTGGAGCTCCAGCACCTCACCCCCAATGGCGTCTGCCAGGCGGCGGTCTTCGCCGCGGTGTGCGAAGGCTATCTCAGGATGGAGCCCCACTGGGAGTTGTGGCTCCACCTCTTCAAGGCGGACATCTTCCACGCATCGGTCGGCAAGGGTACCCGCAGGATGGTCAGGGCCGGGTGTTGCTGCATCTCCGTCAAGCGGACGGAGTGCTGGATCCCGGGGAAGCTGTCGTCGAGCCACTCCGGATGGCACCCCGGGTGGTTCTACTTGAGGAACGATGACGACCTGTTCCCGGCGTACACCGGGAGGACGATCGAAGCGCAACCAGACCGCTGGAAGTACGGCGTCCCGACGAGCAAGCAGCACCGCATCGACAACCTGCTGGACGCGCTCAGGCGTCTGAAGGAGGGACTCACGGCGGAGATCGTCGCGTCGGCGTTCCACCGGCGGCGGGTCGTGCCACTGATGGCTCGACCCCTCCGTATCGACGAGATGGGTCCGGGGGTCGACCTCTCGGGCTGTCGCCTCGCCGAAGACGAACTGGCCCCGGATAGGGTGGTCCGCCGCGTCCGCTGCTTTTTCGCGGGCTCGTTCCCCGCCAGGAACGTCGCGAAGATCCCCATGAAACCGGACGAGGGCTTCTTCGAGCTGGTAAGGTCCTCTCCTCTTGTTAGAGTTCTCCTGTTTGCCCTTTCCGTCTCTTCTGCCCGCGTTCTGACTGCCCCGCGTTCCGCAGGGGAACGTCACCTTCCGGCCCTCGCCTCCGCCGGTGAAGGAGGACCGGGCTGTGATCCAGGCGAGGCGCCTCCAGGCGGAGAAGAAGAAGGCGGACAAGGACAAAGCCAAGGAGGCCACGGCTAAGAGGGCCCGGGAGAAAGAAGCGAGGGATCAGCGCCGGGCCCGACAGAGGCGTAAGGGCCTGCCTGAGGAGTTGTCGCCCTCGGAAAAGGAGGACGAGGAGGAGGAGGAGGACGAGGAGGTGAACTGGAGCGAGGAGGAACAGACGGCGCCTGAACAGGCGGCCGTCGGAACCGTAGGAGGAGAGGGGTCGACCTCGAGGTCGGTCCCTACCGTCGAAGCCGGGCCACGGGCCCCCCGTGGCTCCTCGAGAAGAAGTGCCGCGGCAGACACGCGGGCAGTCGTCGCGATCCCCGTCGGGGGGTCGATCGAGCGAGCCCTCGGCGTCTGCCGCGTCGAGCGCATGGGCGTCGGGCCCGTCGGCGCAGGAGGAGACCAGCAAGGGGGCGACGGTGGCGCCGTCGGCCCCTGCCCAGGAAACGGTGCCGAGGGCCGCCTCGACCCCCGCCCCCCGGGCGGTGGTGTTCAAGAGTTCGACCAGCCCGACGGTCGCCGGGCAGAAACGCCGGGTCCCGAGGGGGTAAGTCGCCTTCGAGGGTGTTGTTCGCATTTTTCTTTTTGTTGATAATGACCTGTGCTTATCGTCGTGCACGGGTTTCTTTCTCAGGTCGAAGCGCCCGCAGGGAGACGCGTCCTTTACCCCCGCCAAGAAGCTGAAGGTGGGGGCTGCCGTCGGGGCGGCCGCCGAGGCCGGTCCCGCTGCTCCGCCCCCTTCGACGCTCTCCCCCGAGGCGGCATCGGCAGCCAAGGCCCGAGAGGCGATGGAGCGGGGGACGGCGCAGGGTGCCTCGGCATCTGCTCAGACGGCAGAGGAGACGGGCCTGCCGATGGGGGTCGCCGAAGCGACGGTCGCGGCGCCTGCGCAGCCGTCGGAAGGAGTCGCCCCGGCGCCCCGGGGGGCGCGGGGCTTTCGTCGTCGGCGGTTGCAGCCGAGGAGGTGGAGGTGGTCGGGCCCCAGGCCCCCGTGAACGAGGGGGATGCTCCGGCTCACCCAACGCCGGGGCGGTGGCCCGAGGGCCTAGCCTCGCTGAAGGCTCGACTTTGGCTCGAGCGCGTGGGCACGACTGCCGCCGCGGTCCGAGGGCCCTTCGACGACGCCAGAGCTCGAGGCGGGGGGTCGGGTCGAGCGGCCCGAGGTGACACCCACGCCGGCGCAGGGCGGGATGTTGATGGAGTCCACCCCGACGAAGTGGACGAGATGGTGGCCGAGCTGGTGGGCTCGGCGGAGACGACCACCGTCGTCCTTCCACGGGCCCTCTTCAATAACTCTTGCCTTGAAGATCTTTGATGTCTCCCCTTCTAAATTCCACCACTTTGTTCTTGCAATCTTGGCTTGTTTAGCCCTACAAGTTTGCATCAGAAAGCGGAAGTCAGCCACCACTAGCTTGTGCTGAGACACCACACATTCCCCAAGTATCACCTTACAATCCACGCAAGCACGTTTATCTCCCTTCTTGCAAGGACGAAGTTAATCTGACTGCAGGACAAGCCACTACTAAAGGTCACTAAGTGGGACTCTCGCTTTTGAAAGAAAGTATTTGCTACCATCATATCAAAAGCTGTAGCAAAGTCTAGGATATCCTCTCCCTCCTGATTCCTTCTTCCGGAACCAAAACCTCCATGTGCTGCCTCGTAACCTGTACTAGATGCTGCTACATGGCCATTAAGGTCCCCTCCAATGAAGAGCTTCTCGCTACTTGGTACAGCCCTGACTATGCCATCCAAATCCTCCCAAAATTGCCTCTTAGCACACTCATCAAGGCCTACTTGGGGAGCATACGCACTAATAACGTTTAAGACTAAATCACTAATGACAAGTTTAACTAAGATAATCCTATCTCCTTGCCTTTTCACCTCCACCACACCACCTTGGAGGCTCTTATCGATCAAAACTCCGACTCCATTTCTACTCGAAGTTGTCCCTGTGTACCATAGCTTGAAGCCTGTATTGTCCACCTCCTTCGCCTTTTGACCCTTCCATTTGGTCTCTTGAACGCACAAGATATTTACACGTCTCCTAACCATAGTGTCAACTAGCTCTCTTAACCTACCCGTGAGGGACCCAACATTCCAGCTACCTAAACGGATCTTGGTTGGTTCGACTAGCTTCCTTACCCTTCGCACCCGCCGAGGGAGGTGTGAAGACCCTTGCTCATTTTGCACCACATCCGGGCGCCGATGTGGCGCGCCACTAAGGATGCGACGACCCGATCCTGGCTCACTTGACACCATGCCCAGATCAAGACACGGCGCGCCACGGGGGTGACGACCCGGCCCTTGCTCATTTAACACCATACCCGGGTTCCGGCATGGCGCGTCGCTAAGAGGGTTACGCCCCAACGGGAATCTTTTGGGTCTCATTTCCATGAAAGTGGCTAAGTTTTGATGTTGGCTCGCCAAGCCTATCACACCCTCCTCCTTTACCAGGGCTTGGGACCTGCTATGTTGGAACACCAAAGGCACTCCAACCTAGGGGCGGAGTTGCTTTCTTAAATTACATGAAGACATTAATTTGCTTTTTGTTGTTAACTTCACACCATGCGACTTGCAAACTTATAGGTCATAACTGATTTCTTTTGGAGATCTATATTCTTTGATTCAACATGATTTTGTGAAAGAAAGCAACATATTTATTGCACTTCCAATCAAAGTTACATTGTTAATTTTTAGTACCTTTAGTTTAGTCTTGTGGTTTCAGTGCATACAATTCCTGACTACTTCACGACTATATATATTTTCCATTGCTAATGTAGGGGATGATGGTTTCATTTGCAAAAAATGTTGCTGATTTCATAAGCAGCATTGGGAAGAACCACATTGTCATTATTTCAAGTTTAGATTCTGGAAAGAGGAGGGTAATTGATGTATCCAGGTAACTGAAATGTCTAACTGCAGCAGTTCTCCTATAGTATTGATTCTCTGTCAATGTTAATATCATTAGTTAACAATGTTTTATATTGTAGTGACATGCAAGTGTATTACCTTTCAAGTTGCAACGAAGATGGTTCTGATCCAGAATATGAGAAATTGGGGTGGAAGAAGCTTGAGGATTACAATCCATCTCAGAAACGTTGGAGTTATCTTTCTAGCCTAGTTGAGGGTGGTGGTCTTTCAGAAGATATGGATGATGATACTGATGAGATGACAATAAATGATTACTATGCGAGCTTGCCATTTGCAGCACTATTCGCTGCCTGCAAGGTGTCGATTTTGTTTCAGCTTCAAATGATTTTATCGCTTTGAAAGTTGAGTTAATGTTATTGCATCTCTTTATTTGTGTTAGGCTAAAGGCTTGAAAGTTTCTTGTGTACTGTGCTACTGCTCAGAAGGCGACAACATGCCAGAATCTTTCCAGTTAGCTGAGGCACTATGTAAACTTCTAGGTCATGACCCTGAGAAATTCCATGGTACATTTTTAATTGCCTTAACACTTATTCCGAAAAGTGTATTTCGATCCATTCATCTGTTATCAGACTATTAAAGTACCGTGCTTAAGTGCTTTACACCTTTAAATTGCCCCGCTTAGTTTCTATTCTTTTGGAAATGCTGATTTTAGGCATCCTATCATCATAAGAAATATTTGGGTTTCCCTTCTTAAGGAATCTTTCTGTACGCATACAGGAAATGGATCAAATGGGTGGATCGTTCCCTTGTCATGGAAATCAGTTTATGGACCACCACCCGATATGTCCATCTTTTAGTGTTGAATTATGATCTGGTAAGTGGTATGTCAATTTTGTTATTGGAAAGGGAGCTCTATATTTTGTAATGTGTATCTGTGTTGTCATTGGCTACAAATTCACACAATTCACTTGCATTCAATGATTTTGGCTAGAATTAGCATTTGCAAAAGAAGATGAGCTTACATATTATGTAAGTTCTCATCTTTTGTTTACAAGTCCTCTGTCTGAATAGCAGCTATCCTTTCCTAGAAGCTTGCAGTTTCAGTTAATAGAATAGTGTTAGCACAAAATGTTTAATTGTTTTCACAAACTTCTGAATACCTGGTTCTGAACAATTATATTCATGGAAGATTAACTGCTACCAATGACTATTGGACTGTGTAAATTTGATAACCCTAACCAACTTCATCCACATTAGCAGTATTCATCAATCAATTGTCAATTTGTTAATGGGTTTCAAGGCCATGCTTGTTATGATATTATGGTGACATGTTACCATAATGAATAAGGCAACTGGAGTGGTCCAATAGCACATCATTCCTTGTGGCCCATGATTCAATATTAAAGAAAGCAACAGTCGGATCATCAAGATGCTGATCTATGGGGCAACCTAATGCAATTTCGTATCTTCTATGCCTTTTGCATAACTGACGGCCACAATAGAAAATCTAAGAGTTGGCATGCGAAAGTTCTTTGGTAGTGGTGCTAGCAAATAGCATAAGCACTAAAATATTGATTTTTAACTTCTAAAGTGGGCTAGGTATGCTAGCTCAATTCTCTAGAGTGAATATAAATGATTGGTTGAAAATGGGGTTCATTAGATTCATTCCATTATAGACGTCCTATTTTTTAGATATTCCAATACAAGTCTTGACGATTTCAGCTATAACTTGTTTACTGTCAGTACTGCCACATGTAATTTTTATTGAGCTAATGTTTGTCTGACTGTTGACCCTGATTTCAACTGGAGTTCGTTTTTATCTGTGAGTAGAGTTTGGTGTTCATGTTTTTTTATTTTTTGGAGCTAAAGTGTGTCAGTTCTGACATTGATCACGACATGTTTTGTTCGTTCATAAAGTTGTTTGTTCTCAATTTTATAGGTGAAGTTGCCATCATGGAAAATGCTGAGTGGAATCGACGATGTTGAACTCTTGCATTAGAAGTATCCAGGAATGTGAGTTGCAGGCGTTTGTGTAGAACAGTAGAAGTTCCAGGAAGGTGAGTTGCAGACGTTTGTGGTCAGTTGGTAAAAAATTAACACTTGAGGGTGGAACTGCTCGAGGCGCTATGATACTTAATCCTTGAATGCATGAATCGGAATATTTTTGTAACCGATACTGTAGCTTCTAAGAGTCAAATCTTTGTCAATTCAGGTCTGCTAGGGTGGTTACGCATGTTGCTTACCATGTGCCATTTCTATTCTAACCATGGAATTCCAAGCTTCTGATCTTCCGTTTTGCCCTTGTGGGTTGGTTGATTTTGATGTGGTGGAAGAATCTTTGCTAGTGCGTACCCCCTTTATGAAAAGTTGCCACTGAAAGATGGACCTGTTAGGTGAGGCAATTCCGTTGGCGATGCCTGGTTGCCTGTTCATTTTAGTTGCCTCCCCGAAGGTATGGTATGGAATCATTACGCTTTAAGTCCTGTAGTACATATGACATATGTGTGACTAGAAGCTGTAGTTCTCCATGTCCTGTTACATGGCTGGTTGCTCCTATTTCAAGAGGTGGCCTGTCGGCCTCTTGTGGCCTACTGCTTTGAGCTGCGCTGCCCTATCGATGAAAGCTTGTGATCGCATGAACGCCCTACATGATATATGCCAAATTTTAAGTGCAGGAACATTTAAATTTTGCGTATTCCAAGGAAGCAAAGAAGATTCTTTAAAATTCTGAAATCAATCAAGGACCATTGGCAATGACACTTTGATCGCTTTTCATCCTGTTTCTTCTGTAAAAGTGCTAACAGGAGAAATCAACTGGACAATGGTGGTACAAGCAACGATCAGCCAGGTTTACGATCCCAAACAGACTGCTTTCAGAAACCAACTTTGGTTGCCAACACGAGGGCAATAAACAGTCGCAGAAGGCTTGAAGCAATAATAATGCAACAACTAATCCACTCCATGGACCCCAAGAGAATGAATTGTAGGTAGGTTTGGTGTTAATCTAGTCCCAATCAATTGCAAGCCCATCCTCCTGATTAATAGCAGCCGATGAACATTGTACTTTGCCATCACTGTCCACCTACTTTATATCTCAGACCATTTTTCATAGGCGGATCCATAGATGGATCCCGTCATGGATAAGCAACATGAACAGTTGGTTCATGTCTCCCTCCGATCGCTAGCGATTTTTCTGACATCAAATCTCCAGACACCGAAGGTCCCTGGGAAAAAATGGTCTCTCAATTTTACTAAGAATAGACATTTTGTTAAGCCTGACGATCACACGGCAGCATAGCACTAGAAGAAAAGTACTGAGAGGGGTGGGGTCACGGGGGCAGACAAGAACGACGCAGTATATTCTACAGTACGGTAAAAAAAGAAGTGCACGTGCCCCGTGCCCGGCTCCAGCGACTTTGACGGGCGGTCGATCATAGAGTCAGAGCTCAGAAGGTGGCTTTCTTGAGCGAGGTGATGGTCACCGACGAGCCCAGCGCGGAGGCGCCGACCTGGACGTCGAAGGAGTCGTAGCGGAGGAAAAGCTCGGCGACGAGGAGGCGCGCGATGAGCACGACGAAGTCCTTGCCGGCGCACTGCTTGTCCTGCAGCGTGGGCGACGCCGTCTCGGGGCCGTTGGACCAGACGACGTGGCGAAGCAGTTCCGCGCCGTCCTCCCCGAGGAACCTGTCGGGCACGTACTCCTCGGCGCGCGCGAAGACGCGCGGGTCCCTGGTGGCCATGGGCTGGTAGCCGAAGAGCATCTCCCCCTCGCGCACCTCGAAGCCGTAGTCGTGGCTCTCCACCACCATGTCCCGCTTGGCGCGGCCGTACTGCATCGCCACGGGGGGCTCGATCCGCAGCGCCTCGTACACGGCCGACTTCACCAGCGGCATCTCCGCCAGCGCCTTCATGGTCACCTCCTCGCCGCCGTGCGCGCGCACGGCGTCGCGCACCTCCGTCGCGAGCCGGCCGTGCGTGCGCGCGCCGGCGCGGCCCAGCCACTTGACGAGCGACGGGAACAGGATCTTCATGCCGCCGAAGGAATTGAAACACATGGCGAAGAGGATGTTGTGCACCGACTCCTCCCGCGCAATGCCGAGGCGCTCGCCCTCGTCGACCACGCCCCTGGCGGCGTCGCGGAAGAAGTCGGCGAGCCGGTCGTAGTCCTTCTTGACCAGCGCCAGCGGGAGGCGGAACGAGTGGAGCAGCGAGTCCTCGACGTGCTTGGGCAGGCCGAGGCTGAGCAGCGGGCTGAGCTGGAACAGCACCCACTTGGTGATCAGCTTGGGCCCGTCGCCCTGGAGCGCCGACTCGGCGGGGTCGCGCCCCAGCAGCGCCTGGCAGAGGAACGAGAAGGCGGCGGCGTCGTTGTAGTGGCCGAAGTCAGCCTTGCCGACCCTGGCCAGCTCGTTCTCCATGAGCCCGAAGAGCTCGCCGTAGACGTCGCGGAACTTGGGGATCACGTGCTGCCGCCGGTGCGACAGCAGGTAGAAAAGCAGCGTCTTGAGCGGCCCGTGGTTGGGCTCGCTGGGGTCCAGGTACGACAGCACGCGGTAGCCGCCGGTGAGGTCGGTGGAAGGCATGAAGGTGCCCGTGAACAGGTCCGTCTTGTCCACCAGCGAGGTGTCGAAGAGCACCGGGAAGGAGGCGGCGTCGAGGAGCGCCACCACGCGCGGGTCCCGCGCCACGAAGGGCCCCGGCGGCATGTTGAGCCGCACCACGGTGGAGCCGTGCGCGCGCACGCGGGAGGTGAAGAACCCGTCCCGGCCGCCCGGGCCGTAGAAGTACTCGAACCGGTCGCGGATCGCGCCCAGCACCGGCGGCCCGTAGTCGCCCGGCACCTTCCGCAGCGGGAGCCGCCGCTTCGGGGACACCACGTCGCGCGGACGGTCCGTCGCTGACGACGCGGTCGCCCTGGTCGTCTGACGCCGCGACGAGGGTGCCGCCGGGAAGAAGGAGAGGTAAGTCGCCGTGGCCATCTCTTGATCTGCGCCCGAGACTGGTGCGGTGGTGCTACAACGACGCAGAGCGAGTGCCGTGTGGAGTGGCGCCAGCGGCGATGTGGTTATAATATGGCGAGCGTGTCAGTGCAGCCCTTTGGGTGCGTTTTAAAAGGGCAAGGGTTGGGACGAGGAGGGGTGGGGGAAGAAGGCAAGTTGTCCGTCGGCTGAGCGCGTCACGGTGAAAAACGTGTGCCATTTCCGGCGGTGATCCGGTTGCGAAGTGCGGCCGGCCGGTGTGGATTCGTGATCCCGGCCGCCTTCACTTCACCGGGGACCGCCCGGGCGGCACCAATGCACGTATATTCACGATGCCATGCTACTCTCTCCCTTCGAAAGTAACTTGTCGTTTAGAAAAAAATAATATTTGGTCAAAACCTTTTTAAACTATAAACATCAGTACTTTTGGAGTATTTAGTCTTATATAATCCGGAACTATGCGGTGAGGTATATGGGTAGATGTATGGGTGCGTTCACTACTGTGGCAATGCTTAATATAATAATACATAAATCTGATCTCTATTCGCTTGAATTACTTTTTAGTTTATTTTAGTTTATTTTGGCTTATTTTAATTTTTTTTACAGAACACTATTTAACCAGCCGAAATCAGTCAATTTTTCTACCAGTCGAACACTATTTGGTAGGAAAAAGTATATACATTGATGTGTATTTAAAATACTTGTAAAACCTCTTCAGGCAGTTTTAATTGAGAGTTTCATTACATGATTTCATTTCTAAATACGCCACATCATTTTTAGATGTTTAGTTCTTTCAATGTACTATTTTATTTCACAGATTCATAGGATAGTCAAAATCATTTAATAGTCTCATGATGTTGAGAAAAAAAAACTTAGAGATGAAACAAATTGCTCTCAGTGGAGTTTCAATCTAGTTTTATAGCCTTGGTGACTTTCATCTTGATGAAACTCTAACTCTTCTTTCTCCTCATAAATTTCATACAATGCCCATCAGTTTTATTATTTTTTATCTACATGACATGTTATTTAATTAGATTGAAACTCTAGTGAAGAATGACTTCATATTTCAAAGGTTTCAAGAACATATATTCTAGAAGAAACTAATGGTCAAAAGTACGGCATTTTAGACCGGTCAACGTCAATGTGTCAATTATTTGTAACCGTTGGGAGTAAATTCATATTAAATGAGTGTCACGTATGATTTTCCAGTGACA
>CM039124.1:52958479-53226533 GCA_022036555.1 Microstegium vimineum
CCTCATTCTAGTTGTTGGTTTGACACTAATACTTTGTGCCAAGTTGGTGTTTTTGTAAATATATGTACATCTATGTTCCTCCTAATATACACACTTTTCTTGGTATTTAGTATCACCCTTTTAATGTTTTCTGTCTGTTTGACCTACATGGCAGGTTCAATCTAGGTGTCACAGTTATTACTACCATAAGTTTGGGGCATGTATCTGAACAATATTATAATTTAGCCTAGAATGTTTAAGCTATGAACATAGACCTCTGTTGAGCTGAGAAGTGTTCTAGGAATTTTAGTCTGAGTGTTGGGCACTTGCATCCTGATCCATATGATGCAAAGATCTTGTTTCCATAAATAAACCTATGATCAATTATATTCCTTATGTTTGTGGGCTATTTGCCGTGTTCGCTTAAACTTATTGTCGGTGTTATGACCCGGGGGTCAAGACCACCAACGAGTAAATTTGTATATCGCGTGCTCCCTCTCTCAGACGTGATGCAAGATGGACACAAGATTTATCCTGGTTAGGGCAAAGAAGGCCTTACGTCCAGCGGGGGGAGGATGACTTGTATTATCTCGCACCCGAAGCGTGCTCGTACAGGGGGGGTACAAGTTGTGTTACACGGATTCGGGCCACCCGAGGGGTCGATCGGGTGGCGTGGTGTGTGTGGAGTGTGGACCAGGGTTCCTGAGAACGACAGTCCGATCAAAATCCTAGATGAAGTAGGAGCCGATCCCCCTCTCTATACTCTACCCCGGCGTCCCCTTTTATAGACCAAGGGGAGTTCCGAGGGTACAGGGTCCTAACAGTAGAAGTATGGGCGGCGTATCCGCGGCACAGTGTTGGCGGAGAGGCGTTGAACACTGTCGCGGCATGGGTTTCCGTCCTTCAGGCGTCCCCGGTCGTGGCGGCAGTAGAAGTCGTCGCTGCGCAGTGTCTGCAGGCGGGCGCGAGTCCCACGGCCGAAGCGGGACGGAGCGGATGGGACGGCTTCCGTACCGGAGTTGTTGAAGAGGAGGGGGTCGAGCCCCCGGTCGAGGGAGGGGGTCGAGCCCTGTGTGACTCCGTCGCGTTCCCGAAGTCGTCGTCGAGGGTCGCGCTGTTCACTTTTCGAGAGGTACTGTTGTAGTCCGTATTCGCGTAGTGGCAGCAGTGGCGGCACAGTTGACGGGAATCGGGGACTGGACGGGGAGTTGGCGGATTTGACAGCGGACGTGGGCGCCCATGTCGTTAGGTGGGTTCACTTTAACCCATACCGGAGCAGTTGGGTTAACCGAGCCCCTTGTCCGAGGGTCGTCTGCTTGACCTTTGGTCGAAGGGGAGGTCGAGGCGTCGACGGGGTTGGAGAGGTCGAAGTCGAGGTAGAGTCGGGGGGTCGTTCGTTCGACCCCTCGTCCGTCGTCGAGGTAGAGGTCGGGGGGTCGTTCGTTCGACCCTTCGTCCGTCGTCGAGGTGGAGCCTGGGGTCGTTCGCTCGACCCCTCATCCGTCATCGAGGTGGAGCCGGAGGTCGTTCGCTCGACCCCTCGTCCGTCTTCGAGGTGGAGCCGGAGGTCGTTCGCTCGACCCCTCGTCCGTCTTCGAGGTGGAGCCGGGGGTCGTTCGCTCGACCCCTCGTCCGTGGGTTGTTGTTGTAGTTGGTGCAGAGGGGCCCCTCGATCGATGGGCCGTGTCTCACCGAGTAGTGGGCTGATCCTTGCCTTAAAAATGGTTGCTATGTTTAGCGTTAATTTATCGAAGGGTTTAGGGTACCCCTTACCTTCGTACCCGACAGTAGCCCCCGAGGCCCCAGAGGAGTGATTTAGAATTCCTCTGGGGGCTATGATACGTGTTTCTCGAAGGGAGTAAGGATTGCCCGAAGGTTTTGTCCTTGGCCTGCAGGGTTAGTGAGAAATCCGATTCTCCGCGGGGTGCGCGCGAGGGTGGCCCCCGAGGCCCCAGAGGAGTGATCAAGAACTCCTCTGGGGGCTAAAATACGTTGTATAGTGGGGTTTCTCAAGGATACCTGGAGACGTGGCACCCTATCGAGGGGTCGATTCCACTCCTTTTCCTAAAAAGAGATGTGTTCGAGGGCGGCTGTCGAACCCTACCGAGGGCCAGCCTTCGCTCCCTCGAGCACCACTGGAGTCAGAGCGCCCCGCCCGAGAGGTCGACTCTGACTGCCAGGTTACGAGTTTTTCAACCCTCTTTCGTCGAGGGGTGCCGTGCGTAGTCGGGCTCTCGAGCCCTCGAATGGTTAGGCCTTCACTACCTCATAGCGTCCTTCCCACGGATCCTTTCGCTCGGATCGTGGGGTGAGGAGCTTCGTGCTATCCTCGTTAGGACGAGCCCGAAGTTCTCGGTGAGCTGTTCTCGGGCATGAGTCCATTAAAAATGGTGCCCTGTGCGGGTAAAAATCCGAGTGAGAACTCGACCCCGTTCGATAGGGATCGACTAGTGGCCCGGAGGCGTTCTCATTGTTAAGCAAGCCGTACGGCTCTCTAAGCACGACCATGTGGACCACCAAGGTGCCAACCCCATTCGATAGGAGTTGGTGGCTCGATGCCTCCCAGCGTAGGGATCCTTAGGTGTTCCTAGGTATGCCTCGGATATGTCACAGGAAGCCTCGAGAGTTCGTTCTCGAGCTACCGGGACATCCCTGACTCGCGTACTCGAGGGCGGCTGTCGAACTCCGTTCGTGGAGCCAGCCTTCGCTCCCTCAAGATTTGGGGGTGGACCGGAGTCCGTTAACCATGGGTCCTTTCTGACCTTAGGTACTTGAGGGCGGCTGTCGAACCCTATGTAAGGGTCAGCCTTCGCTCCCTCAAGATTTGACGGATGGTTCGTCATCCGACGCTATCCTCAAGAGGAGGAGTCCTACCTTGTGGACCGCCGAGGGGAAAAACAGGTGGTTGTTGTATTGAACTTGGGGACATACCTATGCCGGAGCTCTCGAGGGAGGCTGTCGAATCCCCGGACGGGCCAGCCTTTACCCCTTCGAGGCCATGGAATGAACTGCGGTTGATGACCCGAGGCCCTGTCAGGCCTCGAGCACTCGAGGGGGGCTATCGAGCCCGTTCGTAGGTCGGCCTTTATCCCCTCGAGATTTTGGGGGTGGACCGAGGTCCTAACCCGAGGTCATTTCTAGCCTCGGGCACTCGAGGGTAGCTGTCGAACCCTCTTTCGAGGGCCAGCTCTCGCTGCCTCAAGATTCCTTACCCTCGAAGACGACGTTTCCGGCCGCGCGCCTTTTTAGGCGGTGCCCGTTCGGCGCAACAGTGCGGATACAGGGCGGAGTGTGGCGCGGAGCCCAATGATGGGACGGTACGCCTTATCCTGGAGGGAATACGAGGAAGGAAGTACAGGCGAATTAAATGTGGAGATTCTCTTTCCTGTTGCCGGATCCGTCCGTTGGCCTCCCGCGTATAAGAAGTGAGGGTGAGGGGTCCGGTGCCTTTTACGCGCACTTGCCTTCCCCGCCTCCTTGCCTTCGTCTCCCTTGCCTTCTTCTCTCCGCCTCTGCCTTAGGCGTCCCGCGAGCAGGAACTCTGCGTGAGCGAGAGAGAAAGAGAAAGATAGGAAACGTACCGTCCGCCTCCAAGTCCGAGCAGACCACCGTCCCTATGGCCGCTTTCGAGCTCGTCGGTGCCGACGCCTAGCCCGCCTCCTCGATCCGTCAGTCGTATCTGATCGAGTTGGTGGAGAGCGGACTTCTCCGGCCCGTTACCACGGTGGAGAGGCCGGAGTGGATAGCTCCGCCGCAGGACCACGCCGAGCCCAACCCGCTGGAGGGGTACGTGGTGTCGTTCGAGGTCTTCCACCGGGCGGGGCTGGGGGCCCCACCCAGCCGCTTCCTACGCGCGCTCCTCTACCACTACGAAGTGGAGCTCCAGCACCTCTCCCCCAACGGCGTCAGCCAGGCGGCGGTGAAAGGATCAAGATGCCCAAGGGGGGGGGTGAATTGGGCTCTTTTTAATTTCTAAACAAGAATTAAACCTATAAAGAACCAATTAACCCCCTAGTGCCTACCGCTTGTGTGTCCTAGCTAGAAAGCGGTAACAAAGCAAAGGAAAGCGAAAACTTCCTACACAATTCTAGTATGAATTGAAGGACAAGTGCGGAAAGTAATGCGGGAATAAAGAGCTAGGAAAAGAGATGCTTGACACGGCGATGTTTTGTCGAGGTATCGAGGAGTCGACACTCCCCCCTAGTCCTCGTTGGAGCAACTCGCAAGGTATAGCTCCCCCTCAATCCCGCGCAAGGGATGAGTGCTCTCTACGGGCTGATTCTTCGCCACTCCGGCTCGGTGAATCGCCCACAACCGATCACACACGTCGATGGAGAAGGGCCGTCGACAATCTTCCGACGATCACCTTCCTCCGAACACCACCGGACCGTCTAGGTGATGTCGATCACCAAGAGTAACAAGCCTCGATCTTTGCTTGACTCACTCAAGCTTCACAACTAGAGGATGCACACTTGAACTCTTGGATGAACTAGAGAGAGGGTGGATGGATTTGCGAATCACTCTCTCTCTCTAGGGCTCTTGCTCTCTTCACAACCTTCTCAACGAACTCAGCAACTCAAACGAGCAAAGGGCACTTTGGGAGAGAAGTGAGAGGGGCTATAAATAGACCCTCTGAAAACTGCTTCGAGCTGACATTTTAAGTTGGCGACGGACGCTCCGTCGACTAGGCGACGGACGGTCCGTCGCATGCCCAACGGCTAGTTTCTGTTCATAATTGAGGCGACGGACGCTCCAACGCCTAGGCGACGGACGCTCCGACGCCTCTGTCTAACGGCTAGTTCTGACACAGTGTTCCCAGCGACGGACGCTACGTCACTGGGCGACGGACGCTCAGCCACAACGTCCGACGCTGAAAACTGGCTAGGGTTTGAAAACACCCTCTCTGGAAGGCCGACGGACGCTCTTCGCAGCGTCCGACGCCTGGCCGACGGACAGCGTCCGACGCACCCTGAAAAACTTAGCCAAAAAAACAACCTCTCTGGAAGGCCGACGGACGCTCTTCGCAGCGTCCGACGCCTGGCCGACGGACAGCGTCCGACGCACCCTGAAAAACTTAGCCAAAAAAACAACCTCTCTGGAAGGCCGACGGACGCTGTGGACTCAACCACCCAGCGTCCGGCGCCTTTGTCCGACGCGTCGGACAGCGTCCGGCGCCCCTGCCAGGAGCGTCCGTCGCCCAGAAAATGATTTTGACAACTCCGTTTTTCGTCGCGATGAGTATGAAAGTTGTTCTAGGCTATTTTACGGTCACCATAGGCTTGCTTAGAGCTAAGGAAGTCAAGTGTGCACCACATCTAAACAAGAAGCTTTCCTAAGTCAAGTTACTAGTCTCAACCCCTCTTAATAGTACAGTCAAAGGTAAAAAGAGAAGCCCTATCTAATTCTGAGTGCCCTTCATCTCCTTATGGCACTTAGCCTATCATTCTAGGGTCTTCATCATGTCTCCTTAACAACCGAAACGATATCCATCTTGGGGGCTAAGTGATGACCTTTAGAGCCCATTTTCCTTGATCACCATGGCTAGGCTACACATAGCCTCTGCAAAACACACGTTAGCCATAATAATCTCTAATTGTCGTTAATCACCGAAACCAACTAGGGCCATGATTCTTCAGGCGGTCTTCGCGGTGGTGTGTGAAGGCTACCTGGGGATCGAGCCCCATTGGGATCTGTGGCTTCACATCTTCAAGGCCAACATCTTCCACGCCTCGGTCAGCAAGGGCAACCGCCGGAAGGTTAGAGCCGGGTGCTGCAGCATCTACGTCAAGCGACAGTCGCTTTGGCTCCCGGCAGACCCGTCCTCGAGCCACTCCGGGTGGCATTCCGGGTGGTTCTACCTGAGGAACGACGACGATCTGCTCCCGGCGTACACCGGGAGGACGCTCGACGCCGAACCCGACCGCTGGAGATACGGCGTCCCGTCGGACAAGCAGAAGCACCTCAACGGCTTGCTGGACGCGCTCAAGCGTCTGAAGGAGAGGGGGCTTACCGCGGAGATCGTCGCGTCGGCGTTCCACCGACGGCGGGTTCTGCCGCTGATGGCTCGACCCCTCCGCATCGACGAGATGGGTTCGGGGGTCGATCTATCGGGCTGCCGCTTCGTCGAGGAAGAGCTGACCCCGGACCGGGTGGTTGGCCGCGTCCGCCGCTTCTTCGCGGGGGGGTTCGACCCCAAGAACGTCGCGAAGGTCCCCATGAAGCCGGACGAGGGCTTCTTTGAGCTGGTAAGGTCCTTTCCTCCAGTTAGAGTCTTCGTGCCCGCCCCTTCTGTCTTTTCTGCTCGCTCTCTAACCGTCTCGCGTTCCGCAGGGGAATGTGTCCTACAAACGCTCACGCCCGCCGGTGAAGGAGGACCGGGCCGGGAGGGAGGCGAACCGCCTCCGCGCGGAGAAGCAGAAGTCCGACAAGGACAAGGCCAAGGCGAAGACGGCCAGGAAGACTCGAGAGAGAGAGCTGAGAAATTAGCGCCGGGCCCAACAGAGGCGGTTGGGCCTCGATGAGGAGTTGTCGCCCTCGGAGGAGGAGGACGATGATGAGGAAGATACAAACTGGAGCGAACTGGAGGAGGAGGAGGAGGAGGAGGAGGAGACGGCGCCTGAGCAGGCGGCCGTTGCTACCGATGGAGAGGAGGGGTCGACCTCGAGGTCGGCCCCTTTCGTTGAAGCCGGGCCACGGGCGAAGCGCCCCGTGGCTTCGCAAGAAGTCGCGCCGCGGCAGACGCGGTCGCAGACGCCGCGGCCCTCGCCGGGGGATCGATCGAGCGAGCCCCCGACGCCCGCCGCGTCGAGCGCACGGGTGCCGGACCCGCCGGCGCAGGTGGAGACCGACAAGGGGACGAAGGTGGTGCGGCCGTCGAAGAGTCGATCGAGCGTGCCCCCGAGGCCTGCCGCGTCGAGCGCGCGGGCGCCGGGCCCGTCGGCGCAGGTGGGGGCCGGCAAAAAATCGACGGTGGCGCCGCCGGCCCCTGCCCGGGAGAAGGTGCCGAGTGCCGCCTCGACCCCCGCTCCCCAGGCGGTGGCGCTCGGGAGCTCAACCAGCCCGACGGTCGCCGGGCCGAAGCGCCGGGCCCCGAGGGGGTAAGTCGATTTCATAGTCGTCGTCTGTTCTGTCTTTTTGTCGGTAAGGACCTGTGCTTATTATTGTGCATGTGTTCTTTTTTCAGGTCGAAGCGCCGGCTGGGAGTCGCGCCTCCCGCCCCTGCTAAGAAGCTGAAGACGGGGGCCGCGGTTCAAGCATCCGCCGAGGTCGGTCCGGCCGCCCCGCCCCCTTCGACGGTCGCCCCCGAGGCGGCTCGGGTAGCCACGACCCAAGAGGTGGCGGCGCGGGGGGCGGCGCAGGGGGCCTCGGCGGCTGTTTCGATGACGGAGGATGCGAGCTCGCCGGCGGTGGTCGCCGAAGTGACGGTCGCGGTGCCCGCGCGACCGTCAGGAGAAGTCGCGTCTGGCGCCCCGGGGAGCGCGGAGCTTCTGCCGACGGCGATCGCTGCCGAGGTGGTGGAGGCGGTCGGGCCCCAGGCCCCAGCGAACGAGCGGGAGGCCCCGGCTCACCCAACGCCGGGGCGCTGGCCCGAGGGTCTGGCCATGCTGGAGGCTCGACTCCAGCTCGAGCGCGGGGGTACGACTACCGCCGCGCCCGAGGGCTCCTCGACGACGCCGGGGCTCGAAGAGGGAGGCCCGGTCGAGCGCGTCGAGGAAACGCCCGCGCCGGCACAGGGCGAGATGCTGATGGAGTCCACCCCCGCCCAGGTGGACGAGATGGTGGCCGAGTTGGTGGACTCGGCGGATCTGGCCATCATCGCGGCTGCTCGGGCGGAGCCGGAGGTGGCTCGGCCTCCTCTCGAGGTTGGGGGGCCGCTGTCTCGAGGTAAGTCATGCTTCGACTCGCTCGAGACACAGTGGGTTTATCTTGCTGTGTGTTAACTTTTTTGAGCTCTTTATCACGCAGGGCCGCCTCACTGGCCGGGATCTTCTTCTCCCGGTGGAGACGGCTTGGCGGGGCCGTCGACGTCCTCGCGAGGTGGCGCCGAGGGGAAAGCCTCGCCCCTTTCCGATTACCGAGGAGGGGGGGTCCTGCGCGATGGCGTCACCGGGACTATGGAGCAGAGGATTGCCGCCCGCAGCGCGGCGTGGGGCCAGGAGGTTCTCGAGGTGGCGGACCCTCGAGACCCCGAGCGGGTCTTCCTCACGCTCGACGACCAGTCCGAGCTCCGACGGTGGGAGAACGTCGAGGAGTATCGGGCGTTGTTTGAACGCTCGGTACGTCACGCTGCGGACATACGCGAGGGGATGGAGGTAGATTCTGTTCTATCTTAGATTGTACTCTGAACTGTCTGGTTGCCGTTTGTTGACAATCTCCGTTTTTATCCTTGTCAGTCGCTGCGGGTGAGGTCCTACGAGAAGTCCCAGTACATTCTCCGGGTACAGGGACAACTCTCGACCCTCCACGCCTCGCTGGATAAGGCGAGGGATGAGGTCGCCCGCGCGAAGGCGGAGGCGACGACTATCCAGAAGGATGCCGAGTCGAAGATCGCTCATGCGAAGGCCGGCTTCGAGGCCATCCAGAAGGAAGACTGGGCGGCCCTGTCGTCGGCGCAAGTGAAACTCGACGACGCCCTTCGGTCGACCGTCACCGTCGGGCAGGAGCGGGATGTTGCCCTCGAGGCCCAGCGCAAGGCCGAGGAGGAGGCCGCCCGGCTGAGGGAAGACATCCGAGGGCTCCGGGGAGACCTCGACGCCGTCTCCCGCGAGCGCGACGCTCTGGCCACCTCGGAGGAGAAGGCTCGGACCCGCGCGACCTCCTTAGGCGTGGTGGCGGAGAACCAGAGGAAGGCCCTCGAGGACGCAAACAAGACCATCGAGGGCCTCGAGGCCAAGGTTAATGACCAGTCCTCCGAGCTTGACGACTTCCGCCGCCAACTCGAGGAGACCGAGCAGGCCCAAGGTGAGTGCTTCGGGTGTTGCAGAGTCCGTCCTGCCTCGACCCTTTTTCTGCTTTTTTGTTGGGTTTTGACTGTTTGTGTGCTTGTTTTGGCAGAGCTTGCGAAGGAGAATGCCCGCGCCCACCAGGACCTGGACAATCTTCAGGGCCTACTTGGCACCGAGGCAAATCTCAACGCGACGCTCGCGGCCGCCATCAACACCTTCTGCAACGACCTCTCGGTTAAGCCGGAGCCGGAGGTCGAGGGGATGCTCGAGGGGACTCCTTGCTGCGTCGCTTCTACTCCATGACGCGGGGAGTGACGGAGAACGTCCGGGCCGCCCTGCATGTGGGCGTGAAGCGGGCCCTCGCGGTCGTCAACTCCTTCTACGACGTGGACCTCAACCTCGTTGTCGACGGGTTCGCCACCGACCCGGATCTGACCGAGGAACAGAACGACGTGAAGTGTCAGGAGTTGATGGATCACGCAGAGGTGCCTGGAGGCCAATTGGCGAGCCTCTTCGAGCCCGACGTGATCCCCTCGGCGGATGAGTAGCCCTCGGATGGTGTTGACGGGCAGTCCCGGGCCTGCGAGCCATATCTGGACAAAAGGGTCCATGTAATAGTTAGGCTTTTGTACTGATACAATGCCAAGCCCCCGAGGGCTTTTTGTATATAATGCGTTTTGATCGAGATGCACGCAGTTAACGTTGTTTTTTTTTTCGAGCTTTCCCTGCTTTTCTTTGCCTGAGTCGATGCTTGTGAACTAAGTGTTCGACGCACGCTCTTATCCCTGGAAGGGGGGTGGCGAGCGGGGATACCGTAGCCCTGGGGCGTAGGTGGGTCCCTGGCTCGACAACACCCTCGACCCTTAGGGAGCTTGAGGCGCCTTTACTTAGTTAAGAAGCGTACTCGAGGGAAAGAACGAGAGGGAGAGTCGAATTTCGAAAAAACGTTCGAGTTTTTCGGAGACTTAGGAGGGGGGTGCCCCCTGTTAGCCCCCGAGGGAGGCTCGACTTTGCTGAGGCAAGGTCGTGGCTACCTTAGTGCTATAGACGGGTTCGTCTCGTTATTTCTACTTCTCAAGCTCTCTCTGCTTTTCTTTGCCTAAGTCGACGCTTGTGATCTTAAGTATTCGACGCACGCTCGTATCCCTGGAAGGGGGGTGGCGAGTGGGGATACCGTAGCCCTGGGGCGTAGGTGGGTCCCTGGCTCGACGACACCCTCGACCCTTAGGGAGTTCGAGGCGCCTTTACTTAGTTATGAAGCGTACTTGAGGCGAAGATCGAAATGGAGAGTCGAGTTTCGAAAAAGCGCACGGGCTTTTCGGGGACTTAGGAGGGGGGTGCCCTCCTGTCAGCCCCCGAGGGGAGCTCGACTTTGTCCGGGTAAAGTCGAGGCTACCTTCGAGCTACGAACGAACGTGAAATGTGTTTCGATAACATTTTATTCATTCGAGAATTTGTACAAAAATGCGAAAATGTACAAGGCCCTGGGGCCTCAGGGATAGAAGCGACGTAGCTGTTCGATGTTCCACGCGTTGGTGAAGATCTCGCCCTTCTCGTTCTTCAGTTTGTAAGTGCCGGGCTTCAGCACCTCTGCCACGATGAAGGGTCCCTCCCAAGGTGGTGTCAGCTTGTGACGCCCCTTGTTACTCTGTCGACGACGCAGAACGAGGTCGCCGACGTTGAGGTCCCTTTTGCGCACGTTCTTGTCGTGGTAGCGTCGCAGCGTCTGCTGGTACCGAGCCGACTTGAAGAGGGCCATGTCACGAGCTTCCTCGAGCTGGTCGAGGGAGTCCTCTCGGGCTATCGTGTTGGCTTGCTCGCTGTAGGCTTTCAGTCGAGGGGACCCGTACTCGAGGTCAGTGGGGAGGACGGCCTCGGACCCATAGACCAAGAAGAACGGAGAGAACGCCGTGGCTCGACTTGGTGTCGTTCGGAGACTCCATAGCACAGCGGGCAGCTCGTCGACCCATCTCCTTCCATGTCTGTTCAGCCGGTCGAAGATCCTTGGCTTGAGGCCCTGCAAAACCATACCGTTGGCACGCTCCACCTGACCGTTAGTTCGAGGGTGGGCGACTGCGGACCAATTCACCCTGATGTGGTGGTGGTCACAGTAGTCCAGGAACTTTTGGCCGGTAAACTGCGTGCCATTGTCGGTGATGATGACGTTGGGGACCCCGAAGCGATGGATGATGTCGGTGAAGAATAGCACGGCTTGCCGAGACTGGATGTTGGCGATGGGTGGAGCCTCGATCCACTTCGAGAACTTGTCGATGGCCACGAGAAGGTGAGTGTGCCTGCCCTTGGTTCTTTTCAGGGGACCAACCATGTCGAGCCCCCATACTGCGAACGGCCAGGTTATAGGTATCATCTGAAGAGCTTGGGCGGGTAGGTGGGTCTGCCTGGCGTAGAATTGGCATCTTTGGCAGGATCGAACGAGTTTGGTGGCGTCGTCGACAGCCGTCGGCCAGTAGAAGTCCTGTCGAAAGGCACTCCCTACCAGCGTTCTCGGCGCCACGTGGTGGCCACAAGCCCCCGAGTGTAGGTCCTTCAGCAGTGCCCTCCCCTCCTCGAGGGTGAGGCAGCGTTGAAGTACACCCGACGGGCTACGTCGATATAGTTCGCGGCCATCCCCGTATAGGACGTAGGTTTTGGCACGTCGAGCTACTCGACGGGCTTTCGTGCGGTCTTCTGGGAGTTCGCCTCGCGCCAGGTACTCGAGGTAAGGCGCGCGCCAATCCGTCGGAGGCGTTGGCGCCGCGGCGGCCCCGTCAATCTCCATGACCTCTCCTCCGCTCGAGGGGGATCGGTCGAGGGGTGTGGGTCGACCCCTTGCTCGAGGGCGAGAGCCCCCGAGCCTAGGTCGACGGATGCTGCGTGTAGATCCCTCGAGAAGATGTCGGGGGGGACCGTCCCTCGAATAGACGCGATTTTGGCCAGCTCGTCGGCAGCTTCGTTGTACTGACGGGCTACGTGATTGAGCTCGAGGCCATAGAACTTGTCCTCGAGCCTTCGGACCTCCTTGCAGTAGGCTTCCATCTTAGGATCGTGGCAGCTCGAGTCTTTCATCACTTGGTCAATCACCAACTGAGAGTCCCTCGCACGTCGAGGTGCCGAACCCCGAGCTCGATGGCGATGCGCAGGCCGTTGACGAGGGCCTCGTACTCGGCGACGTTGTTGGAGGCGGGGAAGTGGAGGCGGATGACGTAGCGCATATGAACCCCTGAGGGTGATAAGAATAGCAATCCGGCGCCTGCTCCCGTCTTCATCAACGACCCGTCGAAGTACATAGTCCAGAGCTTGCTCTGAACCTGCGCTGGGGGTAGTTGGGTGTCGGTCCATTCTACAACAAAGTCTGCCAGTATCTGAGACTTGATGGCCTTCCGAGGGGCGTAGGAGAGGGTCTCCCCCATGAGCTCGGCGGACCACTTGGCGATCCTTCCCGACGCCTCCCGGTTCTGGATTATCTCTCCGAGGGGGAAAGAAGAAACCACAGTGACCAGATGCCCCAGGAAATAGTGTTTGAGCTTCCGCCAAGTGAGGATGATCGCGTACAGCAGCTTTTGGATGTGGGGATACCTCGTCTTGGTCTCAGAAAGGACCTCGCTCACGAAGTAGACAGGCCTCTGAACCGGCAGGGCGTGTCCTTCCTCCTCCCTCTCGACTACTATGACCGCGCTGACTACCTGGGTAGTCACCGCGACATAGAGCAAGAGGGGCTCGGCCGGGCTCGGAGGGACCAAGACCGGGGGCGAGGTGAGCAAGGCCTTGAGCCTCGAGAGCGATTCATCGGCTTCGGCGGTCCACGCGAAGTGTTCCGCCTTCTTCAGGAGTCGGTAAAGGGGTATGGCCTTCTCTCCGAGCTTCGAGATGAAGCGACTGAGGGCGGCGAGGCACCCAGTAACCCTTTGCACACTCTTGAGGTCGTTGATCGGGCCCATCCTCGTGATGGCTGTTACCTTCTCGGGATTGGCCTCGATGCCGCGCTGGGAAACTGCGTACCCTAAGAGCATGCCTCGAGGGACCCCGAAGACACACTTCTCAGGGTTCAGTCTTATGCGATTAGCTCTGAGGCACCCAAACGCGACCTCGAAGTCTCCGACCAGGTTTCCGACGGTTCTGGACTTGACCACGATGTCATCGACGTAGGCCTCGACGGTCGGCCCTATGTGTTTCCCGAAGACGTGGAGCATGCATCGCTGGTAGGTGGCCCCGACGTTTCGCAAGCCGAAGGACATAGTGAGGTAGCAAAACATGCCATAGGGAGTGATGAAGGAGGTCGCGAGCTGATCGGACTCCATCTTTATTTGGTGGTAGCCGGAATACGCATCAAGGAAGCAAAGGGTTTCGCATCCTAAAGTGGAATCTACTATTTGGTCGATGCGTGGTAGAGGAAAAGGAACTTTAGGACATGCTTTATTCAAACACAGGGTTAGCTAACCACTCGGGATGATGTATCTCCTTGATGAATCCGGCCTTCAAAAGCTTGTCGACCTCCTCCCCGATGATCCTGCGCTTCTCCTCGTCGAAGCGGCGCAGGCGTTGCTTCACCGGTTTGGACCCGGCTCGGATGTCCAAGGAGTGCTCGGCGACTTCCCTCGGGATGCCCGGCATGTCCGAGGGACTCCATGCGAACACGTCGGCATTCACACGGAGAAAGTCGACGAGCACGACTTCCTATTTGGGCTCGAGGGTGGCACTGATCGTCAGCACCTTCCCATCCGCGAGCCCGGGGTCGAGCGGGACGGTCTTCGTGTCTTCCTCCGGCTTGAAGTTGCCAGCGTGGCGCTTGGGGTCGGGGATCTCTCCGGACAAGTCGTCGAGGGCCGCGAGGATAGCCGAATCCTCACGGGCTTCGGCTTTTTCCACGCACTCGACGTCGCAGTCGTATGCGTGCTCGTAGGAGGTGTCGACGGTGATGACCCCCGAGGGTCCCGGCATCTTGAGCTTGAGGTAGGTGTAGTTCGGGACCGCCATGAACTTGGCGTACCCCGGTCTACCGATGATGGCGTGGTAGGTGCCTCGCCACGCGACCACCTCGAAGGTCAACTCTTCCTTTTGGAAGTTCGAGGGGACGCCGAAACAAACCGGCAGCTTGATGCGGCCGATCGGGAGTGCCTTCTTCCCGGGACGATCCCGTGGAATCCCCCCGCACTTGGCAGGAGCATGGTCCTCGGGATCCCCAGGAGGTCGAGGGTCTTGGCGTAGATGATGTTGAGGCTGCTTCCCCCGTCCATGAGCACCTTGCTGAGACGGGTGTTGAGGATGATCGGGTCGACGACGAGTGGGTAAGCCCCTGCGTTGGGGATGTGCTCGGGATGGTCGTCCTGGTCGAAGGTGATCGGCGTGTGGGACCAGTTGAGGTAGCGCGGGGCCTGGGCCCGAACGGAAAAAACTTCTCGACGCTCCCTCTTGCGCTGGCGCGTGGTGAGGCGCGTCGAGGGTCCCCCGTAAATCATGTAGCAGTCGTGGATCTCGGGGAAGCCTCCTTTTTGGACATCGCCCCTGACGTGTGCGTCACAGGGCGGGTCTTCCTTGCCGTCGTCTCTCCTGGGGCCAGGAGGGACGAAGTGCCTTCGGAGCATGCGGCAATCCTCGAGGCGGTGGTTGGCCGGCCCCGTATGATAGGGGCAAGGCTCCTTCAGCATCTTGTCGAAGACGCCCCCGTCGGGAGAGGGCCCTCGAGGCTTCCGCCTGTCCGCTGCAACGACAAGGTCGTCGGGCTCGTCGTCGTGCTCGACGTTGGGCTCGACGTTGCGCCGACCCGATTGGTTCCTCTTCTTCTTCTTCCGGCCGTTGCCGTCGTTGTTCCTCCCGGGCCCCTTGTTTCTCTTGGGCCCGTCGTCCGAGCCCCCGGGCTCCTCCGCGTTGCCCTTCCCCTTCCCTGGGGGAATCTGGAAGAATGCGCCAACGACCTCCTCGCCAGCCGCGTAGTTGGCGATGACGTCCATAAGCTCGTTGGCGGTCTTGGGGATGTTTCGCCCCAGCTCCCGCACCAACTCTTTGCAGGTTGTCCCGACGATGAACGCCGTGATGACCTCGTGGTCGGAGATGTGGGTCAGTGCGGTACGCTGCTTCGAGAATCGGCGGGTGAAGGCGCGGAGGGTCTCCCCTGGTTTCTGCTTGCAGCTGCGAAGGTCCCAGGAGTTGCCCGGGCGCTCGTAGGTGCCCTTGAAGTTGCTCTCGAATATCCGGACCAGGTCGGACCAGTCTTGAATCAAGCCCGGGGGTAGCTCCTCGAGCCACCTTCGAGCGGTGTCGGAGAGGAACAACGGGAGTTGCCGGATGATGACGAGGTCGTCTTTGCCTCCACCCAGCTGGCATGCCAGCCTGAAGTCGGCAAGCCAGAGCTCTGGCTTGGTTTCGCCGTTGTATTTGATCAGGCTGGTGGGTGGACGGAAACGTACGGGCAGGGAAGCCGGCCGGATAGTTCTTCCGAAGACTCGGGGCCCCGGCGGCTCCGGAGACCGACATCGGTCTTCGTCGCTGTCGTAGCGCCCACCTCGGTGAGCGCTGTAGCCTCGAGTCTCGGCGTCGCCGTATCGACGTCAGTTGTTCACTCGAGGGGGGAGGTCGTCGACGAGGCGTTCCTGAACCGGTCGTGGCTCGACCCGGCCCTGGGGCGCCTTGTTCTGGTGGACAGAGGCCTCTCGATTTTGTTGAGGGGGCGTTGCTTGCCGCTCAGAGGCAGCCCCTCGACGTCTCGAGGCCGAGCTCTCCGCCTGCTTGACGGCCGCAGTTTGGAGCAGCCCCTGGATTTCGTCCCTGATACGTCGTGCTTGGGGGGTCGATGGCGCCGGCATGTCGCGGAGCAGCATCGCGGCTGCTACGACATTCTGGCTGGCGCGGTTGAAGACTCGGGGTTCGGCGTTCCCCTCCTCGACGATCTGCCGGTGGACCTCCCGGGCCCGCTCGCGAGCTCCTCCACCCTAAGGACGCCCTCGATCCTGCTCGAGGGCGTGTTCGAGCTGCTGAAGACGCAGGCGCTCCTCCTCGAGCTTGCCGAGAAGCTCTCGGACGTGTGTAATCTGGACGTCGGGGGCTGGATCGGCTCTATCAGGACTTGGGGGAATGGCATCTCGAGGTGGTGTGGCGTTGGCCCCATCCCTTTCTTCGGTGGCCGCGGTATCGTCGACGTCGTCCTGGAGGATGGTTCGCTCGTCGAGGTGGAAGCACTCCCGAGTGGAGTCGTAGCTCTCGTCGGGAGAGTCCGAGTCGAAGTCGACGTGGTAGAAGTGGGGGAAGAGCCTACCGCTTTCTTCCTCCTCCAGGCGCCGCCGTAACATGCCCCATGTACGGGGCAGTTCTGGCTCGCCCGGTGAAGTGGTGGTGGTGGGGTCGGCCGTCGCCCACGATGGAGTCCATGGAGACTCGTCGTATGTATGTACCCGCAATCCTGCGAAAGTAGAGTAGAGTCCGGCACTGTTGCGGAGCCCGTGCGGGAACGGGTCGCGCGGTGGTGACGGGGTCGTGGGTGTCGGAGAAGCCACGGGGACCTCTGGGGACGATGACGTGGAAGAGCCGAAGTCCCATTCGGGGGGACGCCCGCCCTCGGCCCACAAGCGTGGGTCAAGCGGACCCCTAGGAGAAGGAGCCGTGTCGCCAGCTGGGACCGGGGGTATGGCATCCGGCGCCCCAGAGCTCGCACGACGGCGAGCACGTCGAAGCCGCTCGCGCCTCCTCCTGATCGCAGGCCAGAGTCGCAAGCGGAGGGACCGTCGTCTGATTCTTGCTGGCTCCGGCACAGCGGAGCTGCTGACGTCTAGGCCACGGGTGGAGGGAAAGACTATGAAGTCGCCCTGATCCGTGGAAACGAACCCTAGACTGCCGAACCAGATGACGGTGGTGAACGGGAACGGTGGGATGGTGGAATCCATCTGAGAGAGTAGTTCGGAGTTGATCGACACGCGAAGCCCCCTACCTGGCGCGCCAACTGTCGGTGTTATGACCCGGGGGTCAAGACCACCAACGAGTAAATTTGTATATCGCGTGCTCCCTCTCTCAGACGTGATGCAAGATGGACACAAGATTTATCCTGGTTCGGGCAAAGAAGGCCCTACGTCCAGCGGGGGGAGGATGACTTGTATTATCTCGCACCCGAAGCGTGCTCGTACAGGGGGGGTACAAGCTGTGTTACACGGATTTGGGCCACCCGAGGGGTCGATCGGGTGGCGTGGTGTGTGTGGAGTGTGGACCAGGGTTCCTGAGAACGACAGTCCGATCAAAATCCTAGATGAAGTAGGAGCCGATCCCCCTCTCTATACTCTACCCCGGCGTCCCCTTTTATAGACCAAGGGGAGTTCCGAGGGTACAGGGTCCTAACAGTAGAAGTATGAGCGGCGTATCCGCGGCACAGTGTTGGCGGAGAGGCGTTGAGCACTGTCGCGGCATGGGTTTCCGTCCTTCAGGCGTCCCCGGTCGTGGCGGCAGTAGAAGTCGTCGCTGCGCAGTGTCTGCAGGCGGACGCGAGTCCCACGGCCGAAGCGGGACGGAGCGGATGGGACGGCTTCCGTACCGGAGTTGTTGAAGAGGAGGGGGTCGAGCCCCCGGTCGAGGGAGGGGGTCGAGCCCTGTGTGACTCTGTCGCGTTCCCGAAGTCGTCGTCGAGGGTCGAGCTGTTCACTTTCCGAGGTGTACTGTTGTAGTCCGTATTCGCGTAGTGGCAGCAGTGGCGGCACAGTTGACGGGAATCGGGGACTGGACGGGGAGTTGGCGGATTTGACAGCGGACGCGGGCGCCCATGTCGTTAGGTGGGTTCACTTTAACCCATACCGGAGCAGTTGGGTTAACCGAGCCCCTTGTCCGAGGGTCGTCTGCTTGACCTTTGGTCGAAGGGGAGGTCGAGGCGTCGACGGGGTTGGAGAGGTCGAAGTCGAGGTAGAGGTCGGGGGGTCGTTCGTTCGACCCCTCGTCCGTCGTCGAGGTAGAGGTCGGGGGGTCGTTCGTTCGACCCCTCGTCCGTCGTCGAGGTAGAGGTCGGGGGGGTCGTTCGTTCGACCCTTCGTCCGTCGTCGAGGTGGAGCCTGGGGTCGTTCGCTCGACCCCACATCCGTCATCGAGGTGGAGCCGGGGGTCGTTCGCTCGACCCCTCGTCCGTCTTCGAGGTGGAGCCGGGGGTCGTTCGCTCGACCCCTCGTCCGTGGGTTGTTGTTGTAGTTGGTGCAGAGGGGGCCTTCGATCGATGGGCCGTGTCTCACCGAGTAGTGGGTTGATCCTTGCCTTAAAAATGGTTGCTATGTTTAGCGTTAATTTATCGAAGGGTTTAGGGTACCCCTTACCTTCGTACCCGACACTTATCAAGCCAGCTTATCAGCCATGATACAGTATTTTTCTCTCACAATAAAACAACCAAAACAACATCAGTCGGCTTATCAGCCGCAAAAACGATCAGCCATTGTTAGAACTTTTGCAACTGCCATGTAATAACCCCATATAGTTTCTGCTCTTCTATTTCTCTGCACAGAACAACCATACTGATGTAATCACAGCTTTTAACAAACTAGAAATTCTACCATTCTTTCATGCTTGGTACTTTCTACCTCTATTGCTGACGGACAAGTTCATGCTTGGTACTTTCAGTTTAATCTTTCTCTGCCTCTTTTAAATATCATTTGACAGTACAGAATAAGTAATGGTGTTATTCCTTTATTCGTAGGTAGAACCTGCATCTCCGTCAGGCTGTGTTTGTGATCAACCAAAAAACTGGAAAACTGATGAACTTGTATACCTTGAAGATGTACACGCATCATTGGACTGCAAGGAGCTGAGCACGAGGTTGCTTTTGTGCAGCGATTTCTTGGTTGGGCCAACGTACTGAAAAGCTTGAGGATAACATTGTGCAACGAGATGACTGAAGGCAAGATTGGGGAGTTCCGCGAAGCGTTAGCAGGCTTCTCTAGGCCAGAAACATGCATACAGTTTGACATGCTTGAGAACAAGTAAGAGGTCGGTGCACTCGATCGCCCCAGAAGACCAAAGGGTGTGTGCCCTGTCATTCCGACTCAGAAGCACTGGTTGGTTGGTTAAACCGATGGATATTATGTGTACAGGTATTGCGGGAAGTGGTACCTGAGGACTGAGGGTTCGACCGGTGACATTTAGCCATGCATAGGCCATAGCGTCAACCAGCCGTTGCTCGTCTGCTCTACTCGGACAGCGATAGGAGAGTGGGCGACATGAAAACAAGTCTTTGGCAAACAAAAACAATCTCTTCAAAAGCTCGCTAGATCGAAAATAATCGCTCATATTTGATAAAGATCTTTATAGTTGTTGTCTCAGACGACGACTTGCCCACTTTAACATTTTCGGTGCGCGTAGCCTTGAAAACAACCTATAAGAAAAAGGTTTCTGGCGCATAAAAAAAAACTTTGGGCTAAACTTTCTATGAAGACGTGAGCATTTGCGGGAGCTATTCCAGTTCCATTGCACCCCCTCCGTTGTAAAATGACGTTATAGCGTGCAGATTAAACTTTTATAATTTTTTATTAAATTTATAGAAAATATATTTATAATTTATATATTCAAATAAATTTATTATGCAATTATACTTAATAATCTATCTAATGGTAGTAATTATGTATTATAAATATTAATATTTTTTTATATATATTTGGTCAAAGTTTAAAAAAGTTGATTTTTTGAGGAGCGAGAATGACTTCTATTTCGAGACAGAGGGAGTACGAACTACGGGCCTATATTTGTTATAGTTTTTTTTAACTCTATTTTCAAAATAGTTTTTTTTCTAAACATCTACTTTCAAAATAGTTTTATAGAAGAAATTATTTTTCTTCCTCTCTCATAAAGACATAAGTTGAGATAAGGCTAAAAAATAGCTTATCCGAGCTCTCACCCAACACCCATCCACACATCTAATTTCAAAATAGTTTTATGGGGTGAAACGGTTTTTATTTCCCTATCACAAAGACATGAATAAGGATGAATCTGAAAAATAGCTGGTCTCAGCTATCTCTCTCATTTCTCTCTTCCATCCATGCATGAAGCTGTTGGGGAAGCTATTTTACTAAATATTTTTTTCTAAAACAATTCAGTTTAATCTAGAAAGTTACTTTGAAACTATTTTAATAGGTTCACTAGTGAATCCGAGTTGTATCAAACATGCTCTAAATTATTCATCTAGTAAATTTTTATAGCTATAATATGATTCTTTTAGCAAGGGTGACGGTAGCCCATTTATTTGTAGGATTTTTTCCCTAGAATAGTCATCTAGCATTACTTCTTCTTTAGCATCATAAGTTTTATACTTAAACACATCTTAAGGGCTTATTTGAATGTTATTGAATTTGCATCAATGTATATGTGTTAGGGTGGATTGATGTAGAATTTGAACTAAATTTCACTTCAATCCATCCGGACTGAGTGAATCAATATCAAAACAAGACCTAATTGGTGCTAAGATAAATCAAAACTTTTTTTTGTCAAAAAGCTGTTTTAGCAGTAAGTTGCACACGCTAGCACTTTAACATTGATGCCATGTACGACGTATGTTATTCTTGACTTCTACGGCTGTTATATAAACCGGCTGATTGAATAGTATTGTGTGAGAGATAATAAGATAAAACAAGTTAGAACAAGTTAGGAGTAGTTTAAACGAATAGAGTTATTTACAAAGTGCATCTTCTAGCATCGGCCCTGTGATGTTTCGCAGCTTTCGCTCTCATGCGTCAATGGATTTCAGGATCTACGGAGTACGTCCTCTAAAGTCTAAACCGACGGATCACATGCGCCGAGCAAAAGCGCCAGCAAAGTCCAATACCGGGTGCACGCATGCAACTGGAACTGAGAATTCTGAAGATATTTTTTACCCTTTCTCGCCCGTCGTTTTGTACTCTTGCTGGCGGACAAACTCGCCGACGGGGACTCTTCAGAATTCACACTAAGCATTCTAGTCCCCACAGATTTACAAATTTATCTGCTGGTAGACCCAACTGTTGTAAGATTCGGAAAGACTGAAATGCAAGATACAGTACTCCACAAAAACAAGGTTGTTTCCAAAAATATTCAGGCTGGAAAAGGTTAGTAATCATGTAGTCTTATCCTTATCCGTTGTACTCTGTGACACACTTGCCGACCCCACTGCTTTTATATAGCTCTCCCGAAGCTAATCCGCTCGCAATTCAGCTACGCGAAAAATCCACCGATCTCGCTTGGAAAAAAAAAAGAGAATTGAAAGCAAATGCTGTCTCCCACCGCACTCCGGCCCCTGGTTCCGGCGGTGGCTTCGCCGTCGCCGGCGCAACTCACCGCCTGCTCCTCGCCCGCGGCGGGGCGGCGCGCGCCGGCGGCGGCGGTGGTGGTGCGCGCGGTGCGGAACTACGACTCCATCCCGAAACGGGAGCCCTTCAGCTCCAGCCGCAGCATCCTCGACGAGTTCCTCCGGCAGGACAAGCCCCTCGTCCAGCGCACCAAGGACCAGATCACAGGTACGACGCCGCTCGGCGGCCGCGGCGTCGCACTGTCCTCGCCTCGTTGCTCCCTGATCTATTTTTCTGAGTTTTTTTCCTGCCACGGTCTTTTTTAGTTTAGATTTGTTTATAGCTCTGTTATTATTATGATTAAACTGGAGTACTTTTGGATGACACTAGTAATTATTTTGGATGATTAAACTGGAGTAGTACATTATTTGGCATAGGATCAAGTAGATACGTGATCTGCCTTGTGTTGTAGTTTAAACATCCTTTTCCTGTTTTTTTTTTAAAAAAAATCGGAGGACCATATATAATTAGCATGTATAGTAATACCGAATCACAAATTGCTTAGTGGGATATGCTTTTCACATGCACATGGCTTCGTTATAAGCTACCAGCAAAACAAGGGGTCTGTAAATTCTAAATAGGCATATTCTTGAGTCTTGAGTCTTCACTACTCGCTGCACTTTCAATTATAAAGCAGAATTGTTTTCATGAGAGGCATAGCCTCTATCATGATGTCGAACTGTGAAATTCGAGGTATGGCAAATTAGACAGACCATATATGTAGTGCTAGTGGAGAAAGTTAACTTAAGACAGAATTTGCCTGAACTGACAAACATTTTCAGTTAGCCTTTTATTCTGACTTGTGTGGATCAGGTAGGAATAGGATCTCAGTCTAGTAAGTTTGTGCCTGCGATCGCTGAACATATAACTTGTTTGCAACTACTTAGCAATGCTTCTTCTTGTTTGGGAACAGATTATTGCACGACCATTGAAGGTGATGAATGTTGCAGCTGTTGGGATGCTTACTTTGAACTGAATAAACTTGAGGTACGTGCTAAACATCCATCATTCAACAGATATTTGAAATCACGTCTCACTTGGGCTCATCCAACTCTTCACAGCACGAGCTGCCCAAAGAGGAAATCTCAAGGATGGTGAAGGACTCAGAGGGTAACGTGAGGTACTTGATTGAGAGCATCCATCATCGTTCAGATTTGCGCAAGAAGGTGGCAGAGAAAGCTCGTAATTCAGTACCATCAGGCTCCCAGGGGCAAACTGCAAAGCCAAGGCCATTCCCCATGCCTGATGGGATACCGAAAACGCAGGAAGAACTCGCAGAAGAAGAGGAAGCGTTGATGCCAGACTCTCCATACACAAGGCTGCTGAGAAGGATGGGTAGATACCCTAATTGGTACACCCCACGCCCTGATCATGAGACTGACTGAATCAAGTCATCCACCATCCAAGTGTCCCTTTTGGAAGTTTTGGAGCATGATAATCTGAAGCTCTTTTATGGCCTGTGGTAAGATTAGCATTGCACCTATGCAGATTAGGTTGTACTTTTCTTGCTTACGTACTAATGAAAACCGGTGTGTGGTTTATGCTGTAAATAGCTGGAACGTTCGGAATATCTTTTATTCGAGGTTCTGTATACTGATGCATCTATGTATATATACCATCGAATAAAATCACTGGTTTTATTAGAGTTTCTGGTTATTATTATATTTTTCTTGGGAAAAAATGACAACACGGGAAGAATCAGTTTGTGGGCCTGTGGCTGATGTTTTTTTTTAAAGGCTTGTGGCTGATGTTCTGATGGCAATTCTGCTTACATCTCTTAACTGCCTTTTTTTTTCATTAGTTCGATTTGTTGCAAAATGGGTCGTTCTTCGTGCGATCCCTTGAGTAGTAGAGAGGGAGGCATGAAAACAGTCGTAAATAAAAATGATGAAACTATTACCGGCCGGAAACGGGGAAGCTCTTATACCAGACGGAAAATGTTCAAATCTCCGTGTTCGTCTTCCTCCTCGGGGTGCTGGCCGATTGCCTCATCCCGTCATCCGTGCAGGGCCTGTTTGGTTGGAAGTTTGGACAATTTGCTTGGTAAAAAGTGTTGCCTGAGAGTTCTCTTGAAAGTTGATGAAATTTGCCTGACCAGACAAACTTGAGAATAATCTGTTTGGTTGGAAGCCTGTGCCTGAGAAAGTTAATAATAGAAAGCTTTCAATTTTACATCTAATTGATTTTATTATACACTTGGATTGTATTATTAAAATGGTAATACATCAATTTAATCTATCAAGAAACATAATTAGATTATTTTATTATTTTTTGGCTAAGTATTTAATCTAGCCATATCAAAAAACTAAAAAAAAAAGAAAATTAGTCACAAAGCTGTATAATATTGTGATTTATATATTTTAATATTCACAAACTATAAAAGCTAACACATGTTGCTTTATCTTCTATTTATTATCTCTGTACCTCTCCTAATCAAGGTGACGCAGGCTGACATGTCACTCAATTTTGATAGCCTGGCCACAGGCAGCCGCTGCCTCGCAGGCAACTTCTCTGGGTTTCAAGCAAACACGGTACAGGCAAAGTTCAGACAACTGTTTTCCAGGCAAACTCAGGCCAGACTTGCAACCAAACAAGTCAAGTCCCAACATTCCAGGGCAACACAAACAAATACCCCTACCCTTCCACACAATCCCACCCCAACCCGTCCCGGCTGTCTCCACAGCCACACGAAACTCGCGCGCGGCCCTAGAAGGGCAGTTCCGTCCACTCCACTCCGCCTTCCCGGTTGCCCCTTTCGGGAACGAACCGCCATGCCTGGCCTCGCCTTGGACCTCAACCTGGACCCCGACCTGCAGGCCGCGTGCAGGCGCCTCAGCTACCGTGGCGCCTACTCCCCCTCGTCCCCGAAGAGCCCGCCTCTCCCGACGATCCACGAGAGCCCCGAGGAGGAACCGGCGCGGACGACCGGGGCGCTATACGCCGCGCCGACGCCGACGCCGAAGGTCGGTGCGCGCGTGGCGACTTCGCTTTCCCTTGCGCCTCCCGCGCAGCCGCAATCTCAGCAAGCGCAGGATGTTGGAGCAGCGGCCACGTGGATGTCGAAACAGCGGCGTAGTAAGCCGCGTAACCGCGTGTCGTTTGCGGGGAATCAGCAGCGGCCGGTGCCGGGAGAGACGCTGACGCCGACGGTCTGTGCGCCCGTGGCGACTTGTCTTTCCCTCGCTCCTCCCGCGCAGTCTCAACAATCTCAGCAAGCGCAGGAGGCGGCAGCGGCGACGAGGATGTTGGAGCAGCGGCGTCACGAGGAATGGCTCGCGTCGTTTGCGGAGTACCAGCGGCAGGCGCCGGGAGAGACGCTGGTGCCGACGGTCGGTGCGCCCGTGGCGACTTCGCTTGTCCTTGCGTCTCCCGCGCAGTCGCAATCTCAGCAAGCGCTGGAGGCGGCAGCGGCGACGAGAATGTCGGAGCAGCGGCGTCATGAGGAAGAGCGCGCGTCGTTTGCGGTGTATCAGCAGCAACTCCAGCAGGCGTTGGCTGCGGAGGCGGGGTTGCAGCAAGCGTTAGCGGCGCAGCAGCTGATGCTGTACACGGTGGACGGGCGTGCTGCCAACTACGAGACCAAGTGGGATGAGCTGCACCCGCTCTCCCAGGGCCTGCTGCTTCAAATCGAGTATGGCTCCCCCTGCTTTCTTGCTAGCTGTACTACTTCCACTGCTTGAGACTTCGAGAGATTGGTGGTTCTTCTCGTGGTTTGATTGCATAATTTGTTTGGGGAATAGAGGGCGCGTTGTGTTGTTGCGATCAGAATTGTGGGCTTCTTGGGCCACATTGTGCTGTTGATTTCTTTAATATGGTGAATGGAGGGTACATTGTGATTTTGGAGATCAGAATTGCCAATTGTGGTTCCTTGGGTTGCATAATGTTCTTGATTTCTTTTCTTTAGTACGATGAATGTATAGCGCACATCGAGGTTTAGATCAGAATTCTTTGCCCTTTTGTTTAAGAAACTTCCTGCCGAATCTGTTTGGTGTGTTTGTTTTCTACTGGTGCGAGTTTTGACGTGGGGTTTCCACCAGGCTGTGGTGGTGAATTCAAAGATCTTGGGATAGATCTCAATTCATTTTCTTCTATCAACTTTCATAGCACGCCTTTCTATGTGATCTTTGCTAACATCCCTATGACCCCACCTGGTTCTTGTGTGATTTCAGGGACAGAATTAGGGAGCATAGGGATGATAGTGAGCAGTTGGATCAATGCAGACGCTTTGATGACCTATCACTATGCAACATGAGTTTTGAACTCGATGCTAATCAGATTACTCAGGTCGGTTTTACCACTTTGTTTAATAGTTGTTCAATCTGCAATGTATGTTTTGTTGAGTAGTAACTTCAGTATATTCCTATGTAGCGGCCTTCACAGATCAGTGTAATTTCTGTGGTATTAAATGTTGTCAGCATATTCATTTGCAATTGCATGTTTGGTAATCACCCAATTATATTTCTTTTTTTTTTGAAATAAAGGCAGGAGCTCTGCCGCTCAATTAAGAAGAAAGAATGTGATGTACAGAAAGGTTAGCCAGCTCGGATGCTAAAGACACCAAACGGGCTAACCACCCCACGCGGCTCAGCTGAGTACAACACTATCACCGTCATGAGTCATCGTTGCTGAGCATGGCTAGCAGCCAGCAGCTCCGACATTCCATGGCGGACCACCCACAAATCACCCTCCAATGGGTCCGAAGCGAAGGGCCGCCACCGGTCATCGTTGCCAAGCTCAAATAGAAGAGCAGCTCCGACTTCCAATCACGAACCCTCGCCCCGAAACGAAGCTGCGATGATAATCCGAATGCGACGCCTTCAGGAAGGGAGCGACGCCAAAGGCGCCATCGTCGCACGTCCAAAGTGGACCGGGTTTTCACCCTTGGATGACATGCTAGAGGAGAAACATGACGCCCCCAACAAGGAAACGACACCCAACGGTGTCGTCGTCGACAAAGCTTTCGCCCAAGAACCCTCAAGCATGGACACCGAATCGCGACGTCGGACCCCTGCCAGTCTTCACCGCCATCCCCACCGTCCTGCCGCCCCACATAAGCCCCTTCGGAGGGGCGTCGTCGCGCCGGCTGCACGCAGCAGCCGCACAACTGCGTCGGCTGCCACCCCTTCCGATCAGGCCACGCAGAGCCGGACTTGACTCCGCCGCTCACGTCACATCGCCGCACGCCGAGGCCGCCACTGACCTTCGATATCGGCCTTAGCACCCGCCGCTGTCGCTGAACATCGTCAGCAGGAACAGGGCATGTGCCCCCACCATCTCGGGCGCCGCCCCATACCCAATTATATTTCTGCCTACTACTAGTTTGTATATTTTGTAATATGAATTTCACAGTTGTCTTTACCTAATTCTAGAGTTGGTGTTGCCATGCCTTTTTTTTTTTGCGAATGTGCAGCACTGTGCATATGCATTGCCATCGCCTGAATGCTTTCTTCAACATAGATAATTTTTAAGTTTGACTAGGACACTTAGAAACACATAATGTGAAGTAATTGGTGTATTATTGATTGGAATGTTCAACAGAGTTCTGGCTCCTTTTTGGATAGTTCCGTTTCCCTGGAACTTACTTTTAATGAATCATTGCTTGAAGATATAGGTTGTTATTCACACAATGTGTTCATCCAGCCAGGTAAAATAGTACTTGTAATTTTGAGAGACTGTTTGTCATAGTAAGATTTGTTTTCTTAATGTAACAGGAGGCTGCATGTATCTCTACCATCATGAATAGAGAGAAGAATTCCATTGAGAGTTTAATGACTGTTATCAAAGAAATTATGTGGAACACAGAATTTGCTATACGTTCATATGTAAAGTTGAGGCCAAAGTTTGTCTATCTAAGTGCTGAAAGTGCAAACTCTGGTTTTTCAAATCACTCTGGATCTTCTCGTTCTCAGACTGATTTTCATCAGCTCTTGACCATGACACCAAGGTTTCATTGTTATAGTAGTGCTACCAGGCGGCCTTCTCCTTTTGTGCAACAAACAGTTACCAGGTTTGAGGATGACCTTAGCCACTGCTTCAAATGGATTCTAGAACTAGAACAACTTGTCCAAATGAAGGATGGCAAGACCTTTGCAAAATCTTTGGAATCTCTGTCAAATGTTATGTCTAATGTCCATGACTATGTAATACATGTGGCGTCTAAGGTAAGTCTTGCACAAAATACTAGCCATCACAGATACTAAAGTACTCGAACACAACATGCATTTTTCTACCATGCTAACAAAGTTCACAAATCAACTTCTTCAATCACTACGAATTTATGTTACTCTTGGATATGCTCTTATAATAAACTTGTCCCTGCAGGGAATGCAAAGTCTCACTCACAGTTGTTTATGTTACTTCCATTTTGAGCCTCCTTTCGTAGAGTTGCTAGCTTCTGTCCATCTTTTTAACTCCCTGTTCGCAATTCTGATAAAAATTTGGTTTGATATTACTTTGTATCCGAATTGGAAACAGGAAGTTAAATCCTTTCTGCCCTCTAATATACTGTATAAACAAGTTTGGAAACTACTTATCTCGGCATGTGTCCATTTATGCTGAACTTATATTCATGTTTGTCCAGGTGGAACATTTTCATCAGTATGTCGAAACAATGGAAAGTGAGTATCTGAATGGTCGATGGCGCAGGGGTGATTTGAGTAATCCTTTTCTGAAGACAAATAGAAGAGTGGCAGCTAAACAAGAAGCTACTGACAGAATAGTCCATCCAATGTTGCATCTAACACCGCCAGGCCAGCCAACAACGCTTGGTCGCTGTGCCAATGATAGGGCAAGCCAGCTACATCAAACTTCATTCCCTACTGTAGGTCTGTAGCAGCTTCCCCAATCTCTTATCCAACTGTTCCACTGCCTTCTGTTTTGCCTCCATCCAGCACACAAACAAGTCCTGTTCCATCAATTAACCTTTTCAGTTCATCTAGGCCCGTGTTGCAATCCATGCCATTTGATTCATTCTCCACACTTGCACTAGGATTCATGCCGGCAACATCTTTGTTCGGGACTGGTATCCCATCTTCTGCTACTTCACTTTTCCCAGTACCATCTGGAGGTACACACCACATGCTACACCTAGCTGGATAGAATCAGAAACAATTTGGCCTCTTGAATTAGACATTACCATTTGTTTACTTGAACTTCAATAGGGACTTCCAACTGGCAGCATAACAAAGTTTGTAAAAAAAAATTCCCACAACATCATTGCTGAATTTCATTACTCGAAAGCAACGAAATTGCATGAGTTTTCACAACAACAAAGTTTGTAAATATTGGCATTATTTGAATTTGATCAGACCTGTATGCTGTTTGGCACAAATCTGAGTCGCTTGCAGTGAAAATGGTCAAAGGAGAATGCATCGAAACTCAATTTTATCTTGCTGTTTGCACTTATGGTAATCATTGATCATTGTGCCTGATTGTTAGTTTCCATGCTTACAGGATTTAGTTTACTTCCTGCCTGATTGTCATGGTTAATTTGGGTATTGTTTTTCAGATAATTATAACCTTGGTTTCTCTTACTTGTAAGAATTACCTAACGCCGTGCATTTATATTCATATAGGTGGAATAGCGGCTTCTGGCGTCAATCGCGTACCTTCTATGGTGAGTTAACTTTGAAAGTCGCAAAGTCAGAAGTCAGAGCTATTGTATGTCATCAATTTTTTTACAATAAGAGTATGTCATCATATTTTGTTGATTGCTATTCATATTTCATTAATTTGATGCCATTTTTCTGTGCATATCCACAGGGATCCAGAAGAAACTGCTAAGCATCCTCTTGTATGACCCTACCTCATTTGCTGAATGGTGGAAGAAGGTGGCAAGCATGATTCAAAAGCAAGATCGCAGGCGGTTCAATGACATGGTGATATATATTATGTGAAATTTGTGGAAGGAGAGGAATATAAGAATCTTCGAAAACATGCATAAGACAACACATCAGGTGGCATTTTTGACCAAAGGACATAGTGCAAAGACATAGGGTAATGAACTTTGGTGAGGGGTCAAACTAACAGTGTGAGACGTGTTTCCTTCTTTTGGTCTTCAGACCATGGTGTTTAGGCACCTCATATGCCATTTGTACATAAACTTATTTTTTCGTCTTAATTGAGCGGCAGAGGTCCTGACTTTTATTTCAAAAAAAGTCTCTTTACCCTCCATTTTTTTTGGTATCTGCTTGTGGTCAACTTGTCACCGTGCTCTGGTCTCTGCGTGTCATTTGGAATGCACGGTCTATTTTTGCCTTCCACACGTTGAAAGCTTTGGCTATTGCACATTCCTTTTACTACACACCAGAGCCAAAAACTTTAGCTTCTTTGATCTTACAGTTGAATAGAAAAATCCACGCTCTCTGATCATGACCTACATACTTTATTTGAAAAGGACAGCAAGAGATTCGCTTAACGAGACAGGTGAAGAAAAACAAAGGGAAGAAAAAGCACAACAATGACCTGCATACTTGTTATTATGAGCATTGATTTACCTATTAACTTCTGAATTGGTAAGTTGCATGCTTGTTATTCTGTGTTTCTAAAAACAATGACACTTGCTTAAAAAACAATGACACTGCACAATATGGCTTGTCACTTGTCATGGAGGAGGGTCCTTGCGTGTTTATGGCACGTTCTCATTTCGTAATCAGAGACTGGTGGTTTGCTGAGTCTGGATGCCCTCTTGCTTGCTTGTTTCCTCTCCTTAACCCTTACCCATAAAATTAATGTATCTGCCTCTGGCTACGTCAGTGCTTACGGCAGTTCCTATGTCAGAAGCCCAAAATAATTGGGACTTCAGCCGTTCAAGTTGTGTTCTACTATCTGACGATTCCTCACTTATGTTTGTACGAAAAAGCTGTCATTTACTTTTTTTTTATGTCAAAGCTGTTATTTAATCTTTTTATGTCAAAGCTGTTATTTAATTGATAATGAGTAATGACCTTGTCCTCTCTGAATCGTTCTAACTAACCATGGGATGCCCATTCAGATGTTGTTGTTTTCTGTTGGAATCTGGACTTGTTCAAGTACTGTGCAGGTCTAATATTTCTTTTTGAATTCCCCTTGCAGTTCGGAGGCCATGCCTGGACAGTGTACGTCTTTCATAGCACGTGGGCGGTCTCCACGTGAGACAATCTGTGTGTAACCTGGATTGCGGATGGGGAAGCTGCGAGGAAACATCTGTCGACAAGTCGGCAACTAACCAACCACCTGGGGCTGGTCAATGCTAGCCTTGCTTTACTTTGAGGTGTAAAGAGGCGTCGGCATCGTCACTGCAACGCGTAAACCCTAGTGGATTGTATGTGTAATATGCTTCAGCCAGGGGTCCTTCCCAAACTCCATGGCTCTGTTTGGATACTCTAGCTCGACCCTGTTTGTATTGAATGTCCAAGTCATCCACAATAATTTTTCCCATGCCAAGATCACTGGCAATCTTCAAAGGATTTGTGATGGTCATGGCTTCAAGCATCGAGGAGGTCCTGAGGGTTATACAGTTTGCTTGCCGCCATCATTCTCTGATGCCCTTCACAACGTACCCACCATTTCCAGATTGCTTATAGAAGGAACCATCTATATTTTTTGTTTTTAAAAAAGAACTCTTCTTGTGGCTTCCATATAGGACAAATGTTTTGTGCTTTGTATTACCTCCAGCTTTAAGCATTCCTTGAAATTCTCCACTAGATTTCTAATCAAGAAACCACTTCATGTAATATAAATGTCTTTCCCTGCAAAATTTTGCTTTGAGTTGTCCACCAAACCCATGATAAAGTCAAAATTTCAATTTTCTTATCATTATTTAGTTTCATTTTTCTCTAGGACATGTTGTGCTAATGAACAATTACTCAGATGAATCTATTTCTCTCCAAGGTGAAAGACACACCAAAGTTGACACATGCTCTTGCACCTGAAGAAAAGATATCCTCCATCTTCATCCACTCGATGACACATTGGACACATAGTGTCAAGCTTGACCGTCCTACTTTTTCAATTTTGTCCTAAAGGTAAACTATTATGGGTCAACCTCCAAATAAAGTACTTCATCTTATTTGATACTTGATATTCCCATATCGTTTCCAATTAAAATCACTATTATCCCTTCATGAGTGACCTTATAAACCTTCTTCTTGTACCAACTCACACATTACAGTTGTAGGCTGATTTAATAGAAAATTTTCCCTTTTACTTCAAAATGCCAACCTAAAAAGTCCACATCATAATCATGTAAAGGTATTTGCAGCGTCTTCTTGACAAAAAAATGTCTTCAACCATTCTGACATCCCACTACCCATAAACTTTTGAAAATAGAGTTGAACAACAGTGTGTTTTGGTAAATCCAAGGGTCATCCCATATGTTGATTCGATCTCCATTCCCAACACTCTAAATTAGGCCTTTCTTTAGGAGTTGAATACCCTTAAGATGCTTCTCTATGTAGACGACTTTATGTCCCTTCGATGAACATGAAGAACTGACTTTCCGTCCCTTTGATGAGCATGAAGAACATCGGGATCTTGGAAAATATCTTGCTTTTAAAACTCGAGAACACAAGTATAAAGGATATTGAATTATTCTCAACCATTGTCTTGCTAGCATACTAATATTGAAAGCATGTAAACCACAAAATCCCAATCTACCTTTGCCTTTTCGCTTCTTCATTTTCTCCTATATCAACCAATTATTTTTTGTCCTCATCTTGTTGCGGCCACCAATATCACAAAATCATTGTTGTTATGTCATCACACTGGGATTTGGTGAGGTGGAAAAAAGATATACCATAGACAGGAATGGCTTGTGCAACACATTTAATGAAGACTTCCTTTCTTGCTTTTGAGGGCAACTTGTCCTCGTAGTCTTGAATATGACGCCAAATCTTCTTCTTTTAAAAAGAAAAAGCTTTGGTCTTGGATTTTTCGATGGAGCTTGGCCGGTCCAAACATTTTCATTATAAGTAGCACATGAAATTCCTATATTTTGTCTAAAACTTCCTTTTGCTTCATCAGACATATTGACGCTTAATATAATGTTTGACTTGTCCTTATTAATAGCTTGCCCAAGACATTTTTCATAGTCATATAATATCTTCCTTATCTCCACAATAATCGAGTTTGTAGCACTTAATTGTAGAAGCAAAATGTCATAAAAAACAAATGTGTCATGCTAGGTGCCTTCTGACAAATCTTCACCCCCTTTTGTTCACCCTTCTTCTTCAACTGCCTCATAAGCCACCAAAATGTTGTCTATGTCAGTTGTCCATGGACAAAAACACTTTGGGTATTTGTCATTCCATCCAATCCAACTGTATTTCCCGAACCATTTAGAACTTCAGAAGTTCTTCCACCATTCTCTCACCCACAATGTGTTGACATTCCTTATAAGTAATAACGGACATGCCATCAGATCCAAGGACTTTTAAATCTCCAATTGGGTCCAATACTCTCTTTTTTCTCAGTTGTGAATTCACCTAACAATATCACATTCATCTGTTATGTTACTTGTATTTGATTGAAAAAAGGAGACAATGAGATTTTTGCCTTGAAAAGTGAACATGGCTGAATAGTACCGAACATCCTTCAAATGCTCAATTCCTTTCACACATTCCCTTCTCAGCTACGAGATGCTCTTTCTTCCTCTTTTGAGGAAGATGATTGTGCATACATACATCATACATAGAGTAAGGTGTTTTTTTTATGGAAGCATAGAGTAAGGTGTTGAATGAGCTATCGACTGCTAGTACGTTTATGAAGGAAATTTATTTTTGAGCTATTGACGATCAACGGTGGAAAGTTACCGTACTTGATGGTTATCCTATTCGCAAAAATAAATAAATATTAAAACCTGTCAATGCGTAGTCAATTAGGTAACGTCTTTCAAACTCAGTTGTTTGAACTTTTATTATCTGATTTAAATACAAATATCCACAAACCTTCTTTTCTTCTATTAAAAATACGTGGTGGAAATTATTGTACCAGTGACGGAAAAACAAAGTACAACAAAACACCGAAATGATCCAAACGTGAAAAAGGTAAACCTCTCCTATGCTCTCGTTTCTTCTTTCCCAGAACTTTGCAATCTGGCGATATCCAGTTATCCACCCACTGGCCACCGCGCTCCTTCCAACCTAGTTGGGCCACCCCGTTTAAAAAAATCCCCGAAAATCCGAGCAGCCTCCACAAACTCGTCCGCTGCAACGAATAATAATGGATTTGTTCATCCGATAATAAAAGAGCCGCGTCGTCCCTTCCCTCCGGCTTCCAGGGCCTGCAACCCGCATCTGCCCCCTTCCTCCCCAATCCCGCCGCCTCCGAAGTTGACCTCGGCGGCCGCAGCCGGCGAGGACGCACCTCGCCGGTTACCCACCACCTGCTACTCGATCCGTATCTCCCCTACTCCGAGGATCCCGGTAGCTGCCTCCGGCCGCCGACCCGCGGAACCCTAGATCTCCGATACCCCGCGCGCCGTCCCGCCGACGGCCACCCGATCGGAATGGGCCGCAATCTTCAGTAAGGTCCAAGGACCCAAGTGTAACCTCCTCCGCCTCCGCCTCGTCCTTCGCGCGTGCGCTAAGCGCCGCCGCGATGGCGATCCGCATCACCATGTCCTACTCGGGCTACGTGGCGCAGAACCTGGCCGCGTCCTTCGGCCTGCGCTGCACCACCGCCGCCGCTGCGGGCGCTGGCGCGGCGCCCGGCGCGGGGTCCCGCTTCCTCCAGGACGCGCTATCCCGCCCCTTCTGCCTCTTCGCCTCCTCCCGCCGCGCCGACTCCCCCATGACGCCGAGGAACACAACCACCCGAAGCCCGGGCCCAAGGCTCTGCCCCCCGCAGCCGCAGCAGGAGGCGGATACTCACTGTTGCTGCCACGGTCGTCGCGTTCCACCAAGGCGCCGGCGCCGGTGGATGACCCGCCAGCCTCGTTGGCCGTGGGGCTGCTGTCGGTGTTCGCGTCCGGGATGCGATCGACTGGTGGCATTGCTGGTGCATCCTCCCTCGCCGCGTCGCCATCAATATCAGCCGGGTTCAACCCTTCGGCGCTCCTCCCGTTCCTGCAGGCGACCAAGTGGCTCCCCTGCAGCGACATAGTCACTGCGGCGACGACGTCTCGCAGTTCAGGACGCCCAGCAGGTGCGACGGCTGCTCCTGCACCACGCACAGCTGCGTCTGCACCGCACAGAGCTGTGCCATCGTCCCGTCCTGCTCCACGGGCAGCCGCTCCATCTCCTGTGCCATCACCTGCTGTTGCTGCTCCTTCCAAGGTCGGCATACAAGCATTGGTTGGCAGTGCTAGCATTGTCTCAGGTTCAGCTGGGATTGGAAGGGGGGCTATTGCCTCTGGTGCGGCTGGATTGGTGAAGAAGAGTGGTGCTAGTCTTCCTGCTGGAGCAGGGTCGAGAAGGAAGACCGGTTGGCTCTCAAGGTGGGTGAGCTCATGCTCAGATGATGCAAAGACTGTTTTTGCCGCTGTGACCGTGCCACTGCTCTATAAATCGTCCCTAGCTGAGCCTAGGTCCATCCCATCCAGGTCAATGTTCCCAACATTTGATGTTGGTGACCGGATCCTTGCTGAGAAGGTATGTTTTATTTCTGTTCCCTTTGTTATATGACTACCGATGTGTATTTATTATGCATCATTTGCTTATATTGGTGAACAGGCATATAATGTCCAGCCCCTATTGTGACTGTAGATTTCGTACATTTTCCGGGAACCAGAAATTTTGGACATTGTGATCTTTCGTGCACCTGCAGTCCTTCAGGTGTGATACCTTGTTTCTCCATTTTGTCTTATGTAGTTCATTAGAGCTTCTTATTAGAATAAAAACAATCTTTGTAGGCATTGGGCTACAACTCAGGTGATGTGTTCATCAAGAGAGTTGTGGCCAAGGGCGGGGACATCATTGAAGTAAGCTTTTATCCCAATGGTAGTAACCTCTTTATATCTTCCATAATTTTGGCATTACTTTATTTTATTTATTTTCGGGGATTATATGAGTCAATCGGTGTCTCTTGTATTTAATAGGTACGTGGTGGTAGCTTGTTGCTTAATGGAGTAGTTCAGGAGGAGGAATTTGTGCTGGAACCAGCCGACTACGAAATGGATCCACTGGTATAATAACTAATCTTCCTACCACATATACTACTAAAGAACCATTATTACCATTTTTTGTAGTCCTTTAAGTAAGTTGACACCATCATAGTTATGTGGCATCAGTTCTTGACTTCTGAGTTGTTAGAAATTGGTTGTGACCTCAAAATTATTCGTGTGTTCTATGTTGGTGGATAGTTCTATAGGCTGCACCTGTTATGTGCTGATCACATATTAAGTTAACTACTTTCATCCACTGATTTATAATTCTTTATACATGTGCTGATTAAGTGTTGTTGCATGGCCAGACTGTGCCTGAAGGCTATGTCTTCGTACTGGGGGATAACAGGAACAACAGCTTTGATTCACATAACTGGTATGCTAAACCTCTAATAGATGATTTATGTTTCAGTTTTTAACCCCAGTTTCTACAGCAATAGCTCATGTGTTGTGTTGTTTCTGCAGGGGTCCGCTTTCAGTTAAGAACATCCTTGGCAGATCTGTCCTCCGATATTGGCCACCATCGAGAATAACAGATACAATATATGAGCATGACATGGTGCACCAGTACACAGCTGCCACAGCCTGATAATACATTGTGGCAATACCGCATGTTGCAGGCTCATTTTTTCTTTCCCGGTTGAGCTTTACTGACAAGTGATATGCTGAGCCGTGGGGTTCTTTATTTATTGGTTGTAGCCTTTCCTCAAATGCCGATTGGCAGGTTGGCTGATAGATTAGTTTTTCCCCGCTCTAAGGGCAGATGCTTTCAAAGGCAACAATTCTTGTATTCTGTAGCTAAGAATGAATGTCATAAAAATGTTGCAGAAGTAGATGAACGAGCATCAAGGACTGTAGGATGAGGATGGCAGTTCTCTTGTTTTATGAGACGAGTTGGTGCTCAAAAGTTATGTAAAGGAGATACAAAGCATTAAAGATTGCTCAGCTTGTGTTATGTAGCTCAGCTTGTTTTATGTAGCTTTTCCATTCCTGATTCTTGGATCAAAGATTCAAGGCAAGGTCAGCGTGGTGCTAAAGTTTTGGTTGAATCTATGTATCCTGCCTGATAAGGCTTCTTGAGATGATAAAATTTTGGAATAGAATGCCCTAGGATTTATTGATTTTTAGCCGTTCATGTATTCATTCATGATGTAAGACAATTTTGTGTCGTCCTGTTTTGTTCTATCTCAGTACAGGTTCAGCACTACCTTGCCTGTTGTCTTGTCTGTTTTTATTTTCTTTATAGTCAGGTATTTTTCATTTGTTACTCTTTTTTACCAGATATTTCGTACTCTCTGCATAAGACAACAGATTAGGAATATGTTTTATGAATGAATAACAGATTTTTCATTCGAATGAATAAAACGTACTCTCTGATGTTTTGAAACAACCATCAGCTTGTTGTTTTGAATGGAGTATGTTTTAGAGAATTATGATTCCATTCAAAACATAAGACATTTAAGACAAACTGATTAGTTTGTACTCTCTGCATCTTAAAATAAACATTTTTCTAAGGTTTAAACATGTATTACAGATAATATTCTTCATTACGGCAGTGGTTGAGCTGATGGTTGAGGGCCAGGAGTTCCATCAGAAAAATTGCAGATAATAATAATACAATAAAGGCTAAACTATAGTACAGGTTCAAAACTCAGCAATATAGGCATGAAGTTGAACAAGGCAGATTTACTCAGATCATGCAAGGTGCTAAAGACAGCCATTGCAAGAAGGCAGTATGAATAACGTAAGATTGTATCCACACAATTGCCAGAAGCAATACAAAATTTGAACATTATGTTACAGCCCATTTCATGTTCAGGCACACTTCCAGCTTAAGTATACATGAAATCGATGTATATGTGCAATTTCCTATCAGTCCTATGAGAAGTAGATCAGAACAAAATGTATTACCACTTCACATCTAGCGACAGCGGTTCTGGTGGCAAAATGAATGACAGAAACTTTGTGAAAGAAATATTTGAAGTCAGGCTACCCCAAGTAGTGGTGTCCACAACTGGAAACTGCCGTCTGACCTTCTTCACAGAAATAGCCTTGAACCTATCGTCATCTTCCACTTTGGCTATAATGTCAACTGGGACTCGCTGGACCATGGGTTTCGTTTTCCACTCTGGAACATCATCCCAGATGGGATCCTCTTCAGTGACATCCCTTTCAAACTCCAAACGGAATTTCACCAAAGGTATTGATGTCACTTTAGCATCAATGAAATGCATTGAGCTATTCTCGTGGTTTCTTTTGCTAAACCAAGTCTTCAAGATCTTCTCAAGCTTTATCAATCTTGGGCTAACTGAGGAGAACAAAAACTCTGAGATCAACCGATTTGCTATGTTGACTTTACGCTTGTCTGACAATAACTCTATAGTGTCATGTGACCTTAAGAAAGTCTTCACATGGCCTCCAGATACACTTGTTTGATGCACAACAATTACGACTGATCCTACAACACCCACTTGAAGTAATGGGGCACAGGTTGAGTAGCTCAAAGGCCATATTTGGCTTAGGTCATTGTTACTAGTCAACAAACTTCCATTTGATAAAAGACCTATACTGTGAGGGTGGGTTACGGAAACTTTCTGTGCACCAATGACCTTTAATGCAATGCCATCCGTAACAAATATCCTCTTAAGCCTGGTATATGTGGCATTCCCCTGCATAAGAATTTATAAGGTGAAACATAAGATTCTGCAAACAATCGAGGAACAAATTACAATGTACATTTCCAAATGCTATGAATTGATGAAACATACGTTCAATAAAACAGAATGGCCCAAAAAATCTACTAACGACGATTTACCCTACAACGATTGTTGTAAATTCGTGAAAAGATACTAGCGCAGAGTATGAAGCGGCCACTAGTTCATCAAAGAATGGGTACTATATGCAGCAAAACCAAGAAACCATAAGTTTTTGTCAAATGCTCATCAAAAGTCAATTGAACGAATTAGTAATACAGGTTCAAAAGTGACATTGGCAACATAAGTACATAACTCTAAATCCAATATCTAAAATTTATCCAGCAAAGTTCTAGCCAGTAAGCATCGACCGGGTTGTTGTGCTGCTATTGCAATGGTGTTGCAACGTGTATGGCTTTATGCATTAATAATACTGCGAAGTTCTTAACATGCAAAGAAAGGGACTAAACAGAATAGCAAGATCGCTGCAGCAATAATTGAAAAACCTAAACCCCTCCAAAAAGAATCATAGACTTCACTCATATCCATAACCAAAGCAAATCTCCATGTCCTGTTATCCTATTCACGCCCTTCTCCAATATACTCAGCAAAGCAAGCAATATCCACAGTATATGAAAAGCTAGAAAAAGAACATTTGTTTTCTGTGTCACCGGTCATTCCATCTTGTTTTTTTTTTTTGAAATTTCATCTTGTTTTTTTATTGAGATACATTCGGTTCCAACTTAAACAATAAGAAAATTACGGCATTGTTCCCTTGAACTACTTCCAGCTTGTTTCAGCTTATTCTCTCACAAAACACTATTCAATCAGCCGGAATCAACCAGCTTTTGTACCAGCCGAACTGTTAGGAGACACCATAACACGAACAGAGCCGACATTTAGTTCTATCTAAGAAAACTGCCATCTATCTAAATTTTCATCAGTAAAGTGGGGACAAAAAGGGCAGAAGCATCCTAATTTGAATATCTGCAAAAACTGCAATCCATTAATGACAATTTCCATATAACATGAACCAATGATTACCTACTGAAACTTAAATGAACACAATATATTACACTGTGCTTAACCTTCACCATCAACAGTTCATTACTCGATAACCCCAATTTAGACAAGTTAGAACAGCACCTTGAATCAAGCTGAATTCTGATTCTACACAATTGCCTTACCAATACGCAACAGCAGCAAAAAAAAAAAAAAAACGGGCAAAAACTATTGAAGTGTCAGTACAATTTGAACACACAAAACACACTAAGGGTCCGTACTGATTGAACATTCAACTACTACAAACAAACAAACAATATAAAGGTGCAGATACACTTCTGCAGTAGTAGACTACTAGCTGCTGTTGAATCAACTCAGCTGTTGAACCCTAACCATCAAAGCTTTGAGCTAACACAACTTCCGCGAACCTTTACCAGAAAACTACGTAACATGCAAGCAACTGATCGGGATCGGGATGCAAAATCGGGAACAGCGCCAGGTCAAAGTCAACCCACTCACCGATGGTAGCTGGAGCTCGACGAGGCCACCTTCCTCGTTGCCAGCAAGCTTCAATTCCAGCGGCCCAACCAGCTCCACGTCCCTCACGCCAGTGTCGAACCCGAACGCGCCTTCGGCGGGGACGACGTCGACCCCGTCCGGCCCGTCCACCTCCTCGACGGCTGGCGCGGAGGGGCGTCTCCACTGCACGGCCTCGTCGGAGAACCGCGCCTGCGCCACCAGCCCGCCCGCCCGGGCCCGGAACTCGTACCGCTGCACGGCGCCGACGCGGACGGCGTCGGCGTCGAGCGGCCAGACCCTGACCTCGGCGTCCGGGTCCCAGTCGTACTTCTCCGAGACGGCGTCAATGACCTCCTCGAGGAAGGTGGGTTCCGGGGCCAGGTCCTCCTCTAGCTCCGGGTCGGCGGAGATGGAGGAGGAGCCGTTGGAGGAAGCGGTGAGGAAGGAGAGCGAGGAGGAGGCGGACGGCGAGGGGGCGGAGAGGAGCAGCAGCGCGAGGAGGATGAGGGAGATTAGAGGGAGGGCCGACGAGGAGGAGGAGGCCATGGGGGTCGGAGGATTGAGGAAAGGTAGGTCTCGTGGCGGGTTCTCTTCGCCGACGAAGGGATCTCTTCGCGGAGGGGACGATGACGATGGTGGTGGGTGCGCTCGTCGTATATGGTTACACAAGGATAACGTGTGAGCCCGGTGAGATATTTTTTTATATATTACTAGTGATTGTCCGTGCGTTACGATAGGAGCTAAAACTTTATCAAGTGGTGATATAGTTTCCAACATGTCAAGTTAGTTAGCAAAGCTACGAAGAAGGGAGGGGCAAGGAGAATCATTGTATTGACAATATGATAACTTCAAAGTCTTAGTTGTAGAGATGCAGGTCTATCCCCGTGCGTTGCCACGGCCTCATGTAAACATGATTAAATGTCCATGCACTGATATGGTCATCAACAAATTCAATGTTATCTTCCTGATAAAATAGCTCCAGAGTAGATGAGACAATAAGTCTAATTTCCCTCATATGAGACTAAATGTGATACACTTAATTTTAGTTAATTCTCATGCAAATCAAATTAATTTAGGCGTTCAACTTAATACTACCCTTATTAGCCCTACGCTCACTTCTACCTTAAAATCCCTATAGTGCAACAGTGCATTTGCATCGGCCCAAAACTCAAGTAAATGTGGGCGTAGTCATGTGAACTATTAAACCAAACTCAATAAACTCTACTCTGAAAATGAAAGGTGAGTTGAGGTGCAGACACTGAAAGACAAAACAGAGGGATCTCGAGCTGCTCCTATAGATACTGAAGTAGCAAAAACTGCAGCTTGATCTATTTGACAAAATCAACAAAACAAATCCAATTCCGAATAACCTGAATTTGGAATCACAGAAAGCGCAATGATCTTCTTTGTTATCAGAAAATCAGAAAATGAAAAGGTTGTGTATGCCCTCCTTAGGAGCCATCACAGACACCATCCGATGGACACCGGTAGGAGTTGAGTTTGGTTCTGCAAGTTCAGAGACCTGACAATAACCATCAATTGTTGGCTGCACTATGAAGCAGCAACAAGATCCGTCCTTCCACCAGGGCAGGATAAAAAATCATGGGGAATTCAACGGAAATTCATCAAATAAAATAAACACAGGCCATCAGAGACCGACATGATTTGACGCGGGCGGGGGATCTTCATCGGCAGGACCAAGCTTTGACATCTTACCGCTGCCGCCGCAGTATACTCCTTGCGCCGTTGCCCACACCGGCAGCCCGCTCATCGATGCCGTGACAACGCTAGCCCCTTCGGCCGTTTCGAGCCGAGGCCGCGGCGGCGCCCACCCCTATAGGCCATCGCGTGTCCCAAGGCCTCGGCGACGCCCGCCCCCATCGGCCACCGCAGCTCGGCCACGTTGAGGCCACGACGACATTGACCTTGAATCGGATTCCTCGCTGGACACAACGGCTCATAGATCCATGGCCTCTTTGGTGATGTCGCTGCCTGAAATCTCTCTCCCGTGAAATCGACGTTTGAACTCTCGTCGGATCCACCACGGCAAGCACACAGGGAGGCCGAGTACACGACGAAGGCTACCGGCAGGGTCTCGACGACAGCGGCAGTGCCGACGCAGTTCTCTAGGGACGGGTGTTGTGCCTAGAGGAGGTCGATGGGAGGAGGTGGAGCCACGATGCCCGTCCTCCTACTGCCCCAGATCGTGGCACTGTGCATCGGCCGACTGGGATCGTGCCCTCATTTCTGTTGCCTTCTTTGACGCCCGGATCGTGGCACGGGATTTCTGTTGCTACGGCCGGTCCACTGCATGCGTGGGCGAGCGAAGGAGCGCCGGGCGGTTTTCGCACGCTAGTCGACGATTCTCTTTGACATGTTTTAGTTGTAGAGAAAAGGGAAATTCTCGGGTTGTCTCGTTGTCTTGGTCGCTTGGCCTCGCACGCCGAGCCCCTCTGCCGCTGTCTTGGTCTCTTGCTCTGCTCGGATCATCGAAATTACAGTAGCTACCGAGCTTCTAGGACAAAACGCGGCGTGGCCTAGCCTCCTACGGACGTTTGATTTTGTAGCTACCGAGTACTACTCCCTCCGTTCCCGTTCCAAAAAGAAGGTCGTTATGATATGCGTGTCAGTCAAACTTTCTCAACTTTGACTAAGTTTGTAGAAAATAACTGCAACATTTATATCTTCAAATAAATTTGTTAAAAAATTAGACTTAAAGATCTTTCCGATGATACTAATTAATTAACATAATTATTTATATATTTTAATATATAATTACCGGTATTTTGAAAACGTTGATTTCTCGAAAAGCGAGAATGACATCTATTAGGGACGGAGGGAGTATATGATAACCAAACTCTTCCTTTTTTCAAACGTTTGTTTCCTATTTTTATGTGAAAATAAAACAGATTTTTGTAAAATTCCTATGTTCTAATGATGTTTGATTCGATGACGGATGGTGAGTTTTTCTATACGGTTTATAAAGTGCTTATATAGTTAAAATAAGCTTAAATTAATAAAACAATGTCTTTTCGCTTATTTCAATCGGGCTTATTTATACCACAATTATTTGTACTTAAAAAAAATAGAAACTAGATCAAACCATGTGCATGTAGGGCCTTCCCTTGCAGCTCAAACTGATAAAAAAAAAAAGAAATGCTTTGGTCGCCTCCTCCCAAAGACAAGATAAAACTAAATGTGGATGCAGGTTTTGATGCCAACTCTGGTCATGTCAGGCTTGGTTTCATTGCACGGAACCCTGCGGGAGAGGTTTTATTCCTGAATGGTCAAGCGATCAACAATGCAGGATGGCTGAAGAAGCATAATGTCTTGATGCTTGGGTAGGTCTAAGACATACTCTCGCCTCATGGAAAGGGCGCCTCTAGCTAGAAGCAGATTGTTTTGCCACTGTAAGCTATTTAAAGGACCCACACAAAAATATTTCTATATCATGCCACATTATTGAAGAAGCAAAGGAAGTCCTTAAGTGTTTCTAGGATTTTAAAGTTTCCAAATGCCACCGGAAGGCCAATGAGACTGCTCATGTGGTGTGTCAGTTTAGTAAGAGAGAGCTTTCTAATGTTTTTACTAGTGATAAGTGCGCGCCCTTGCGCGCGGGTTGGCACCATAGAAATTTTCTTAAAATGTAGTTTGATTGTTTTGAATACCAGAAGATAGAGAAGAGGAAACACGATAGATATGGAGCATTATTTTAACAACAAACATGAAGAGGATGAGGTCATTTATACATTAAGCAAGTGGATAGCCAATTAAGATAACCAGCACAAAGGTTCAACGTATAACATACTAATAATTGAGAAGGTTAGATGTATTGTCTAAGCTGCATAGTGCTAAGAACATGGATCCTAGCATAGCTATTCACAGAAACAATCATGAAAAGTCTGTAGATTAGTTTAGCAGAACACATTATATTACATATGAATAGCCTCTTTAGCTATCACATGAAGAAACGACCATGCGTCTCTTGGACTTGACATTTTTTGAGTGATGGTGCTCCTTGGTTGGTACTCAGGATGCATAGGCCAGCTATCAACATCAGATTCATGGCATCAAGTTTGCCAAAATCCTGCTGAGGTCTACATAGTAGACGTTATTTTTCGATATATCAGTAGTTTGACACTTATCAATTCGGGGGAAAGCAAGAATTGTTATCTAACGTCTAGAAAATAAAATAAAATATCTAACGGAGGGATAGAAAATAAAATAAAGCTAATCATGAGGCATGAGCCCACTTTAGTAGTAGCAGAGGCTAAGGAAGAGACAATAAGGTTTCAGTGCTCTGCAGAATCTAACATTTCCAGAACAGGACTGATTAAATCATGTTTGCATTTGTAGTCTGATGACATTTATTGGCAAGCTCTCAAGTTTATCAGCAGCCAAGCACTTTTTACAATAGATGACTACTATATAAATATATGGTCTCATGAATAACTTTGGTAGAAACCCTTTTATCCTAGGCCAGGTAAGTCTCCTCTGTAACACAAAACCTGATGACCCAAAAACAGAGAAGGAAAAGAAAAACAGGAAAGGGATACAAAATAGGGAAACTATGGCATTGAAGATGAGGAGGGGGAAAAGTGAAACTATTTATTCCTAAATCAATGTAGCTGATGAACACACTAACATCTTAGAGCCAAACTTTTGATTAGGTGGAAAAATAGTGGGCCTTGGAGGAGGAAGCAAACACGAAAAACATATCTTTGGCTATAACTTCAGAAAGACATAGGTTAACTGCATAACGACATGGTTGGCTGAAAAATCATCAATCTTCACATCAACCCCAATGAACTTGTCACTCGGCAACACTACAAGGAATGGATCAATATGAGAGGAATAGAGATTGAGAAGCTCACCGATCAAGTTCAGTAAGACATCGGCAACACAATTCTAAGGTTCAATCTGCGACAGCCATGCTTCCTTGGTATGCCAAGCTGTTATAACTACATTTAGGACAATTCCTAAAACAATGCATTGCAGTTAGAATAGTAGCTTTGACTACTATAAGACCACATCCAAATAATAAAATTGTAACACTGAAGACATTACAAATATAACTACCTCATAATGTTATAAGCTAGGTAATTTCAGAAGTGCCATTAGTGGTAGCGAGCAGTACCAGCTGCACATAACATGGGATAATTTCAGGACCACTGGTACCTGCACATATATACCATCTATACATATTACATAGAATCAATAATGTAGAAAAAAAATAGAAAATAACTTTACTTATGTGAAGAGTGGAGAGGCAGCCACATATATTGTTGATTTGCTATGGACAATCGAGCACTTATTTTCATACAAATGCACAACCGTGATACATCAGAATATATGAAGGGTCCAATAAAAACAAAAAAAATGTACAGCTTGGTGTTTTGGTTGAAGTATCATTTTTTACTCATTCTAAGAAGATTACTGCAATATGAATCATGTCAATTGCACAATTTATCTCTGTGTTCCATATCTGTATTCTAATTCTGTCCTAAGATGCCAATAACCTCATAGAGATACCCTTCTGCTACATGCATTGGTTAGTATGCAATGGCAGCATAGATGCAGCCAACAAAATCTCTTTTTAATTCTATAGCACTATCCTTTAAATGAGGAATTATCTATCAATCAAAAGACGCGTGAGTACTCTAAAGATTTGACAGGTAACAATATCATTTTTCCGTTGCTCAATATAAACAAAGCATTTGTCACTCTGTAGTGCCTGGAATTTTAGACTCCTAATTAATAACAGGGAGTCCGAGGAATCCGTGGACTGCCACAAATGCTCTATAAACATTAAGAAATATTGTAAAACACTTTTTTTTTTACATAATTTCCAATCCACATGCAGGCAAAACACGAGAACATGCAGTACCTGATTGGTTGATTGTTTGACGGCGTAGCTAGCACATCCATATAGACATTTCATCCAACATCTTGAAGGCAACATTCTACATCAGAGCACATATTAGCTGTCAAATGCGAGGCTTGAGGTGGGGCTGGAGGAGGTGCTCCTAACCTTTGGATACGTCGTTAGGAAGAGCATGGGCGTCCACGGCAAATCTGTTCGCTGCCGGATCCAACAATTTGATATAGTAGGGACAGGTAGGATGCAACAACTATAAAACATCTCCCTCCCTTTTGGTTCCTGCTTGTGAAAGCGACACAGCAAAATTTCATTTTAACTTGAAAGGAAAAAAAACAAAAGTGTCTTTAATACAGAGGAAAAAAACCCAAACAAAACCCAAAACCACATGAGTATTAGTAAGCAGCTGCATATACTACAGATATCATAGAACAAAACAACCGGAAACTAAAAATTGCTAGAGATTGAAATGCGAGAAAACCTTACCGACTGTCGAAGAAGTTAAGCAGCAGCACAGGAAATAATTCCTCCGACCGTAGCCCACCTGAAAAACGCAACCACAAAACACACACAAAATTTTAGAGCCAAAAACGTCTATGAACAGTTACATAAATATAAAAAAACGAAAGTCAGCCTAAATGCTGAACTGAACGTCCACTTATTAGGCATTTTTCATAGGACCATCTTCTTATCAAGATCCTAAATGGCAATACTTCAGTAATATGCAATTGTTTAAATACTTGGCACATTTAATCCTAGATAATTAAGATAGAAAAAAAGAGAACTCCAAAGTAATCTCTTTGTATTGTATGGTATGGCTCAGAAAAAGACAACTTAATGCTAACACGTACTGAAAATCCATGACTCTGAACCATGGTAGGAGACTTTGTTTTTACTCGTCAAGGCACTGGATTGTATCTGGTTCACTGAATCAAGATTCAGGGGGCAAGCTCTGTGAGCGCATGTGTCTGAACACACCCTTCCATCTTTTCCTTAGAATATCACTCACTGCTCCTAGCAATAATCTATTGGCACCTGAGGATGCACATATGAGTAGCTCCTCAAGTAAGCACACAGGCTTTAGCAACTCCCAAAATATATGTCACCGCAATTGTTTCCATATTTTCCTCGGAATACTACCCACTAATCTGGATTTTTTTGTTAGGTCACCATTCATTCAGATTACAGGAGAAAGAAAAACAATATTTACAGTTTATAAATTTGGGTGTACATAGTAGAGAGTAGTAGACACAAAACTCCAAAGGTTTTGGAATCAATAAAAATACCTATTGAGCCCTTCAGCTCAGCCTTGAGCACAACACAATAGTTTGGAGGTCGCATTCTAGAGGCACATATGGTACCTAGCAACTTGGCCATGGACGCCTCCACCTTAGTTCCCGAAACATTAAAAACATCAGTGCCTTAAACACAGCAAGCAAACCCCTAGGCCACAGCTAGCTCCCAGCTGAAGCAGAGGACGGTCCACCATCCGAATTCGATGCAGCGTGTTGTCAAACAGTGATGAGATGGGAAAAGCTAGCTAGAGGAAGTGTACCTGGTCCAGCGTAGGGTGGGGGAAGTGCTAGTGGTGGTACGATGGTCGAGGTCGTGCCGATGCGAGGACTTTGCCAAGCTCTAGCACCAATGATGCACAGCTCCACCGTGCTTGTAGGTGGTTCTACTGGAAGGGGACAGGGTCGCCACCGCCACCCTCGTCACGGGCGCTGCCTCCGCTCCCGTTGGTCCCTCGAGCCGGTCAGCTGCCGAGGCGCATCCTTTGGGGCGTTGGATCTGTGCCGCTGGATCTCCGCCACCGCCATGTCGGAGCCCTCCTGGGGGCCGTGCTTAGCCACCAGTCCGGGGCCTCCCTCGCTGGGGCCGCCCGTCGCCGCGCTAGATCCTCCACGCTGGTGCGTCACTGCACCGCTGTGCTAGGCCCTGCGCCGGGGCGCCACCACGCCGAGCCTGAAGCCCTGTGCAAGAGCAGAAGAAAGGAAAGAGACAGGGAACCGGACGCATCCACGCCACCGTCGTGTCCGGGATGCGGCGCTGAGACACTCCGGGCCGAGTTCCACACCCGGGCCGCACACGCCCAGGCCGGCGCCCGGCCGCAGCGCCGCGCCAGGGTGCGCTCGCCCCGCACCCGCCGCCACTTCCGCTCGCCCCGCATCTGCATCCCAGCTAGCTCGCCCTGGCCGGACCGGCAGTGGCGGTGGACCCGCTTGGGTACGCTCGCCCCACGCCGCCGTGTCGCCTGCATCGGGAGAGAGGGAGGAGCTAGCCGTGGGGGCACGTGGGGCCAGCGCCGCCACAACGGAGGAGGAAGAGGAGAGGGAGAGAGGAGGGGAAGGCGGGGGAGGCCGGAGCGAAGGAGCAGCTAGGGCCGGGCGAACCGGACGAGAGGAAGGAGAAAGAGGGTTTGCGAGAGAGAGGGACGGCGGCCGGTTCTGGCTAGAGGGCGAGGGTGTTGCGTGTAAAAGTGGCAGGCGGGCGGCTAAATGCAAAAAATCCACGAAATCCGAATTTTCTCTTCTTCGTCTGAATCTTTTCGAGAATACAAGGGCCTATTCGAAAGAAAACAGAACGCATTTACTGTTTACGAAGATCTAGCTGTACCGGGACGAAGATCTAGCTGTACCGGGGGTTGATTTAGACTAAAGTGAAGGGCTTTTACGCAAAAACGTCGGCGGCGCGGGGGGCGATCCTAGCCGTCCATTGGAGCGATCGGACGGCCGGAACGAGGGGGCGACGTGGCCACGTCCAGGCCTGCGCTTATTACAGCGGTAGATAGATTGCTAATGCTAATTGCTAATGGCACCCCGACCGGCGGCTTTAGCCCCAGTTTGTAATCACGATGTTTTATTATAATAAAGCTCTCCTTTTTAAAAAAAAAGTCATCCTGTGATTTTTTTTACTTTTTACCCAAAAATAAAAGGAAATAACGGACTGAGATGGTCCATAGTGCAAACCAAACACCCGAACAGTACTTCATACATCTCATAAAAAAATGGAAAATAGAGATACAAAATCTAGTGACCATTGGTTTCACAACTCTCAGTTCAAAAGAGAAACACACAAACGCTGCATCAGAACTAAACTCCAGCCTGTAGGAGAAAGCTTGCAGGGACACACACCACACACACACTCCAGCATATTTGTCCTCCAGTAGTGACGAGTTTGACACCACATCAGAAGATTCTTGCCCAGTCAAACAAGTTGTACTGATATTATACAAGCTGTATAGAAAACCAATACCAAAATTAGCTGAATGTCATACTGATATTACACAGTATATCTATTTCTAGTACCTAAAAGGTGCCCTGCTCATCTAGGTCTAGGCGAACATGCAGACTGATCAGGAACTAAAAAAGGACATCCTTTTATCAAGATTAAGTAGCTGAGCTGGGGATGGAAGTGTTTACCACATTGAAATATATACTAGCTACTTATTATTGTGAGTGTAGTCCAAAGTTTTATTATTTGCATTTGACAGCAAACTATACTATAAAAAAAGAATCATGTGAAGCTAAACAAGAATACCATGGCAATGAGGCCAAAATTAAATTGGTTATCAGAGGTAATCAGAGAGTGTAGTGTGTTTTCCACAACGGTAAAACCCAAGTTTTATTACTGAAGCAACAAAATTACAATGTCAATGACTCCATATATCAGAGGGGCTGGAAAATATGGAACTACTGCATCCACACAAAAGCTAAGATTAATTGCTTCCCCCAGAAGAGGCAAGCAACAGAAGTTTAACAACTTTGGCACATGGCACATGGCCGAGATCACAATACACAGGCTAGCTTCTACTGACACTAAACAGCATGGTTATCTCACTTATCTGCAAGGATCAAGAACAATAGTGTGTTGCTCAGAAGATATATTTCATATTCACTTATCGTTTACCTTTGCTCTTGTTACATCTTTTTGCTTAATACAACTCCCTGAAGGCTCTGCATTCTTCTTTATCCATGGATGCTTCATAATGTCTTCAAGGCAAAGCCTCTTACTTGAATCCTTAACTAGAAGCTGCATACGCAATCACACTTAAAAATCAATAGTCCCGCCCACACCATTCACTTTAACTAGTCTCTTATATAGCCACTAGTTTTATGTCACCTTGGAAATGAGATCCTTAGCCTCTGAAGATACATAAGGAGATGAAGGGAATGTTAAATCCACCTTAACTATCCTGCACAAAATTCATGTGGCACAAACAAAATGTTAAGGAATGAAGACCAGGGAGAGGGAGAAAAAAAAAACAGATATTTCTCTCCATACCTTCTCAAGGTATCATCTTGTTCATCAGCTTCAAAAGGAGGTGAACCATATAAGAACTCATAGCACAGGATTCCTAATGTCCAGTTGTCCACAGCATGGTCATGAGCTTTTTTCTCTACCATCTCTGGTGCCAGATAATCGATTGTGCCACAGAGTGTGTGCCGTTTAGCATTTGAACGAGCTGCCCATCCAAAATCTGCAATTTTAAGCCGGCCCTGGAGAAAAAGAAAGTTATCTAGTTATCAAATCAACACCTATCATTTGATGCATCAAGAGTAATACCCATCACGACAATAGCAGTTTTTCAGAAATACTGAGGCATTGAAGAAACATTTGTATAACCATTTCGACACATATGTTAGTGAACTGGGTGCTGGCGCAGGAAAGGCAGAGGGCTGCGGCAGGGTGCTGGCGCAGGAAGGCAGAGGGCGGCGGCAGGGAGCAGGCGCAGGGGAAGGAGGCGGCAGGCTGGAGAGAGGAGGAGAAGACCGAGGCTTAGAAGGGGAAGGGATAGAGGAAGGAGCAATAGCTCTTTTCTTGTTTAATCTCAATAGAGTACATCTCTCCTATATTTATAGTCCCTAATGGACTTGACTCCCAAGCAACTTACGAGAGGATTCCTTATAGATTGGATCTGCTCTTTCCTAATTTCTTTATCCTTTTCCTAACAAACTCTACCTATTATTATTCTAATAATACCTCCTCTACTCTAATATGGAAATCCACCGAGAGAGAGAGGGAAACTGCATAGGGAAGGAAAGGGGCGCAGCCTCCTGCCGGCGCGGCCTCTCCCTCGCGCGAGCGCGCGCCTGCGCTGCGTGCGTGGCTCCCCCCTACGGGGCGCTGCCCATCCAGCCTGGGCCGGTCCCTGCTGGACCGCTTGGGCCACCTGCTCGGCCGCCTAGGTCTTCTGGTGGCCTACGTGGCCAGCCTAGGCCCCTCCTGGGCCTGCTGCCTGGGCGTGTTACATCTCTCCCCCCTTTTTCCAGGCAGCGCGTCCTCGCAATGCCTCCTTGTCTGGTCTTATCGAGTTTGAGGATGATCCCTGGGTCAAGTGACCAAGTCTGTGTTGCAATGTCGCCTATGGTGGTGGTAGTGATGACACGACCTGGTGGTGGCGTGGCGAAGGCATAGATATCGGTGTTGCTGTTGTGGAGGTTGTAGTTGGTGATGTGGATAGGGGCCGGTGGCGTTCCTGTTGCACGCACCTGCTATGCTGGCGGCCAGGTGGCTGGCTGAGGAAGTTGGGGGCCGCCTAGGACTGGTTGTACAGCCGCACAGATCGTGGGGGTATGTCGAGCGGGGGAAAGCACGGTGGAAGTAGTTGTTGCAGTGCTGGTGGTGCCTTGAACAGGCTGTTCGACACGTCCACGATGATCTCTGGGGTGTTGGAGGAGTGAGATTCCTTCATCTTGATGTCGAGGAAGGGTTTATCGGTGGAGATCGTGACACCCTTGGTCTCCTCTTGAAGGTCATCGACAGCGTCCTTCAGTTCCAATCTGGATTGGATGCCGTGGATAGGGCGTCGCCGTGGAGACATGCTTGCTCGAAGGCGTACAGGCGCTTGTCGAGTTGGACGATTTGTTGATTTAGCTCGTCAAGATCAGCGCTCTCCATGGAGTTGGCGGCGGTGGAAGGCATGGATCGTCTGGTCTCCGAATACCAGATGTAATACGTCATTGGACGTATGGGGGTATTGGGCTGTGGAAGGGGGTGGCGGCGGCTATGGTGGAGGGCGGCTAGGGTTTGGTGGGCTGCTGGGGCAGGGTGCTGGCACAGGAAAGGCAGAGGGCGACGGCAGAGTGTTGGCGCAGGGAAGGCAGAGGGCGGCGGCAGGGAGCTGGCGCAGGGGGAAGGATGCGGCAGGCTGGAGAGAGGAGGAGAAGACCGAGGCTTAGAAGGGGAAGGGGTAGAGGAAGGAGCAATAGCTCTTTTCTTGCTTAATCTCAATAGAGTACATCTCCCCTATATTTATAGTCCCTAATGGACTTGACTCCCAAGCAACTTACGAGAGGATTCCTTATAGATTGGATCTCCTCTTTCCTAATTTCTTTATCCTTTTCCTAACAAACTCTACCTATTATTATTATTATTCTAATAATACCTCCTCTACTCTAATATGGAAATCCACCGAGAGAAAGAGAGGGAAACTGCATGGGAAGGAAAGGGGCGCGGCCTCTCCCTCGCGCGAACGCGCGCCTGCGCTGCGTGCGCGGCTCCCCCCTACGGGGCGCTGCCCATCCAGCCTGGGCCGGTCCCTGCTGGACCGCTTGGGCCACCTGCTCGGCCGCCTGGGTCTTCTGGTGGCCTACGTGGCCAGCCTAGGCCTCTCCTGGGCCTGCTGCCTGGGCGTGTTACACTTAGTCTACATTATTTGCATAATCAATGAGATACTTTTATAATGAACACTTAATATGGGCAAACATTTAGAGAGAATTTCCAACCTATGAGATAAGCTGTATATTGGATTCTTGAGCAAACTCAAAGTAATGGTTCTATTAGATCCTATTATATGCAGAAACTAGAGTACTAGACCATCAGCCTATTAAAACTATAACAAAATGGTGCAAAAACTATGGGCACTACCAAGGAGCAAAGAATTTTACAGTAATGATTATGTTAGAATCCATTTACAGTAATGAAACAAAAGAAAGTAAAAGTACACAGACATAAACAGATAAATTTGCTTGCAACAATAAATAACAACAGAATAAATGCATAAATAAAATATGGTGCTAGAAACCATAACAGCGGCAGCAACTTCATAAAGAATAACCAACCTCGATGTCGAGTAGCAAATTCTCAGGCTTGATGTCCCTATGGATGACTTGCTTCTTGTGACAGTATGCCAGTGCAGCAGCAAGGCTCGCGACATACTAAAACACATAAGATTCGTTGGTGTCACAATCTGACAAAAGAATGGGAAAACAGAAGGAAACCTGCATAAATATATCATGCTCTAGGGTGTGCTATGTCAAGGCCAGCACAAGTTCTTGGCCATTAATGGTGTCATCACAAGTTGAGACAGACTAATACAGTGTCATGCTAAAGAGATGCCATGAATTTTCACTATTGTTTCGTGTATAAATGTATGGGTTCAGGGGAATAAAGTCATAAACTGCAGAGCGCACTTCATGTGCAACACATGGGTAGCAGTTCATATAAACATTTGGTTCAGCTTAACTTGTAAAATGGGATCGCTCGATCCTTTGCCTTGCAATCCTAGAAAATGCATTAGAGTTTCTAAAAAATACCTAATACCAGCAATTAATGACTCATTCTTTCATACATGATATCTGATTCCAGTAAAATCAAGTTGGGTCATTACTCAAAACTTTCTTGCTACCATTCATGACTTGATATAAGTAATACCATAGAATTGCCAAACAAAGACCTACTCAGCTCACGGTCCAGCTGCCTAGTTCTCTGAACTCTTGTTTGTACAGGTGTCTCTCTCCCTTCGGTTTCCCCCAAAAAAATCACACAGTTGCTGTCAATGAGACTTTGCCTCGGTTATTATGGTTCAGGTTAACATAATTTAGGTTAACAACAGTAGGAAGAATGGCAATCCAACCGCAGGCTCAACCAGTAAATAACAGTGAAGCAAAAGGGAAACGGGAAGGGAGTTTTTACTGTGGCAGACGTGCGCTCGGTGAAGCGGCCAGCAGCGCGAAGGACCTTGTAGAGCTCGCCACGTGCCGCGTACTCGAGGACGAGGACGACTCGCTCTTCGTCGTGGAACCAGGCGAAGAGGCGGAGCACGTTGGGGTGGTCGAGACTGTACTGGATCTCGATCTCCCGCCGCAGGTGCGCGTGGAAGCGGTACTTCTCCAGTTTCCCCTTAAATATCACCTTGAGCGCCACCACGTATCCGCTCTGGATCATCACCACGCGTAGATTAACTTTCATAGAGGCGAAATTTTGGGGTAATCGAGAGAATTAGAGGGTACTAGTTGATTGCGCCGACCTGCTTCTCGCGGGCGAGGTAGACCTTGCCGAACTTGCCCTCGCCGATGTACTTGCCGATCTCGAAGTCGGACATGCTCCACTCCTCACGCGTAGGCATCGTAGGCGGGAGCGGCAAATGGTGGAACGGGGAACGAGGGACGAGGTGCGAGTTGGAGAAGACGGCGACGGGTTGCGTCGAGGAGGCGGCGGAATTGGAGAAGGGGATGGAACGGGTTTGGAATTTGAAATGGAGAGCGGCGGCCGGCGCATCAGTAGTCAGTACCGTTTGGTTGGGGGAGCGCGAACTGCCGCAAAGGTGCCAAGGTGGGAGAGAGAGCGGGCTTCCTATATGGCTTTGCAATCAAACTTCGGCCCACTGTCTTACACTATCTCGACAGTGTCACTGGCCCAGCGGTAAACAGCCCATTTAGCACGCACACGGGCCAAATAATCAAGAAATGAGTTCGCGCAACCCACCGGACAGCTATGCGCTAAGGGTACGGTCTGCGGTTTGGGTTAACCTACAATCTCTCATCTCTCATCTCTCATCATCACAACTAAAAAGCACAAAAAGAAGACAATGCTTTGGTGCGGTATTTTTTTTGTCCTCGAGGGTATCCGGCGTGCGACCTGTGGACAGAAGGAAAGAAAATGAGACAGAAGGAAAGAAAATAAAACAGAAGGAAAGGAAACCCGAAAAAGAAATATTAGAAACAAAATATATGTTGTGCGATCCTTGAAAGTAATAAGGAAGTAAGGAAACAATACTTCGACGACGGCGGGTCGCTCGTCCACTACGAGGCGCTGCTCGAGACCGCGAGATTCGCCGCGCTGTGGACGTCGTTCTGCCGGAACCACCGCGTCGAGCCGAGGGCGCCCGAGAGCTACTTCGCGGCGAAGGCGGCGGACGCACCGCCGTACGCTGGGGACGCACCGGGGGAGTTCGTCGGCGACCGTCGTCGCGTTTGCCAGGAGTACGAGGAGTTCAAGGCTCGGGTGGATGCGTTGTTCACCGTCATTCCCCAGAGGTCGGCGGAGGCGAACCACCGTGACGACTGACGACGCGAAACAAGGTGGTGGTGACCATGCGACGTACATGGCCGATGAGACGCATTGGACTGGGACGTGGATTGAGCCGGCGGAAAACCACAAGAAAGGACAGCACGCCGCCATTGTTCAGGTAGCACATGGTAGTAGTTTGCAGATGAGACCGAGGATCAAACTACCATTAGTATGTACTAAAGAATTTTATGTGCTGCTCTGACACAGGTTATTTTAAACCATCTCGGCGACGAGCCTCAGCTTGGCACGCCGGCGAGCTCCTACAGCCCTCTGGACCACTTTAGCGCCGTGGACGCGCGCATCCCGATGCTGGTGTACATCGCGCGGGAAAAGCGGCCAGGGTACGACCACCAGAAGAAGGCGAGCACCATGAACGTGCAATTGCGCGTCTCGGCGCTGCTTTCCAACGCGCCCTTCATCATCAACTTCGACGGCGACCATTACAACAATAACTCGGGGGCGTTCCGCGCCGCCATGTGCTTCATGCTCGATGGCCGCCACGGCGACGACACCGCGTTCGTCCAGTTCCCGCAGCGGTTCGACGACGTGGACCCCACGGACCGGTACGCCGTACGCCAACCACAACCGCGTCTTCTTCGACGCCACCTCCCTCGGCCTCAACGGCATCCAGGGGCCTTCCTACAATCCTACGTCGGCACCGGTTGCATGTTCCGAAGCGTCGCGCTCTACGGCGCCGACCCGCCCCGGTGGCAGCAGCAGTCCGACGGCGCCTCCGCCAAGCTCCTGGACAACCCCCGCAGGCAGTTCGGCAACTCCATGTCGTTCATCAACTCTGTTCCACTGGTGACCGCGCACCAGGAACGGTCCGTCACGCTCACGCCGCCGGCGTCCCTCGACGACGAACGGCTCGTGGTGGCGTTGGCCGACGTCGCAACCTGCGCGTACTAGGACGGGACGGAGTGGGGGTGACGGCGTCGGGTGGGTGTACAACATCGCGACGGAGGACGTGGTGACCGGCTTCCGGGTGCAGCGAAAGGGGTGGCGGTCGGTCCATGTACTGCGCCATGGATCCCGACGCGTTCTGCGGCACGGAGCCCATCAACCTCACGGAGCGCCTATACTCTGGTCGGGTGGTTCCCTGGACTTGTTCTTCTCCCGCAACTGCCCGATCCTCGCCGGCCGGCGACTGCGCCCGATGCAGCGCGTCGCCTATGCCAACATGACGGCCTACCCGATCTCGGCGGCCTTCATCTTCGCCTACGACCTTCTCCCGCTGATGTGGCTCACCGGGTGCTGCGAGTTCTACATACAGAAGCCGTTCCAGACGTACGCGTTGTACCTGTTCGTCGGCATCGCCATGATGGAGGTGAGCGGCATGGTGGAGATCAGGTGGGCGGGGCTAGCTGACGCTGCTGGACTGGTGCCGAAACGAGCAGTTCTACATGATCGGCGCCACGGGAGTGTACCCGGCGGCGGTGCTGCACAGCCTGCTGAGGCTCGTCGGCCTCAAGGGCCTTCCGTTCAAGCTGACATCGAAGCTGCCGGTGTCCGCGAGCGGCGCCGGCGGCGCGAGGGAGAGGTTTGTGGAGCTGTACCAAGTGCAGTGGGCGCCGCTGCTGGTGCGGAGTGCTGGTGATCGCCGTGAACGTCGTCGCCATCGGCGCGGCGGTTGGGAGGGCGGCCGCCTTCGGGTGGTCGTTCGCGCAGGTCGCCGGCGCGGCGAGCGGGCTGCTGACCTGCTGTTCAACGTGTGGGTTCTGCTGCTGCTCTTCCCGTTCGCGCTCGGGATCCTGGGGGCGATGGAGCAAGAGGCCCTACCTGCTCTTCGTCCTGCTCGTGGCCGTGATCATGGTCATCGCGTCCGCGTACGTTGCGGTCCTGGCGGTAGTTGCTCAAGGTTCTGTGGCGGCGTTCTGGCTCGGACGATGGCCAGGCTTCGCCGCCATGTCTCCGGCGAGCTGACTGGTTTAGCTTGTTATTCTTTACATGTTGTCGGCGAAAAATTGTTTCATCAGACTATTACAAGAATATTTGTCTCCATTGACTTTACTATTGATATAATAGAGCTTTTCATCATATCAAGACACGACCCCTACTAAGATATCTCATGAATCAGTTTATGTTTTGATGTCATTTCTTGATTCGATAATCACAAGTGTTTCCTGTGATCTTGTGGCGATGAGTTTTAGCTTATTCGGGCTTGCAGTTCCTTTTTGGAAAAACACATTGTTTTTAGTAATACTATAACACATCAGCAAAGTATAGTTTTCATGGTGTTATAATTTTATTTTTGGATCAACACATGGGCAAAGTTTGGTTTTTTAGATTAAATGTCACTTTAAACTTGTCTTTAATGTTAGTATTTTTACAATATTGTTATGTTATCTTGTGATATTGTGTTTTTATACAATATTATTATTTTATCATCTAATTATATTAGAAATATTTTTATGTTAGTATTTAATTCTATAATATAATTTTATCGTCTAATTCGTATGTTTTTATTATATAAAAGTTTAATGTCACACCCAATTTTAAGAATAAAATTGAATGCGAATAACTCATGTGTGCCCAGAGATCAATCACACACATAAGCCGATAAATCTTTAAATAGTACCATCACTGAGTGCTTATTACATAACGAATAATATTCTTAAACATAACAGCGGAAATAAAGATATCTCTCGCGACGAAGCTCCACTTCACAGGGAACGCCGACTGGTTGACCACTAGCCTAGTACTCTTCACGGTAGTCTTCATAGCCATGTGAAGGGGTTGAGAAAGCAAGAGTGAGCACTTAAAGTACTCAGCAAGAGTAACATAGGGTTGTGAAGCTCAAAGACTGACACTGTCTGAACTGCGGTTGCTTTTAACTTCGTCAAGTTTTACCAACACTTAGCTTTAGTTATGCAAAACCCAATTAATAACCACATGATAAGATTAATAAACGTCATTAACAATTAAACAACATAATCATCTACACTGTGAGTTTTCCAGGCCGCTCGTGACCGCGAGCACAGCTATCATGATAGGTTTACACTCTGCAGAGGTTACGCACTTTACCCACAAGCCGTGTAGCCCATATGTCCGGGTTTATAACTCCCAAAACACTTTCAAGGTGAGCGGGCAGGGTACACTATGAAATCTTTCAAAAAGTCTTTCTAGCAAGTAGTAGACCCTACAGACCCAATGCAAAGGGGTATATGGGACACCCCGATGGTACCACCCGCAGCGGTCCCCACACAAGCTATACCCCATAACCAGCTCGGCAAAGGTGCCTTTCACGAACTACAAACATGCTAGTCCAACTTTCATAATTGACCAAAGCCAGAGCCATTATAGCACTCATGGTTGCATTTAAGTCCCAGTTTTTGCCCTACAATGGGGTCCTATTCCATGTTGCTATAAAAGCCAATTTTATCTCATTGTTGCATATATCATTAATCAATATTCAATTCAATATTCATCATGTAAAGCATAGCAAAGCTACCCATATGCATAGAAACCCATGGTGACAAGGTACAAGGTAACAAGCTATGGTATAGATCTAAATAGGAGTCAAAATTAGACACATGCAATATGACTAGATTGATTAAGGTGAATAGGTAACAAGGATGATCCCATGTTAAACTTGCCTTGATCACAAAGCTCTTGGTGGTCCTGATCTGCTGCAAAGAACTCTGGAACACCGAAAGTCTCACCCGTTGTACTCGATCAACATCACCACGCAATCATCCGAACAAACATACACGAAGCAATAAAGATTTAATTAGAACATTACACCATAAACAATTAATAGGTTTTGAAAAGATTATAAAACAGATCTATACTATACTACAGTCACAAAGACGCCAAAATCACGCTAATCGGATCTAAAATGATTAAACTATAGATTAAACAAGATTTTGAAAAGGGCAAGATTAAAGCATTAAAAGAGTTAATTTACTTTTATTTTCAAAAGTAATTAACATAGATGAAATCTATACTACTAGATAGAGCATAAAATTACGGATCTAACGCAACTTGAACGGATCGATTTGGATTTAAAACGAGTAAATTATAAGCATTTAAAGTTCAGTGGCAAATCTGTAATTAGGGATTTTTATTTAAAATCGAATTAAAACAGATCTGAAAAGGGAATACGTTTTCCAGAGAGAAAAGCGTAAAGCCGAAAGGTGCCATAGGACTGCGGGTTGAGACCCAAAAACTCGGGGTCTCTTTAGCAAAATTACCCGCGAAGGGGTAAGTTTGATCTGAGGCCGTTGGATCTGATCTGACCGGCCCAGATTAGAAGAGAGGGAGAGAGGGAGGGAGTGGGCGGCGCCATGGCCGGCCGAGCCCGAGGCTCGTCGGCGTAAGCCGATCTGGCGCTATGGTGCTCGGTTTTCAAATCTGGGAGCACCGGGAGAGAGAGGAGCTTGAGGCGAACTCACCTAGGGCAACGGTAGGGCTTGAAGACCGCGGAGGACGACCGGCGACGGAGGACAGCGGCGACGGCTTCCTGCGACGCGACGGCGAGGTCAACCGAAGAGCAAAAGAACGGAAACAGAGAGGGGGAAGGTGTTCCGCACGTACGCGAAGCCGGTGCGACGCTCGGCGAAGAGCTTGGAGCGGCCCGAGGCGCAGAACGGTGCTCGGCGGCGGGAGCAGAGCGGCGGCAATGGCGGCGCTGCTACTGCTGCGCGCGAGGCGATGCGGTGGAAGAAAAACGGCGCGGGGGCCGGCTACTTATAGCGGGCCGAGGGGAGAGTCCCACGCGGACACGCGCGGAAACCGCGGGGGAGGCGGTTGCGGACGCGGCGTGGCGTGCGGCAGAGTCCGCTGCGGACACGACCAGAGGAAGGGGGAGGTGCTGACGGGTGGGCCCGGCATGTCAGCAAGAGGGAGGAGAGGGAAACGGCGCGGTGCGGGCCTGCGGCGAGCTGGGCCAAGAGGGAAGCTGGCCCATGCGGGAGAATGAGGGGAGAGGGGAGGCAGGCCGGTTGGGCCGAAAGCAGAGAGAGGGAGAGAGAGAGAGCTTTTCCATTTTCTTTTCTTTTCTTTTTGATTTTTAAATTGATTTCTAAAAGGTTTTGAAATCCTTTTCAAGTTTTGCAAATTCAACCAATACAAGACAAATGCAGAGGCATGCAATGCTCAAACAAGTTAAACCTTAGCATGTGATATTTAATTTAGTTTTATTTGTTTAATTCTATGATCAAAGAAAATTGCTTGAAATAAATCAAATTAAAGCAAATTCAAATCTAATTTCTATTTTCCAATTTTAGGGTGTTACATTTAACTACCTATATCAACGCATGAGCACTATATATTAGGACAATTTGCGGGCCTGTGACACTCTATGTATCTGTGATGAACTTTGTTTTTTAAAATTAAATGTGATTTTAACATGGGTATTTAATTTTACATTACTGTTATCTTATTGTGTGATCATCTATTTTTTATAAATATTTTATTGTCCTGTAGCCATGCACGGGTACGATACTATCAAGAAATAAAGAAAGAATGCAAATATGCAGTACAATACTTCTTTAGAACGTCGAACACGGCAGGCACTCTGTAACACCCCTGGTGTTTAAGCACTTAATTAAAACTTGATCATGTCATCATATGCATTAAGCATCATTCATTTGTTTGAAAACCTGGGTATGCATTGAACTAAAATGAGTTTACTTGCTTATGTTTGATCCATGGTGTGATTGCAGGGTCATCTTTTCAAATTCCAAAAATTTAAATTTGAATCCAAACCCTAATTCCTAGAGTGGGTGGATTAAACCCTAAACATGATTTTCAAAATCTAAAAAGAATTTGTAGATGAATGTTTAAGCAATATGGTAGAGTTCTGTTTGAATTGCATTTGTTGTGTTTTAAGTTTTTCAAGTGTTACTCAAGTTTTTAGAGTAATTGAAAAAGGGGTAAATCCTTTTTAAAAGGAGTTTCAAATTTCAAAAATGCATTTTCATTTCTAGGCCAAATTTTAAAATATGCATATTACCAAAAGTGTAGATCATGAAATTTGAAGAAACTTTGGTGTTCTAAGTTTTTCATGAAAACCCCTGGAAGGTTTAGCTTTTTGCAAAAACAGTCGCAGGGCAGTTTGGGCATTTCACCGAACACCTGCATGTCGAACGGTTCCATGGCGCCGACACCTGTCCGGCCAGTTGCCGACGCCACTGTTCGCCGTCTGCCCGCAACGCGCGTTCCCTCACATGCGTGGCATCACCACGAACCCGTTGCCGTCTACAAAACGGGACACCATCCACCCCTGCCCCCTCTTTCCACGCTCGACACCGCGCGTTCTGCCCTGCTCTGCTCCTCCGCGCGAACACTTCGCGTCGCCGAGCTCGCACGAGCGTTCCAGTCACTACCAAGCTTCCAATCCTCCGCAATGGCTTTCATCTGGGTCTAGTACACCTCCCGCACTAGTTGGTTGAAGCTGCGAACGCGTGAATCGCCCGACGCGAAGCTTTCTTCCTCGGCTCCGGCGAGAGCGCCGCCACTCTGGTTCGCAGTCTGACCGGCTACACAGGAGCCACATTGTTCTTCTGGTTCTTGTTTCATCTTCTTTGTTCTTCATTGATTCCGTTGCTATCCTCCGTTTTGCAAATGGTGAACCGTAGCTCCGAGAACGTCGACGTTGCCGCTCGGTTCATCTTCTCCGCCGACACGGTCATCGTCGCCAGTTCCCTCTGCTTCATCTCCGGTCGCGATAGCAAGTGTTCCATGACCAGGGTGAGCACCTCGAACTATCTGCGCGCTTGGTTTTTCTTGAATCGAGCCGTAGTGCTCTGTCCACGAGCGCAGTCGCGGTTCATGGCCGTCGCGACGGTGCGTTCGTCGGTCATTCGCGTTAGTTGATCTTTTTCGAGTTGGAGTCTTGCGCTAGCTTCGCCTAGCCGTCCTGAGTCTGTTCACATTGTTGGTTGATCGAGCGCGTACGTGTTTTGGCCGGCGCGCGTCGCTCAGATCTTCGTCGTCCGCCATGGCCGTCGGTGAGGTCGTTTCGCTAAGGTTTTGCTTCGTTCTTGCTGCAGTCTGCGTTGTTTGGGGGCCGCTAAGCATGCTGGGGTTGTTGGTTGAGCCGATTACGGCTTGTGCTCGCCGGCGTTCGAGCGACCGAGCTCGGGCCGCCGCAGATGTCGCCGGCGAGGGAGTTCTAAGGGAAGGAAAGGACTCTACCGTACCTCGATGGGTACGGGATGACGAGTAGAGTCTAGTGCATGAGTTGTTTGAGCCGCTAAGTAGCCGTCGGCGACGCGCCGCCGTGTTTTGTGGTCACCGGCGCCGCTGCCCTGTTTTTGTGCCACTGACATGCGGGACCCAAGTGTCAGTGAAGGGTTTTTTCTTTCTAATTTCTAGTTTTGCACAGTAATGTTTTTTGTTATTTTTGTATGTTTATTTCTGTGCATGAATAAATTCTGTAAAAATTTGTGTATGCTCTCTGTGATGTGCAGTATTTAAGAAAAATATAACATGTCCATGTTCAGTATATTTTTAATCCTATAAAAATGCTCAAAGTAATTGAAAAATGACTTTTCCATGCTTTTTCATGCTGTGTATTGTTCCAAAAATTCTGGAAATTTTTGTGTAACCTTTATACACTGATATATTGTTGTACAAAAAGTTTGAGAATTTTTGGATGAACTGTTGAACATGGCTATTTGTTTAATTAATAATAAAATGATTAGCAACCCTAATGACTTTAGGTTTTGAGTGATTTTGGATTGTTTATGGTTAATGGTTAACTATCCAGTGACAACCACAGTATGGACATGTATGATATATTGTTGTTTGCTCAGTTCTTTTAGATATAATTTTTAGCTTAGTAATTACTTTAGTCATGTTGTAAGTAAATTACTTTATGCTTTAGTGTAACTTTTCTTTCATAAAGAAAAGTTGTACTCAAGATGTTTAATTTGTTTTGTTCATCTCTTAAGTGCATATTTGTGTGTTGTAAATCATCATGTCTATGAATTCAAGCATCATCTAAGCATATCATTTATCGTGTAGATATCTCGTTGGTTGGGTTGGATAACCACCCTGGTGAAGGGGTTTTTCTGTTAGTGATTTGGAGCCTGAGTTTGTGTATCCCTCCAACCAAGGCAAGCCCCGGTGCATTCAAGCCCTTCCTTGTATTTAAAATGTTTTATGTAAATACACTTATGGTTATTATTGCATTGTTCTTACTTTATTAAATTCCTACTTGATGCATAGCATTCTCCTTGTGTTAATTGTACCTTATACCTTGACACTTGTTTAAAGATGAAAACTTTTGCCAAAAATGTTTAGTATGCTTAGAGTTTTCTAGTAGGTGATTCCCGGTCACTTACACATAGTGTATTGCTTCGACAAATGGTTATGCTCTTTTGAGAAAGGAATGTTTTTGGAAGTAATAATTCGTGACCGGACGGACACGGTGTTGGAGAGCCATCAGCGTGTCTGGTGAGAGGGTTCTCTCCGTCTGTGTCGTTAGGGCCTTGCCGTTGTTAAAGTCTGAGGGTTATGACTTTGGAGCACTTATCACATACTTTTAGAAGCCGGACTCTGGCTATTCTCGTCTTAAGAACGGTCAAACCGCACTGGGAGTGGAGAGATGGCGAGAGTAGTGTGTACCCTCCAAGTTAGCGAACTGAATGGAGGTGTACTGTGCTCTCGGGTGGCGGAACCCCGGTTTTGGCGAGAGGATCTAGGGAAAGGTAGTCATATGCGTGCTTTAGTGCTGCATATGTCGTGTGTTAGGGAAGCCCCAGCTGGGATAAACCGGTTCGAATCGTCGTGTTCCTCGGATATGGAAACATAACCCTGTTTTTATCAACGTAGTTAATGAAACTTAAATTGGATACTTGTTGGTTCTTTTCATGAATGGTTTATTACCATGTTATCAATCATAAATTTAGATGGGTACTTGAGTAATCCTTTTAAATAAATTAAATGAATTTCAATTCTTTTTATAAATGTTCATTTATGCAAAATACTTGATTCTTGCAAACTACAACTTGAACCCTATGACTTGCATACCTTTTTTTCACCAAATATTTTGTTTTGTCGGATAAGTCTTGTTGAGTACCCCGTACTCAGGGTTTGTTAACCCTTGTTGCAGATGAGGGTCTCAGTCCGGTCTGTGTGGCTTCGTGTTGCATGATCGTTCTTTCAGTTGATGAGGATGAAGAGTAGTTGTCTTTGCTTGACTCTTGGGAAAGAGTACCCCGATTGTTTGTATATACTCTATCAGCAGCTTGATACTATGTTATTGTATGACACTAAAGTTATGTTTCAAAACTTATAGTTTGTAATATGACTCTAAATTTCCGCTACTTTGATGTAATATAAATTTCTCTTATTACTTCTGCAATGTTTGTAATGAGGAGATCCTGTTCGGAAAGAGGTGAATGACCCGCTGTAAAGTGGTGACACCTGACGGACTAATTAAGGATTGGATCATTTGTTTGGGATTAAGTCGGATGGGCTATTAATCGTTGCAAGTGGTCCCTTTCTTAAAAGGTTCTGTCACACACTCGAAAACCAATCATCTGACATAATCAGACACAATGACTTCCTGAAATTGAACATATGGATGTCCACTTTTGTCAAGCCACTTTACTACGCAGTACATTACAGCAAGTGAGATCAGCAGCAACAGCTCCATGGATCCACCAGCCGCCGCTCGCCCGCCACAAGCCCACAATGCAGCAGGCAGGGGGCAGCAGTATACAGTGTGCTTCTGAACAAGAACTAGACCTGTACAGATACAGAAAGAGAGAGAAGAGATTGGTTGTCATGCTCCTGAGCCACCGGAGACGGACTGGATCATCGACAACACGCCCACAGAGCACACGGCTGCTCCTCTACATGGAGATGATGTATACACACTACATGACTATTGAAAAATTATATGTACATGTTTGATTTTAATATCAAGAATATTAACATGTAACACGTTTACATTTACACGAATTAATAATGTCTACTCTCATGAAAAACATTGTTATATTATCGTGTGATCTATGTCTTTTTAATACAAATGTTTTGTTATCCCATAGCAACGCACGGGTATTCAACTAGTCATTTAGAATCACTAAACAATACTTAAAATCAAACTGTTAAAACCATTTTCAACATGAAAAATAAGGCAAATAGCCATATTCATCCTTAAACTTTCATTAAAAGCTCAAATTCATCCCTCAACTATTAAAACAGCCAGTTTAGTCCTTGAATTTGCAATTTTGGTTTCGATTTCATCTTTTGCCTAACGTCGTCTGCCACAGTTGCTAACTCCGTCTAATGCAAACGCAAGGACTAAACTGGCCGCGTTTTGATAGTTGCGAGACAAATTTGAGCTTTGGATGAAAAATCAAGGACGAATAGCATTCCCATTAATGCTTCAGGAGATGCCTTCATTCTTAGCTTTCATGGACTCCTACCAAACACCTAAAATGCAACTGAATTCTGGTGGAGAGCTGACGAGAATTACTTATCCATTTATACTGCGAGTTGGAAGCTAAAAAAAATCCGACTCCCCACCACTTTCCGTTGCTCCTTATTCATTTGCTACAGGATTCACTTCATAATTGATTCTCACATGTTCCCCATCTTGCTCCCAACCAGAATCACTCATTCAGATAATGAAGAAGTGGATCTCAAGAATTCAGAAGTGAAGCTTTACCAAAGTGACCATAAGTTTATATCTGGTTTCTGAATGAAGCCCTGTCCTAGTGGATTTCCTAAAGCTGGATATTTATAGTTACAAAAATCCATGCAATGCCGCAATTATGCCTGAGTTTGCTTGGATGAACTGTTCATCCTTCTATTCTACTCCGTATACACACAAGACCATTTTAGTATATAAACTCTTAATCTATGTGAAGCTCGAAGCTAGATTTTGAATTACCCATCTACTCTCTCTTTGAAGACAATCCATAAATTACCTACCTTCATTGTTATAGAAAATAGTCTAAAGAATGCCGAATATGCATCTAAATTACGCAGAAATTTCATCGTTATTATACGGAAAAACATCCTTAAGTTCTCTTGTATTGTAACTGAAACCACGTACAGTACATAGTACTCCGTACCAACAACTTTGCAATGCTATTGCACTTTGGTTAATATAATGAAACTGCAGCGTACGGAGTATGTATGAGCCGATTGATTCACCTATGTACTGTACATTGTGGTATCTGTAACCTCTGCAGAGCAGAGCAGAGCAAAAAACACACCGCGCGCATGCTATCGTTCAGTTGCTTCTGCCTTGTACCGGCCGGGGTACATAGTAGAATCCGCGGCCAAGATCACGTAAACGGACAGTGCAAGTTAAACAACTGTGCACACAAAGACAGTAGGCGCATTTCCCAGTCCCATGCGCGCGGAGTCGATCGTCCACTGCTAACAAACGGCAAACAGTGCTGCTTCAAAACCCCCCTTCGGTTTTGAAACCGGCACTAACAATTCGGCAATGATGAGCCTATGTCATCACTGTCGGTTATGCCAAACCGGCAGTGATGGTTCAAGCATCACTGTCGGTTCGTGTTACCAACCGACAGTGCCACGAACCGACAGTGATGCTTGAGCCATCACTGTCCGTTTTAATTGAACCAACAGTGATATTATTTTTTAAAATTGCATTTTATTAATTGTTTTATTTTCATTTGGGGTTTAAGGTAGAGGTGGTGAAGAGGGAGATCGTGGAGGTGTTTGTTATTGATCCATTTGATATCGATGTGAATTAAAGGTGGTTGTGGACTAGCGACAATACAAACCCATCACACATTTATAATAATTATTACAAAACATCCAAACAAAACTTAAAGTATCGAATTAAATGTCACATTACAATAACCTTTCGAGGCAGTCTTTTCCGTAGATCTTCTTGAAGTCCTTACTCTGCACAATTGACAGATATCCTTTTCTATACACTATCTCGTCCAGAATAACAGCTGTTATCTCCTCTTGAAATCCTCTTATCTCAAAATCTAGCAACCTGTTGTGGCCCTGATCTTTGCACTGTAAATTGATACAAGATGATATTGAGATGCACATACGGAAGACAAAACAATAGAATTAAAATGAGACGCGTACGTACCATGCCATCTCCTAATCCTAGTTTTGCGCCAAAGTAGCAAAACATTGACCACATCACATAGAACCCGCATTCGTTGTTTCCCATTGGTTGATCTAGGGTCTTGACCTTCTTCATATACTCCATGCTGAATGGGGCTCTCCATTTCTTTTGCATCCTAGACTCCACATTTCTCCAATCAGGTAACTTCTTCATCCTATGGGACAATGTAAATGAAGTGTGAAGACTGAGGACATTAATTACAATATCATATGTGATTGAAAAATGTGGTGATATTGAGTTTTACATATTTAGCACTTTGACTAGGGGTTCGATAAGTTTTAGTGACTTCTTTTTTGAGTCCCACACCTCGATAGTTGAGTTTTTAAGACTTATATCTATGAGGACATAATGATTGCTGCAATCACAAAGCTCATGTTATTGAATGATATATCAAGAAAAAAACACTTAAGTAAGGGTCGAGAACACATACTCGTAATTGTAGGTTAGCAATGCGTTTGTTTTGTCGACTGAGAACATTTTTTCAAACTCTATCTTCAAACTTGCTGAGACATACGGATCTTTGAGACCGGCTTTGCATGTTGTCTCATTTACCAAGATGGGGTCCAAGAAGTCAAAATTGCTATTTTGTTTTTTGAGGTAAAATTTTGCTACAGACCTGCAAAATAAACATGCATGGATATATTGAAATGCAGATCACGTAGTTTATTATAACGTTGTTAGGGTATGGTACTTACAAAGTCCATAACATCATAATCTGCACATCCAGCGAGCGTCGTTGATAGAGTTGAAAGAGGTCTTCAAAATGAACAGTATGCACAACTTCTTCAGGATGATTAAAATGTAAACAGGAAGAGATGCATACTTCAAAGGTTGCTATCTTATCTTCACTGCTATTACTGTCTATGATGTAATAATCATGCAACTGTCGCATGTTTGTTGACAATTTTTTATACTCTTCTTGGCTGGCGACCATAGGCTTTCCTAGTTCAAACTTGTATACAACTTTGGCCTTTTCAAATTCGGTTTTTTCAAAATAGAAATTCTCGGCATCCTTCATGCTTATATCCAGTTCCGCGGCCAAGTTTTGTATCTGTAGCTGCTGAAAGGTGTGTATTTCTCTAGATGTTTCTAAATTACTCGGAATTTTGCTTTGCCTTTCAAATTCGCTCTGTTTATCAGGTATATAAGCCAATCGTTTGTACAAGGCAAGTTTGACGGCCTTTTCTGCAATCTAAGCTCGTAGAATTTCGTCCTCAGTCGGCGCTAGCTTCTGCCTTTTACTAGTCATCTTGGGATCTTTGCCAACCGAAGCTGATGACCTCCTCTGTTGCGAAGTCGAACCTGATCTAGAGCTAGGCCATCGAGATCCCAGTCCTGAGGACTTTGAAGCTAGTGGAGGAGGAGGAAGAAGAGTCTTCTCCTTTGGCAGTGGAGAAGGTGTCGGTGGATCTTGACGAGGAGAGAAACCTCTTCACGGAGGGGACCGAGATGATTCACTGTCATCATCATCTTCCGAAGATAGCTGCTCGTCTAGCTTGATGAAGCGTTTGCGCCAGACGCCATGAGTGCCCAAGTTGTGAACTAGACGCGGCTTTTCTTCCTCCACTGGGAAATCAATATGTATCTTATTGTACTTCTTGTCCAAGATCTTATCAATGCTGACCCTGGCATACCCGAGTGGCACTGGCTTGCCATGAATGACGTTCTCTCCTCTAGGAAATGTTTGTCCGACTGCCACCTTGTCTTTGGTCCACTGCTGACGGATGTACAACCTGACATTCACAGGTTCTGTGATGTCGTCCACCGGATGAGGAGCATTGACCTCTTCTTCGTCAGGCATAGGGGTTGAGCCATAGCTACTGCGGCCCTTGTCGGGCACTGGGCTATTCAAAGCCGGGATTGCATGCGGCCCTTGACTCGAACACATTGATTGCATAGCGCTCGCCACTTGAGCAGTTATCCGTGCTTCCATGCTCACCACTTGACCTACCGTGTTTTTAGGTATGACCTAAGTTATTACCTCGTCTCCTTGGTCCTCTTTTAGGTTTAGCATATGGCTAGGGCTCCAAGGTCTTTTATCCCCTTGCTGGTTGTCATCGGATCATTGGTCACATTCAGCACCGCCACCACTAGTTCCTTGGTCATCGGCTTCGGTCGCAGGGCGACGGGTGGTGAATCGGCGCTTAACTGTCATGTTTCTGGACAATAATTTCGATTATTGGTATTAACTCATAGGTACATAACATATATACAAGCATAGGCTCCATTATTGTTATATTTCTATGGGTAGCACAAGTATATAGATAAGTCATGTATCTCCAAAAAATGTGCCAAGTCATGTATCTAGCATGAAGAGTGATTGATATTAGCTCATAGGTACAAGTCATGTTATACACAAATTGTGCTACAAGTATATACAAGGATATTGGTATTAGCTCATAGGTACTATAAGTGCTATAAGTACAAATTGTGCTATAAGCCATGTATATATGATATGAAATTTGTCATCTATCTATAAGTACTATAAATTCATGCTTGATGTTATCAATATGAAGCCTCTATATCTCTATCTCTATCTCGATCTATCCACAAATTTGAATCATGATAGCCACAATATGAAATAAAGAGATGACATATATATGTATGTATCTCTCTCTCTCTATCTCTATCTATCTCTCTATCTCTATCTATCTATATATCTATAAGTGATCAAAGAGTTTACAAGCATACCATATATCATGAAATAAATGATTGTATATATAACGAGATGGCATATATATGATTGTATATCTCTAACTCCCTCTCTCTATCTCTATCTATCCTCTATCTATATCTCTAGTTATATGTAATCCATCTCTCTCTCTTTCTCTCTATCTCTATCTCGATATATGATTTTTCTTTATGGCATTCCATCGAACAAGCAAGCAAGCAAGCAAAAGCAGGGCATTCCATCTCCTCCCTTTCTCTCCCTCCTTCAATTCATCTCATCATCTATCTCCATGCCAAGCAAGCAAGCAAAAGCAGAGCAGGTCTATGTACACATTTCGTCGAACACCTTCGGTGCGTGGACATGGAGCTCACCGCGTGGAGGTTAGGGCCGGATTTCGCGCTCCTCTACGTGCTCCTGCTCTTGTGCTCCTGCAGCGTGGATGTGGCGGGCGGCGATGTCGTGGCGGCCCTGGCGGTCCTGGGCGGCGTCGAGCAGCGGCGTCACGGCGTCGAGAAGAGCAGGCGGCGGCGGCGTGCAATGGAGGGGGCTCCTCGCGGCGACGTGCGACGAGCAGAGCAGAGCGGGCGGCGGCGGCGTGCAGTTGCAGCGTCGAGCAGAGCAGAGCGGCTAAGTGTGGAACAGGCGCGCGTCTGAAATTTTCGGACGCGCGCCAGTTCTTTAAATAGAGCAACCGGCAGTAGTGTCCCCTATCAGTGCCGGTTTGTAAGAAGAGCCGGCAGTGATGAGGGAGCATCACTGCCAGTTCTTATCAACCGGCAGTGATGAGGGCGCATCACTGTCGGTTGCTCTATAACCGGCAGTGATGTGTGTATTTTTTAAATCTGTCTTTTTCTTTAGAATTCAAATTACTCCGGATTTTTCACTAGACCTTGAAAAACTCCAAACAGAGAAGTTGCATAATTTTTAATTCTCTACAACTTTTGCTGAAGGAGCATATTCAAATTCTTTATATTTTTTGAATTCCATTTTGAATTTGAATAAGGGTTTAAAATTCAATTACCCCTTTGTAATTACTCCAAAAATTTGAATAGAAATTGAAAATCTTCCAACATAGCTTTTGCTAGTTTTGAGGAGATCTACATTATTGCTTATACACTCAAGGTCTAATTCTTTATAGTTTTTGAATTCCATTTTGAATTTGAATAAGGGTTTAAAATTCAATTACCCCCTTTGTAATTACTCCAAAAATTTGAATAGAAGTTGAAAATCTTCCAACATAGCTTTTGCTAGTTTTGAGGAGCTCTACATTATTGCTTATACACCCAATGTCTAATTCTTTATAGTTTTTGAATTCCTTTTGACATGGCATACATCAATCAACAACGTGGTACAACTCATCAATCTACAACTCCATATGATCTCAAATTCGATGCAAATTACTAAAACAACATTTCATTAAGGATTACATAGTTTATGATACTCTAACAATTCACGGTGCAGGCACGATGATGGCCTCATCGTGATCACTCCGGAGGTAAGCAGGTTCGTCACCCTCTTCAAGGACATGTAGGGTAACGTTTGCCCCCAAAAGGAGTCATTTCTTCATAACCTTTGTAGTCTTCTTCATCTGTCACTCTGTCAACACCGACAATCTTCCTTTTGCCTTGCAATACTACATGTCGTCTTACATTTGTATTGTTATCCCTTGCATAGAAGATTTTCAAAACATCCTTTGCAAGGACGAAGGGGTCATCTCTGTATGCGGTCTTGGATAGATCAACGGTAGTGAACCCATCCTTGTCGGTGTTGATTTCATTCAACCGGACCCACAGACAATGGAAAAGAGCAACTTTCAACTGATGTCCATAGTCTAGCTCCCATATCTCATCTATGAAACCATAGTATGTTGCCACCACCGTGCCGTACTCATCGTGGGCGTCGAAACGAACATCACTATTTTGGTTGGTGCTCTTTCCGTCCTGTTTTTTTGTGTAAAATGTAAAACCATTTATTTCATATCCTTGGTACATCATTAGCGTAGTCGAAGGTTTGGGGGCTAAGAGATCTAGCTAACATCCCGTAACCATTTCTAGCCTTTGGCGTCGAAACCAATCACCGAATTTCTTCTTATGTTTTTTCTCAAGCCAAGCCTATGACCTACTGATGTGCTTCCTTTGCAGTAACTGTTTGTGCTCATCAATGTATGCCATCACACCGTCGGCCTGCTGGAGAACAGCGAAGTGTGCTTATCTGAAGGAGACCACTTTGTCTATTTTGACACCTTTCTCACCTATTGTTCCTTTGCCCCCTAGTCTTCCATCATGATGAGATACTGGAACTCCGACCCGCTTGATGTCCAGATAATATGTGGAGAACTCAATAAACTCCTCTATGGACCATCCTTCTACCATGCTCCCTTCTGGTCTGAATTTATTCCTAACATACCGCCTAAAAACTTTCATGAGCCTCTCGAAAGGAAACATCTGGTGTAGGTACATTGGGCCAAGGGCTTTTATTTGATCCACAAGATGAACAAGTAGATGCACTGAAATGTCGAAGTAAGTCGGTGGGAAATGCATCTCAAGCCTGCATATAATCTCGGCTATCTCCTGCTTCAGGCGGTCTAGCCTGTCCACTTCAATGATCTTTTCAGAGATCACGTTGAAGAACGAACACAACTTTATGATTGGAGCACGGACCTTGTCAGGGAGGATACCTCGCAGGGCAACTGGGAGCAGCTGAGTCACTTTTTGATGACATGACAGTCATGGGCCTTACCTCTCCACCGATTGGTTCTCACCTGGTGCAACTTTGTGCTATGATTGGTTCTCACCTGGTCAAACGGGTTCATCCCATCCGTGCTCAAATCAAACCACAGATGCCTTACCTCTCCACCGATGTTCTTATAGAACATAGTGTTGATAGTCCTCCAGTCCGAGCCATCGGTGGGGTGTCTCATCATTGAATCTTTCTTTCACTCTTCGCCGTGCCAACACAACAGCTTGGCTGACTTCTCATTGTAACACCCTAAAATTTGAAATAGAAATTAGATTTGAATTTAAATTAAATTTGATTTATTTCAAACAATTTTGTGATCATAGAATTAAATAAAGAAAATAATAAAACAAATCTCATGCTAGGGGTACCTTTTGCTTGTGCATTGCATGCCTCTGCATTTCCTTGTGTGTTTGGTTTTCAAAACCCAAAGAAATATTTCAAAACCCTTTTTAATTTCCAATTGGGAAAATGCTTTGCAAAGGAAAATATAAAAAGAAAACCCTTTTTCCTTTTTCTCTCCCCTCCTATTCCTCCTTTCTGGCCCAACATTGCAGCCCGACCTGATCCCCCTCTCCCGCTCCCCGCGTGGGCCGGCCTCCCTCACACCGCGTAGCCACCGCCTCTCCCCTTTCTCTCTCTGATCACGCGGCCCCGCGCGTCAGCGCCTCCTTCTTCCTTTAGCCGAGTCCGCTCCGGACTCTGCTCCGCCGCCGAACCCCGCAACCGCCGCGCGCGTTCCCCGCTCTCGGCTCCGCGTGGGACTCCCCCTCGGCCCCCTTTAAATAGGAACCGACCCCGCACCGCCTCCCCATCCCCTCGTCCTCGCTTTGCCTAGCCCTAGCCAGCAGCAGCGCCGCCCGGAGCCGCCATTGCCGCCGCTCACCGCCGAACCGTCGCATCACCGCTCCTGCCACCGTAAACCCTCTTCGAGCGTCGCATTGGCTTCGCGAAGTCCCCAGAATCCTTCTCCTCTCTTCTTCTTTTTCAATTTTGCTCTCCCGAGCTCGTCGTCGTGTTGCAGGGAGCACCGAGCCGCTGCTTTGCGTCGTCGGCCATCCATCGTCATCCCCGAGCGCAGCCGAAGCCCTAGGTGAGTTTGCGGCTCCGTCCTCTTGCTCCTCGACCCGTTCCCGTGCGAAACCGAGCACCAGAGCCTCGGGACCCTTTGCGCCGGCGAGCACAGGCCCTGTCCGGCAATGGCCGCCGCCGTGCGCCCTTCTGCTCCAGTGGGAGAACACCACCGCATCTCCCCCCCCCCCCCCAATCTAATCTGAGCCATCGGCTTCAGATCCAACGGATGAGATCCACCGATACCCCTTCGCGTGTCACTTTTGCTAAAGAAACCCTCAGGTTTTTGGCCCTCAACCCGCAGTCCTATGGCACCCCTCAGCTCTACGCTTCTCCCTCTGGAAAGCGTATTCCCTTTTCAGATCTGTTTTCAATTATAAATAAATGAATATAGCTATTTATAGATTTGCCACTGATCTTTAAATGCTAATAACTTGCTTGTTTTAGATCCAAATCGATCCGTTCAAGTTGCGTTAGATTCGTAATTTTATGCTCTATCCAGTAGTATAGATTTCATCTATGTTAATTACTTTTGAAAATAAAAGTTTAGATTAATTCTTTTAATGCTTTAATCTGGTATAGTAAATCTTGTTTAATCTATAGTTTGTTCGTTTTAGATCCGTTTAGCGTGATTTTCGCGTCTTTGTGACCGTAGTATAATATAGATCTGTTTTAAAACATTTTCATAATATTTTTATTGTTTATGGTGTAATGTTATAATTATATCTTGGTTGCTTCGTGTATGATTGTTCGGATGATTGCGTGGTGATGTTGATCGAGTACAGTCGGTAAGTTTTTCGGTGTTCCAGAGTTCTTTGCAGCAGATCAGGACCACCAGGAGTTTTGTGATCAAGGCAAGTTTAACATGGGATCATCCTTGTTACCTATTCACCTTAATTCACCTAGTCATGATTGCATGAGTCTCAATTGATTCCTATTTAGATCTTTACCATAGCTTGTTACCTTGTACCTTGTCACCTTGGGATTCTATTGCATATGGATAGATCTGCTATGCTTTATGAATTATGAGAAGAATCTTGACTAATGATATATGCAACAATGAGATAAAATTGACTTTTGTAGCAACATGAAATAGGACACCATTGTAGGGCAAAAGCTGGGATAATAACGCAACCACAAGTGCTAACATGGCTCTGGTTTTAGTCAATTATGGAAGTTGGACTAGCATGATTGTAGTTCATGAAAGACACCTTTGCCGAGCTGGTTATGGGGTATAGCTTGTGTGGGGACCGCTGTGAGTGGTACCATCGGGGTGTCCCATATACCCCTTTGCATTGGGTTCGTAGGGTCTACTACTTGCTAGAAAGACTTTTTGAAAGACTTCATAGTGTACCCTGTCCACTCACCTTGGCAGTGTTTTGGGAGTTACAAACCCGGGCATATGGACAACACGGCTTGTGGGTAAAGTGCGTAACCTCTGCAGAGTGTAAATCTACCATGATAGCCGTGCTCACGGTCACGAGCGGCCTGGAAAACTCACAGTGTAGATGATCATGTTGTTTAATTGTTAATGTTGATTATTAATCTTATCATGTGGTTATTAATTGGGTTTTGCATAACTAAAGCTAAGTGTTGATAAAACTTGACCAAGCTAAAAGCAACCGTAGTTCAGACAGTGTCAGCCTTTGAGCTTTATAACCCTGTGTTACTCTTGCTGAGTATTTTAAGTGCTCACCCTTGCTTTATCATCCTCATCAGATGGCTAAGAAGACTACCGTGAGGAGTACTAGGCTAGTGCCCAACCAGTCGACGTTCCCTGTGAAGTGGAGCTTCGTCGCGAGAGTTATCTTTATTTCCGCTGTTATGTTTAAGAATATTATTCGTTATGTAATAAGCACTCAGTGATGGTACTATTTAAAGTTTTATCGGCTTATGTGTGTGATTGATCTCTGGGCACACATGAGTTATTCGCATTCAATTTTATTCTTAAAATTGGGTGTGACACTCATTTGCAAACAACCTATGCACTCGTGGAACTATAGGAAAATACCATATAGACTTTACTGGCCCTCATCTGGTCTTGCTTCCATCATTTGATGGCCCTTGCTTGTATCGGAGAGTTTTACACTTGGGACATGCATCCAAGTCTTTGTATTTCTCTCCACAGTACAATATGCAGTCGTTGAAACACGTGTGGATTTTCTCAACCTCGAGGCCAATTGGGCAATTCATTTGCTTCGCAAGGTAAGTCTTTTCTGCTAACTCGGCATCCGGGAAGAGTTTATGTAGTATAACTAACAAGTTATCGAAGCCTTTATCACTCAAACCATTCGTTGATTTGAACTCCAATAGCATGATGTTGGTTTCTAGTTTCCTTATTGGGCAGCACGGAAACAATGGTGTTTTTGCATCCTTTCTCATCATCTCCAGTTTTTTCAACTGTGAAACACTAAAGAATCCCCTATGTACATCATGTAGAAGCTGTGAAATACCATTATTTTCCTTAGTGTCGTCAGCTAATGTATTCATAAACACATCATCATTGGTAGACACATGTTCTGTGTACTCATGAACATGCAATAATACATTCAGGGATACACTAGGCATGGGCACATCATCATTAGCATTTTGACCAACCTCCCCATGTAAAGTCCAAATCGTGTAGTTTCTCATGAAACCCCTTGTGATAAAGTGCAGACGTATATGTTCCACGTAGCCCCATTTTCTCGTATTCTTGCAGTCTTTGCATGGACAGAATACAAGATGTGAGTCCCCAGCATTGGCTCTAGCTCGCTTGATGAAATCGTCGATGCCCGTCAAGTACCGTGGGTCTGTATGTGACAGATCGTACATCCACCCTCGAGCCATGTCTGCACTGATAAAATGGACAGAGCAGAGAAAACATAGGAACATATTAATAGGAACATTTTTGAACAATATTTTTTTCTTTATAATTTGAATTTGGTCGCGCTATAAAAAGTGAGACAACAAAATAGGTGGATGCATGGAGTATTAAATGCATGCATGCATGGAGTATTAAATGTAAGTAATAAATACCGAATCTATTCCTACATCCCATCAAATCTTTAATACATGCATGGAGTATTAAATGTAAGTAATAAATATAACTAATTACAATTTTTATCCATAATTTTCGAGACAAATCTTTCGAACCTAGCTACTCAATGATTATACAATAATTTGATAATAAAAACAAAGTGCTACAATTTTTCTAAATACTTTTGAATCTAAAAGGTACAAAAAAATTGACACAAATTGCAACATCTCTCTTCTTGATCATGAAAACTAGCATAGCTCTAAACTATAGATTTACACACAAAAACAATGTAAACCAACAATTCTAAAAAATTATGCTTGTTACTAACCAAGAGCAAGAAGATATGAGGATCCAAGAGTGAAGAGGAGCCAAAAAAATGGAGATTAAGAAATCCACCAGCCGCAACAATGGAGAGAGGGAGCTCCGAATACTGTTGTGTACTGTTGGGCAGAGGAGAGAGAGAAGAGATCGCGTGCTTTATACTGTACTCATCATCACTGCCGGTTCCAGCCACGAACCGGCAGTGAAACACCACATCACTGCCGGTTGGTGGCTTGAACCGGCAGTGATAGGGCCGAGAGGCATCACTGCCGGTTCAAGCCACGAACCGGCAATGATGTGGTTGAAGAATCATGGACCCTTGTGTTTAGGCGATTAACGACAATATTAGATCACTATGACTAACATGTGTTTTGCAGATGCAAAGTTGTTTATGTTAGGTCATTAGTGATGCAATTTGAATGGGCTTAATGGATATTCATGCCCCCAAGATGGAAGTCGTTTCGGTTGCAAAGGATGGTGATACAAGTAGAAGACTAGGCTAGTTCTTAGTGCCATAAGGATGAGAAGGGCACTAAGTATAGCTAGGGCTTTTTGTTTTTCCTTTGACCGTACTATAAAGGGGGGTATGAGGTTAGTAGCTTGACCTAGGAGAGTTTAGGAGAGTGGGTATATACACACTTGTCACAACTAGTCCTAGAGACCTTGCTTTCAGCCCTTGGTAAACCCTAGAAATGGTAGGAGCAAAATCCCTTGAGAAATCTCAACGAAAACAGTTGAAATAGGGGGAGAGAGAGAGGCTCCGGACCACTCTGCTAAGTGGGCGTCGGACCAAGGAGAGTGGTCCGACGGTCCCTGACTTAGGCAGAATCTCAGCTCGAGGAGCTCCGGACCACCTGTCTGGAAAGCGTCGGACCATAGGAGAGTGGTCCGGTGGCTTCGTTCAGAGACAGAGAAGGCTCCGGACTAGTCCGACGGTTAGTCCGACGGCTAGTCCGACGCCTCATGACAGGAGGTTGAGTTCATGCAGAGAGCTCCCTGGCTCCGGACCAGAGCGTCGGACCAAGGAGAGTGGTCCGGTGGTTCGTATAAGAGAGGAAGTTTTTCACTCAAAGAGCACCGAGGCTCCGGACCAGTGCGTCGAACCAGAGCATCGGACCAAGCAGAGGTGTCCGACGGTGCTTGAGTTTGAATACAGAGTGAGCTCTGGACCAGTGTGCATGGTCCGGTGGTATGAGCTCCGGACTAGTCCGGTGGCTTCGCAGAGAGAAGAAAAAGTAAAAAAAAACGGCTAGTTTTGGAGGTGGGGACTATTTATAGTTGCCCCCTTCGTCCTTAGAGGTCTTCTTGGCCATTGTTTCAGCTGGTGACACCTTGAGAAATCTTTTGGAGAGTCAAGAGGCTAGTGAGGGAGAGATTAGAGAGAGTTCATCTTGTTCTTCCCTCCTAGAGTGATTAGAAGTGACTTGTGTGCATCCATCCACCTTCCTAGCCTTGAGTGGGTCAAGTGAAGGTCTTGTGCTTGTTACTCTTGGTGTTCGACAGCACCTAAACGGTTTGGTGGTGTTCGGAGGAAGTGACCGCCGGGAGATTGTTGACGGCGCTTCTCCAAGCTCTTGTGATCGGTTGTGGGCGATTCACCGAGCCGGAGTGGCGAAGAATAAGCCCGTAGAGAGCACTCTACCCTTGCGCGGGTAGAGGGGGAGCGATACCTTACGAGGTGCTCCAACGAGGACTAGGGGGGTGTGTCGACACCTCGATACCTCGGGAAAAAATCGCTGCGTCACTGAAAATTTATTTTCCCTAGCTCTTTACATTTCCGCATTACTTTCCGTCTTGTTTTTATATTATCTACTAGAATTGCTTAGGTTGCTTTTAATTCCTATGAACTGCTACTGCTTTCTAGCTATGACACACAGATCGTAGGCACTAGGGGGTAATTGACATTTGATAGGTTTTCATATTTGCTTTAGAAATTTAAAACAAGTCCAATTCACCCCCTCTTTTGGGCATCTTGATCTTTTTAGTGGTGTTTCACTGTCGGTTCAGCCCCCTGTCCCTCAATAATTGGGGGCCTGTTAAAAAATGCACCGGTAGTGAAGAGACATCACTGCCGGCCCAAACAAAGCCGGCAGTGATTGTCGTTTATATAGTAGTGGTCACATGGGCGAGGAGGAGAGAAGAGAATCGAAGGATGAATCAACAAAAGAAGAAGGACGTTTGAAAGCGAGTCCGAGTGCGGCCCTGCACCGAATCCCGATTGCGCATATTGGCAGACAGTAATCATGCGCTTATTGGGGCTGCGACCACCATCTTGATCGCCGATCTTTTACCCATCGCGAATGATTCATGCCGGGCAGGTAAAGCATCGTAATACAGTATCACGGCCGGATCCTAGTCTTGGCTACCGTGACGGCGATACCTCGCCTGGATCACGTTATGGGCGTTAACAATGTTTTCCCCTCTCGTGCCGTCCAAGACGACGTGCATGGCGATCGATCCGGCATCGATTCGGTCTTTGATTCCCTCCCTCCCGTCCTGGGCTCCTCTCCTCGCGCTGGCCGCGGGTTGCTGCCACCGGCGACACACACTGCCCTAGCGGCCTAGCTAGCCTAGACGGGTCTACTCCTAGCTAGCTGCGCCGAGCGATCGATTAAACAAAAAGATTGGGGGCAAGGATCTGATGCGCGGGAATGTTCTTGGGGCGTGGCGCCGATCGATGGAAGAGAAGTCGGGCCGCAGGCGCAGCGCAGTGACAGAGCAGCAGGTGTTCCCTGGGCGCGCGTGATGATGGCGGTTCCCCGAATCTCTCTGCTGCCGCTCCCGCCCAGCAGCGGCCGGCTGCTCTGTGCTGTTGCCTCTGGCAGCGCGCCGCGGCCGATGGATTGGATGCACTAGGCTAGCAGGCTTGTTTGGATCACTATCGGCATGCATCGGGTGCTCCGTGCTTGGGCAGCTTGCTTCCCTTGCCTGCATGCCCTGAATAGCTGAATGGCTACCGCTGCTGCAGCGCTCTCTTCCCCGCGTCCGTCCGCCGTCCGCGTGAGGGAAACTCCGAGGAATAAAGCGAGCGCGCTAGCTGGTAGCTGCTGCCTGCGGGGCGATCTGATAAAGCTGTGACGTATCCGGCCGGCTCCCATTGTTAAAAGGAAATTCGACGTGGTAGCCATTCAGCCCTGATCACGTCACTGTGCACTTGAGTGATGGATGCTACTACTGCAGACCGTACGTATTCAAGGGACCGTCGGAGACATGACACAAGGGAACAGCGCGCGCGAGTACTCCTCTACCCAGTGTATACATAGCAGTCTAGCACTGTTGTATACTAGCACTGTTGTAGTGTGTAGAGTTTAGAGTTACTGTAGTTGTCAGGGCCACGTATATCTGGGTATTTCGGTATAGTACAGTACTATAGACCATTGGATTCGAACGTCAAAAGCACTGCTAATCGACCGTTTTGTTAGCGCTCTCTCGTGCAATACCGTACTCTATTGAACACAGGGAGCTCCGTATATAACAACGTATACCGAATTCAGGAGGGCAAATTCCAAGCTTCTCATGAAGAGCGCCCGAAAGATTCTGGTGGCATGGCAAACATCACCTCGTTTGTAGAGTGGTGGATTTGCGAGAGCAGGCAGGCAGCACCCCTGCCCCATCAGCAGTGCAGTGGTGTGGTGAGCCCCAATTTTCAAGCGCGTGCCCTCTTGCTTGCACCTTTTTTGAACAGCTTAAGCGCAGACGGCACGAATCCCGAGCTTGACCGCCATCATCATGCTTCCTACTCCTACAGTGCTGCTGCGCTAATCTGCAGTCCCGTCTCTCGTCTCTGCTCCGGCCGGCGAGAAAAAGACGCGGCGGGCCCCACCCGATATTCTTCTCCTCTTCTTGACGTGCATGCATCGGCATGCGTGCGTGCAGTGGAGTGCACCAGTCTCGCCGTTCACCTCGCCGGCGACGAGTGAGAGAGAGGCAAAGGGAGGAGGAGAGCCGGCCGGGGTCACAGAGGGAGGGAAAAAAGCATGCAAGGGTACAAGAGTTTGTTTCCTCATGTCACGTCCTGTCATTCAGCGCGACGCCGACGGGCGGTGGACAAACATGTGTTGGCCCGGCCGCCGCAGCAGCTACTCTACTACCCGCTGCTGCTGCCTGCTGCCTGCACCCATCCTTTCGGACCCGTCAGTCAGTCCATCGGTCCATTCATTCATCTTTCCCGAACTCCGAAAGTGCCAGGCACAATTTGAGTGACCAGACTCCCCTTGGCCACTCCACTCACCCAAGATTTCAGCGTGCCCAGACTCCGATTCCGGAGTGCATGCATGCATGTTGATGTCTCATGCATGTCTGGTATTCTCTCTCTCTCGGTCCCAAGAAGAACCCTCTTCCTTTCCATCTTCACTCATGGGCCATGATGGCATGCACACCGCAATATTGGACCTTTCCACGTTCTGAAATCCTGATCATCAGCACCGTAGTTTCCCTTCCCTTCTACAAACTCAGAGCTCCTTTTTAGCTTTTGATCGCATCGTACTGCTGCTGCTTCTATAGAGCAAGTATTTATTGGCACACTGCTTTCGTGTCATTCGAAACATGTGCTAACTTCCATTCCACCCAAGTACTGTACATACTTGTGCACTATGATTATTGGGCTCAAGGCCTCCACGAGCAAGTTTAGTAATACACTCAGCTACCTCTCAGTCCACGCATATAATGATTACACTTTCACAATTAATACATGACTCACTTATCTATCTCACATAATTTTTTGGTTCTTATACCCAAGCTATACAGCCGACTCCTCCTCTCTCTCTTTCCCTCTCTCCAGCATTTAGCCTTCTTGCAGCTCACTGTTACTCTAACGTCGGCGTTTCGTTCCTGTTACCAGATACGACTACTACTCCAACCATGCATGCAGATTGCAGATACAGCAGATGCCCCCACGCCGGGGAAGACAAAGGAATCGACGAACACTAGTGGCTACACACAGCCAGAGCGCGGGTCAGTGTAGCGTGTGCCATGATGACACGGAACGAGCTACTACTACACGCACCTCGTAGTAGAGTACTGTAGCTAGTAGCACACGCAGACACGTCAGGAGCTAGTAGGGGATGTCGATTCGAGGAGAGAATCTCTGATGCATCTCGTCGGCTCCATGATCGGTCGGTCGTCGTGTCTGGGAGAAGCGAAGCAGGCACAGCGAGGCTAAAGGCCGCCCTCCGGCCGGGCAAGGACTAGGGAGCCCGGGTTTCTAGGAGTCAAATCCATCGGCACACAGCACCAGCACCAGCGGCTCTCCGCTAGTACGTACGTACTAGCTAGGTAGCCCCGGGTAGCTAGCCTCTCGCTTTTGCGCGTGTCGCTTTTCCGCTTTGCGTTTGCCGGCCCTCTGCCTTTCAATTCGTTGCGTCCCCCGGGGTCGGCGTCGGCCCCAAACGAGAGGTGACCCGGCCCCGGCTGCCGGCGCCTGGCACTGGGCATGCCGCGCCGAGAGGACGAGACGCTCGTCTCGGCTGCTGGGAGGGATCGGCCAGCAGTGTGGATCAGATCGTCGTTGTGGCCGGCGCAGGAATCCTGGCGGCGTGGCGTGGGGGCAGGCAGCAGGGCACCTGCATGCGCGCGGTCGTTTCCGCCGGTGGGGAGGGGGAGCGTACGTACGACCGCCTGTCGGGCTGCCCCAGTGCCCCGCCCCCGCGTCCCTCCCCTCCCCACCCGTTCGACCTACCTGCATGCAGCGTAATTTGACTGCACGGCGTACGGGCGCCAGGAGGCGGGGTTAATCATTCGCCGACGAGTGCTTGGCTAACGCCTAACGATAGGATAGGATAGACCAACAGGGGGCCTTCTTCTTCGCAAACGATCGAGTGGTTTCCGACCTGGGGCGTCGCGGTCGACCGGTCGCGGAACACCAGCCGGCTAGTGTGGATCGAGCGATCGAGACCAGGGTTTTTTTTTCCCTTCATAATCTGGCAGTGATTTATAATAATCTGGCGAAGGATGTGTTTGTGTGTGACCGAGATGACGATAGGCGTGCGTTACGAGCTGGCCCCTGTGTGGGGGCGTCGGGGACTGGGCCACCAGACCAGACCACGCCACGCCGACCGACCGACCGACCGACCGAGACCGAGACCGGGCGAGGCAAGAGGCGACCAGTCTGGAGTCTGGACGCCGGCCGGTTGCGCTTTGCAGGGAGGATTCCAAATTTCCGGTCTGCATTCTGCAGCATGGCATGGCATTGGACGACCGCCGTGGCGGCAGACGGGAAGAAGAGCGGTACGGCTATACAGCTGTACCACGCGTGCTGTGCGTGCGTACTAGTGCCACCAGTAGTACTAGTACTAGTACGAGTACATGCATTTCGCCACGTCCAGACAAAGCATGGTATCCTGTGTGAAGCACAGTAAGTACTCAGCAATATATACAATGTTCAACGTAGGAATCTTTGTCAAATTCCCCTGGAGCCGTGGGACGTGTGTGGCCTATATGTGGTGTACTACCGGAGTAATGGAGTAGTATATACTATGTAAATTGATGAATAATAACTACTGTAGCACATAAGGTAAGGAGGACGAATCTAATTTGTTTTATATAGAGGGAGTAGTACTAGTACTATCCCTGAACGCAACAAAGTGAAGTGTTGAAAGCTTTTTAACATGTCACGACGTACGCCAGTCATGTTTTGGAATATGGACGTAAAAAAAGGCAGCGCAAAAACGCGCTGCGTTGTATACAAGTGGTCCTATGCTAGTTACTGTATGATTGTACGTACTGTATATATATCCCTCCTCTGAACCTGTAACAGCTTGGAATGTGACACAGTGACAGGCAGAAGAAGAACAAGACATTGGGTAATAACGGCACGTACTGGTAATCAGTGCTACTACTACGATTCTGATGACTAAAATCAGCACGCTGCTATACTTAAAACAGCTTCTCGATCCCATGCTTGTTGTCCAAACCAAATTGCTTGTCACCTCATGCTCATGCTCATGCATGAGTCACAAAGCTTGGCGTTATTTCCCCGGACGACGGACGGTCAAGGCATGCTTGCAGTTCCTTCCAGCCGACCAAGCTAGTGGGCGATAAGCCCATTTTTAGAGCCTTCCGCGCGCCTCTTCCAAATTGTCAGGTTACGAGGCCACCGCAGCTGTTTGCAGGCATATGCTTGGCGACGACACATGGCCTTGTACTCTTGCTGTCCGTTGTTCCTCAGGCCTTTGTTTGGCCTCTCCGATCCCGGGCATTGACTGCATGATTGGGGAATCGAGAGTTTCCTCTCCGCGTCTCCATTGCTTCCATCTCCACCGAGTATTTTGCTCATGAATGTTGCTTTCATTTCGGTTTAGAAAATTCCTGTGATGATTTGATCTCCCGTGTTCAACAACAACAACAACAACTCGTAGTGCTCCGGTCTCTCCATTGGAGTGCCATGATCACACGCTGCCGCGCGCGCGCGGGGCCGGCCTACTGGTCGATCATGACGTTGCGTACCCACGGTTCCGTTGAATGTGATGCGATGCTCGGGCCTCCACTCATTTTCGTATAATAACGGGAGATACGTGCTATACTCACTCAGAAATGATGCATCTCGTTACCACACCACGCAGGCGTACGTAGGTGGTGAACTATCGACAGTTCACATAGTTTTTTTTCCCCCTACGTACGGTTACTCTTTTTTCCATGAAAACGAAGAAAAAGGCACAGTTCCATGAAAACGAAAAAAAAGTCACTGTGCGGGATCACGTTTGGATTTTCAGGAAAGATGTGCTTCTTTCTTTTCCAAAAAGTGCGAAAGATGTACTGAATTTCTTGAATTTCAAAGGGACTGTTTGTGTTGTAAACCATGCATCTTGTAAAATTGTAGTAGTACTAGATCATTTGGTAAAGTGAAGAACCTGCATATATGGGTACAAAACAGAGTCCCCAAAACGGAGACAGCTAGGTCTCAGTTGGAACTAGAACATGGCAGCAGTGTTCTTCCAAACTGTGAAGAAGTGAAACCCTACCACATTCCCCATTCATCATTCCAAGGAACTTGTGGCGGCGGTCCCCACGTCCCCTACTTGCTTATAAATAATAACATGCCCAAAACCCTGGTTGTACCCCACTTGCAGCCAACAAAGTGTCCAAGGTAATTACACATCAAGACAAAGCTTTGGTTTCTGAACACAGAGAAGACAAGTAAAGCCAAGGCACACAGAGAAAAAACAATCAAACAAAGCGGTAGCTATAGCCCTAGCCCTAGCCCAATCCGATCCAATCCATGGCAATGGCATGGCAGATGGCAGTATAGATCATTCTCACCCCAGCGCTCCGACGATCCGACGTCTTTATAAACCGCCACACCCCCAGCAGCAGTATGTACCACTCACTAGTCACTACCCCACCCCAGCCTCCATCACTCTGATTCACTCCTCACCACAAAGCTAGATAGAAGAGAAGAACCTGAAAGCAACCACTCCACTCCACCTTTGCCATCTCCAAGAACGAACCCAAACCTCTTGTGCTTCAAGAAGCCTTTTTTGATCCTGCCTAAGTTATCTCCATCCATCACCATGATCCAAGAACTGTTCGGCGGGGCCGCCATGGACCAGCTCAAGAGCGTGAACCCGGCGTCTCTGCCGCTGTTGCTGCATCCCGTCGTCTCAACCCCATCGCCCACGTCGTCGTCCTCGACGTCGTCGCGCTCGTCTGCACAGCAGCAGCAGCAGCAGCGCTCGACGTCGGCAACGTCGTCGCCGCAGGGGCAAGGGGGGCAGGGGCAGGGGCAAGGCGCGGCGGAGCAGACGCCGTTGCGTTGCCCACGGTGTAACTCCTCCAACACCAAGTTCTGCTACTACAACAACTACAACCTCACCCAGCCACGCCACTTCTGCAAGACGTGCCGCCGGTACTGGACCAAGGGTGGCGCGCTCCGCAACGTCCCCATCGGCGGCGGCTGCCGCAAGCCGCGCCCCATGCCCACGCCCGTCGCGAAGCCGGCGGTCTCCTGCAAGGCCGTCGTGGGCGGCGCGCCGCCGTCGCTGGGCCTCGGTGTCGGCCTGGGGATGGGCATGGGAATGGGCGCCGGGCCCGTGCCCTGGGCGTCCTCGCCGCAGCAGGCGGCCGCCGCGCAGCTCATGGCGCTGCTCAACAGCGCCAGGGGCATGCAGGGCGGCGGCGGCGGCAACATGCACAGGCTCCTCGGCCTCGACCCCATGCTACCACATCTGCCCATCCACGTCCTGCCGGGCGGCGCCGGCAATAATGCCGGTGGCACGGCGCCGTCGTTGTGGCCGCCGCAGTCCGCGCCGCGAGCCATCCCTACGCCGCCGCCGCACATGGACTCCCACTCCCAGCTCGGCATGGGGCCGCTGGGCCAGCATCACGACGTGCTGTCAAGCCTCGGGCTAAAGCTGCCCCCACCATCGTCGTCGCCGGCGGCGGCGGCGAGCTACTACAGCGACCAGCTGCACGCGGTGGTGAGCAGCGGCGCCGCTGGACGAGGCGGGCACGAGTACGAAGCCGCCACGTCCCTGCCCTGCACGACGGCGCTGACCTCCCTCCCGCCGGCCGCGTCGAGCGTCTCGGCTGCGCTCACCAGCTGTGCCACGGTCGGGCTAGACCTGCCGCCGATCTCCCTCCCCCTCCCCGCGCCCGAGATGCAGTACTGGGCCGGACCGACGGCGATGTCCGTGGCGTGGCCGGACTTGCCCACCCCCAACAGCGCGTTCCCATGAAGCTAGAGACAAACCTGAACCTGATCTGATGTACGGATGACGCAGCTGTTTACCCACATGACACACTAGCTAGTACGTAATCAACCAGTAGCTCGATCACTTCAGCCTTCTTTCAGTGTAGCTTTATCCTGCCGTTTGACTGTTTTTATTTGAGTGAGAACTTATCCACTCCGGGGGGCGAGGTTAATCAATGGCGTTTTTACTACTGCGTTGTTTTTGTTCATTATATTAGTGGGAGCACGGGAGTAACTTTTCTTACTGTTTTTAATCAGAGTTTTTATTGGTATTATCTTCTTCTTTTTTGCTTCTCTAATATAATATCTGCATGCTGTGTTGACTGTGGTGTAGTAGTAGAAGTGATCCATATATATCTTTGTATTTGGTGTTATACGTGTGGCCGATTCGTCGGTTGATCATACAGTACATACATGGTGAATACATGCATGGTCTCACTGTGCATGCATGATCAATATGGTGTGTTCGTTTCAAACACGCGGTAGATCTACCATGTTAAATATGTATGGCATTGCTGCAAGATTATTAGTATATGTTGCAGCTCATCAGTACGTATCCAGTACTTGACTGAAACTTTTGCGACTACGGTTTTGGTTTCTGATCTCGAAACTCCGAGTACGTACGTACATAGCTGAATAATGCACGCATGTCGCTGTGAAAACGCAGTGAGTCACTTTTGTTTGTTGGCTCCCCATTTTTGCCTATAGCCCTATATATTTTTTAGATAATGGATAACAAAATCCGACCTCTACATCCAGGGATGTACACAACCCATTATTACAAAGTTTTGAATGAATGAAAAGGAGAAAACCATGGTCTTATAGATCGACCAGGACGCTAGTTTAAATAGTAAATATTCTTCCATCCTTTATTGGATATCTCTAAAGCAATCACTTCCAATTTCTTACTTATCGTTGAGAGCGTGTCTTTGGCTGTCTCATTATGCTGCAGTTTGGCCCACAAGCGTAACCATTATGCTCCTCTGAAAATAACCTGCGTAATAGAGTTAGATTTCAAATGATTAAAAATAACATCATTACGACATCTCCAGATAGCCCAAACCAGGACAGTTATTCCCACCCAAATCAATTTTCTAATCGTTTTATTTTGATTAGACAACCAAACACCAAACATGTGGTTGATTGATCTAGGTTGGGTTAAGCTAGTAGCAAAAAAGATAATCCTCCAAATCATTTTGGCGAGGGGACAGTCAAGGAACAAGTGTTGGATAGTTTCATTCTCATTACAACAGGTGCACTTTTGACTCTCCTTCCAATTTTTCTTAGCAAGGTTGTCTTTGGTTAAGACGACATCTCTTTGCAAGAACCAAAGAAAGATTTTAATTTTTAGAGGAATTTTAATCTTCCAGATCATCTTATGATGAAAAGGTGTTTCTGTATCTATAAGATAGAGATACATAGAACAGACAGAGAACAAACCAGATTTGGTTAGGCTCCATCTGAATTAATCTGAACCTTTCACCAATTCAACAATTGAGATCCGTGCTACTAAACTAAGCCATTATGTAAGTTTATTATCCACCAGAGCCCTTCTAAAAGATATGTTCAGTGAGCTAGTAGCCATCACTGTTGAGACTGTTGCATGAGGCTCTCGTACTATATTATATAAAGATGGATACTTAACTTTCAGAGGATTATCTCCTACCCATGTGTCATCCCAGAACCTAGCGTTGGACCCATCTTTAATATTGAAGGAACCATTCGCTAACACCTCATCTTTAGTATGAATAAGGCCTCTCCAGAAATGAGTCATTGGGTTTGGCTTTCACTTGTGTAAGTGATTTTGATCCTAGGTATTTATTCCTTAACAGTGATTGTCACATGCCATCTGTATTGAGTAGGTTAACGAACCATTTGGCCATCAAGCACTTGTTTTGCAACTTTAAATCAAGGATACCTAGACCACCTTGGTCCTTTGGGCAACATAATATATTCCACCTGGCAAGTCTATATTTATGCTTGTCAGAAGAACCTTGCAAAAAAAACCTTGATCTAAAATGATCGAGGTTTTTTAGAACCCCTTTTGGAATCTCGAAGAAGAACATCATAAACATGGGTAGACTGCTTAATACTGAATTAAGCAGCACAAGTCTCCCCCCATAGGATAAGTACTTTGCTTTCCAGCAAGAGAGTTTTTGTTGGAACGTTCTTCAACCTTCCTCCATTCAGAATTCTAGAGTTGTCTATGGTGCATTGGGATCCTAGATATCTAAAGGATACTCACCTGATTCACAGCAAAGAGAGTAGTATAAAAGGATTCCATCTCTTTGGTTGTACCATAGCAAAAATTTCACTCTTGTGGAAATTGATCTTAAATCCAGATAATTGTTCAAAAACACAGAGCAAAAGCTTAAGATTCTTTGCTTGTTCCGGTCATGGTCAATAAAGATGATGGTGTGTCTGCATACTGAAGAATTGACAGACCATCATCAACTAGGTGGGGAAGTATTCCTCTAATTTGACCATCGTTTTGCTCTATTGATCAAAGAGCTAGCATATCTGAACAATGTTAACTAAGATAGGTGACATGGGATCACCTTGTCGTAGGCCAGTCTGGTTTGGAAGTAGGGTCCAACATCATCGCTGACTTTAATCCTACACTCCCACTGTAACCATACTTTGGACCCATCTACACCATTTTGTGGAGAAACTTTCATACTAAAGTTTGTTGTACGAAGGACCACTTGACTTATCATAGGCTTTTTCAAAATCGATTTTGAGAATGATGCCATCTCATTTTTTGGTATGTAATTCATGGATTGATTGTGTAAAATAAGACTCCTTCCATGATGTTTCGGCCTGGCATAAAGGCGGTTTGCATTGGACTGACAACAGTTTTGGCTACCATATTCAGCTGTTTGTGCCTACTTTTGTGAATATTTTAAAACTACATTAAGAAAATAAATTGGCCTATATTGCTGAATTTTAGTAGCATTTTGAACTTTGGGAATTAGTGTGATAATTCCAAAGTTCAGACTGTGTAATTCAAGGGCTTCTCTATGTAAATCATTAAGAGAAGTAGGAGATCATTGCTTTATCATCCCCAGAAGACTTGATAGAATTCCGCCGAAATCCATCAGTCCTGGGCTTTGTTATGTTCCATTTGAAAAAACGCTTCCTTCACCTCAGATTCGGTGAAAGGACTAATGAGGATTTTATTTTTCTCAGGGGATACTTGTGGAATATTTGATATCTGATCTTCCACAAGTGTGATATCTGAATTTACTGGTGGCCCAAAGAGGTTTTTATAATATGTGGTAATATGGTTTTTAAGATGGGTATCACCAATAACAGTCCCTTGATCATCTTCAAGCTTATAAATATGTTGTTTGCGATGTTTTCCATTTGCCACTAGATGAAAGAACCTAGTATTTGCATCTCCCTCCAAAAGGGTCTTTACTTTGGCTCTTTCATACCACTTTAGTTCCTCCTCTCTCAAAAGAGAAACTAAACGCTCCTTTAAATAAAGTTTGAGGTTAATTTCTTGATCAGATAACAAAGAGCTCTCAGCTTTCTTGTCAAGATCCTCTAAAAGAGCTAGCAGAGTCTTCTTCTATTTTTTGTAAGACCCCGTTGTATGTTTGGCCCATCCTCTTAGGTGTTGTCTCAGTCTGCGGATCTTAGACTATCAACGCTTAAGAGGTGTCGACCCTCCAGTTTCTGATTGCCAGATATTTGCAACCATTTCATGAAAACCTTCTCGTATAAGCCATCCTCTCTCAAATTTGAAAGGTCGGTTTTGGTGTTGGAGGTTCGATGATCCTGTGCTAAGAACCAGGGGAGTATGGTCTGAAATATTCCTGTCTCTAGGTTCAACCATCGTCAACGGGAATTGATTTTCCCATTCCGTACTGACTAGGACTCTATCTAGTTTCTCAAAAGTTGGATTGTCCCCCGCGCCCGCCTAGGTATACTGACGGTCGACCATCATTATCTCCTTAAGATCTAGGGATTCGATGACAGCATTAAAGAGGTTAGGCCATTTGGGATCAAATTCCCCTAAGCTTTTTTCCTCCGGATTCCTCATTATGTTGAAATCCCCTCCTATTATATATGGAAGGGACTCTTTAGAGCAAGTGTTGGCTAGCTCAGAAAGTAATGCACTCTTATTTTGACGTTGTGATGGTCCATACATCGAATATAGCACACATTTGAAGTCATTTGCTTTACATCTAAGGGTGAACTTCACATAGAAATCCCCCTCGCTAATAGCTCCAATGTCAAAAACATTCAGGTCGACTCCAAGAAGGATCCCTCCTGATCTCCCGTGTGGCGCCATAGTATGCCACAAGAAGTTACCACCCCCATAGAGATTTTTGAGGGTATGATCTGGGAATGAATCCCTTCCAGTCTCGGAGAGAACTATAAAATTAGTTTGCTCTTTCTTAACTAGTTCAACCAAGAATCTGTGTTTAGCCAAGTCTGCTAGACCTCTGCTATTCCAAAATATCCCTTTCATTTTAAGATAATTTTCGAGGGATTCTTTGGCTTTATGCGAAGCTTGCCTTTTTTTGTTTTTTTTGGCACTATTATATTTCTTCTTCCGACGGAGGGGAGAGAGATCTAGGATATGATCATTCTCCGCTTCCAACATGTTCTCATTTAGATCACCACAGGCTTGGCTGAGAACTGTATCAAGTCGGTCTTCCCTTTCCTCATCACTGTCTACAATGGTTACCCGAGATTTGGGCTTATTCTTCTTTGGGTTTGCATGGAGAATCAACCTATCGATCTCTAGATTTTTAAGAACTGCTATACCCGAAGAATCTAGGTCGATGCCTATCCTACCAAGGTTTGAAGTAATTTGTGAAGAAGAAAAGTTAACAAAAGAATTACCTTCTAATTCTAGATTCTTTTTCGCCGCCAACCGCTCGGCCTTAGATAGGATATTTTCATCCGTCGTCGCTGAGGTCCTGGTGCTTCGGCGGGGCAGCTTCATGGTCACCTCTTTTGGTGCCGTGGCCCCCTCATCAAATTGGACGGGCACCACCTTGTCCTTCATTGCGGAGAGGACCTTCTCCTCCCCTGTGAGCGCGAGACCCTCCACGATAGCAGGCTGCAATGCCGTTGCCGCCTGCAGTTCAACCACCGAACCCACCTCGGAGTCGGTGGGTGCTCCGCCCTCGATCGGTTGGGCGTGCAGCATGATGAAGTTGGTCGCTGCCACCTGCAGTGTAGCTCCCGCGCTCACCTCGAAGTCAGTGGGTACACCGCCCCCGACCGGTGAGGTGTGCAGCGCGTCATTGCCGTAGAGGTGCAACGTGTCATCACCAGCAGCCCCGGGAGGTGCCTTCCCCGACCGTGGAGAAGGGGTACCATCCTCCGCAACAGATATCGTATGGGGGAGTGTGTCGATGTAGAATCCCCCCCCCCTCCACAGTACCCATCTCAGCTCCGGTCAGTGTCACTCCATGGAGAGAGGAGATCCCCTCACCCTCGGTCGGTGAGGGAGGTACTGTACCCACCTCGCATGGGGAGCCTGGGCTGTCGCCTGCCCCATCCAGCAGAGAGTGGGCTAGTATATGGGGGGTAGAGGGTGATGACGAACCCCCCATAGTAACCTGATTCGCTGCAGTGACATCATGTACCTGCAGATTAGTAAAATTGGTAGAGACACCAATTGACACTTCCGTGTCACGAGCCACAAAAAAACTTTGCCGCTTCAACGACTTGCTCTTCTACCCCCAATGAAGCAACCTGATGATTGGGCGCGTTCTAAGGGGGTGCCTGTGACTTGCTTGAGGTGCTTTGATCTTTATTTGGAGTCTTTTGCTTTGGCTCCGCATCTTCCATCTCACGATCCTCCCCATCAAGGTTTTTATCATTATCACCATTTTCTTTCATCCTTGTATCTGGGTCAGTGGCACCATGTTCTATTGCTTCATCGGACTTGAAAAAAAGTCGATAGATGCCGTTACTGACACAAACATCAGCCTGTGGCGGGATCTTCTTAACATCAAGAACCGCAACTAAAATGCGAACCTGGCCAGTCGCACGGAGGTGTGCCATATCCACCTTCTGTGTTGCCCCAACAATGGAGCCAACTGCCCACAGCGGAAGAAAAGATCGAAGAACACGTGGCACCTTGGTGACCGTCACCCAGATCTGGTCCAACACCCTAATAGGTTGGACATCATCAATAAATTCTTCAATTAGAAAAGTACCTTCTTTGTTCCTCGTGTTGACTGTGCTGATTTGAACCATACGATCAAGCTCTTCCTTGCTTGGAAACGGGACTGCATACGATTGAGCCCCAAGTTCTTGCATCTCCCAATTCCAACGAACCCGGATGATCCTAGCCAATTCTGCCTGGAGAAGCTGTGCTGAGATCTGTCCTCTCTCCACCGTAATGCGAGCTACCGAGGAGGACTGAACCGGTGCCACCACTTGATTATACCTTGCAGCCTGGATCTGGAAAAAACCCTGCCCCATCCTCAGCAGCACCACAGTACGCCACCGTCGGCTTTGGTCTCCGAAGGAGAGGGCATTGGTTTGTAAAATGATCCTCCATACAGATCGTGCATTCCAACTTCATCGGATCCTTTCGCTTCCTTTTTGTCCCCTGGTCCTCGATCTCGGGAGCCTCATCCATGTTAATGCGGCCTTGATTTGCCGGCAAGGGTAGAGGCCTCCCACCTTGCGTGACTGGTACCTCCCCATGGGCCTGAACATCATCCATCACGGTCTCCTGTACCGCCACTCCTGAAGCACCCGCTGCGGGTTTTGGGCTGCCACTACGCCCCCGCCCTCTGTTGACTGGCGCACCAGCCGGTGGGGGGTCACCACGCCCAGCAGCTCCATGGGGAGGTGCCCTTCCCCGACCTGAAGCAGCTCCTGCCGGCGGCGCACCTCCACGCCCATGCCCCTGATCCCGATCGCGTCCACGAGCTCTCCCTCGACCACGTTGATCTCCGCGGCCTTGAGTCGAGCCTTGGCCATGGAAGCGTCCTCCTCCCGCCATCAGGATGTCCCGGTACGACGGTGTATCCCTGGCGGTGGTAAAGAGGACGGGATTGAACAAGCGACGTGTAGGTCTCCGTACCAGCGCCCCCGATGTTTGATCTGGCTGTCGCCCCATGATGGCCCCATCTGGCGGGAAAGAGATCGCAGGCCCGTTTCGGTTGGTGAGCCCATGATCCGCTGACTATTGGTTTTGTTTTTGAATTTGAAACCCCGCTGCCCTGCCCTTGTGATTGGACGAGCTGGCTTGCATCGCCGACCAGATTATGTCGCCCAGCGTCACCGCCGGCGTGATGTGCCGTGGTGGCAATGGACCTTTCCAAACACTGTTCCAAGGAGGTTTGGTTCCCCGTTGGGACACTACTACAGATTCAATAATCACTGCCAGCCTCATCAGTGTCGGAATTGAGAGAACCGTCAGTAAAGGCCCTTCAATATCGATTCTTTGACTTTCAAATAAAAAAATAATAAGGAGAAGCCAACAACCGGCACTAAAACTCTATATCACTGCCGGTTGTTATTACCAACCGGCACTGATGGGTATCCTATGTGTACCAGTGTCGGTTGTTATTACCACACCGGCAGTGATGTACATGCCTCGGACCCGAAATTTTTATCCATCCTAGTTTATTTACCCCTCGAACTCGCTGCACAGAGATATTCCTCTCCTCCTTCCTCTCATCAGACTTCAGACCACCTCCCCAGATCTGAAGCACAGGCACAAGTTACCGGCCACTGACTTCAGACCTCCCCAGATCTGCACCCTCCACCCCACTGGCGACCGGCCGAGCGGAGCACGGGCACAAGGCCGAGACTCCGACGCAGGCATGACGCCGCCGCGAGCGCGCACCGGCGACTGTCCGGGCTTCCGGCGCGTGCACGACACCGCCGCGAGCGCGCACCAGCGAGCAAAGGCGCCGAAGAAGGTGGCGGCGGGGCGTCAAGGCGGCGGCGGGCCCAAGAAGAAGCCGGTCTCTCGCTCTGTGAAGGCCGGCCCAGCGGATCGGCACCGGCGCCCCCGTCTACCTCGCGCCGTCCTCGAGTACCTCGCCGTCGAGGTTAGTCTCGCATCGCCTAGTTCATTTCGCGTCGTAGTGCCTACCTGCCGCGGCTTGCGTGTGTGTTTGATTGACTTGCGTGTGTGTGTGTGTTTGTAGGCTAATTTGATTCGTGCTATCCAGATCCAGCTAGCGGAGGTGAGGAGGAAGACGGTGATGGACTTGCTAATTTGATTGACTTGCCGATGTGAGGATGGACTGAATCGGTCGGTGCTGTACTGAATTTGTGACGTGTGAATCCTTCTCAATCCTTCTAACTCTTATTCTTTACGGTGTATATATGAATCAATTTGTGATTGGATTTGTGATGTATGAATCCTTCCCAATCCTTCTAATTTGTGGTGTACTCTTATTCTCTGTGATGTATGAATCGATCTGTGGTTGTGTTGAATCTCTCCTTTGTCTATACGATTTTTTTTAATGCATGACGGTGACTGTGTTGGCGACGAGCGTGCTCGCTTGAGCAGGCTATTCCTTTTTTTTTGTTTTTTTAACTCTATCACTGCCGGTTTGGCATAACCGGCAGTGATGTGACCCCCTCATCACTGCCTATTTGGTTATGCCGGTTCAAAATCCGGCAGTGATGAGGGGTTTTGAACCGACAGTGATGTTGTTTTGTGTAGTAGTGGGAAGAGGGTTGAATTGACTTTGCTATCAATGACTCTGATGAAGATGATCCCTGTGGTCGAGGGATTGATTTCTGATGACAGATGACAACACTCTGAGAAATTGCCTCGGCATCCCCCAAATCTTCGCATTCAGACTCTGAATCCGATTCCCAGAATTTACCAGATGCTTCACACAAATCGGATTGCGTCCCGAGCCAAATCTCTTGATTGGATTTGGCTAACATATCTCTGCCCCGGTCCTGATCAAAAACCACAGCGTCCTTTGCTGTGATTCTTCGAAACGCCGCTCTTATCGAAGGTGCAAGAGACACTGAAGGCATCCTCCATCAGAGACGGCTTCCCCTGCACAGATCAGAAGAAAAAAAAAAACCAAGCCGATTGGTGAAGAAATGAAAAAGGAGAGAGAAAACCCCCTTATTGTATGTGCCGGCCGTCGGGAAGCCGGCGCAATCTTCCAGGGTGATTCGGCGTCTCGTATATATAGGCTGGGTATAAATTAATGCATGACTATTTGTATATTTGCTGAATTGCTGATCGATCAAAGATTCGTTTAGTTGGCTTTTGCCAAACGTCGCACGATCCTACTAGCTATTTGGCAGAAATAGCTACTGGTCCACTATAGATTTGGACCTTTCATGCGTATCGCCCTTCCTAACATAGTAGCTCCGGCTGTTCCATCTTTTAGTTAGTTCTCTGCCCATGTACGTACTAGCTCTCCCATCCTGTGCTTGTGTGTGATCGTCTGCCAAACGAGCTAGTGTACTGATGCTACATGTTATGACACGACGGCACCTACTATACACAAACTGTGTCAAACAACGTCCATTTGGCTTTCATGCATGTACGAGCAATATGCCTGCGCACTGGCAGCCAGTAGAGGTTTTTAACCTAACCTCGATCTAAGTTGCATTTTGCCTGAATCCTGATGCTAACTACTATATACTATGCGGTATGTAACTAGCTAGCTAGGCAAAATTAAGCAGCAATTATATATAATTCTGTGACGACAGTGATAAAGCTGTCAATGTGCATGATTTCGGTGATTATTATATTAGCTAGGTAAAATTAAGCAGCAATAATTAGTTTACTTCATATTATCCATGCCAAAAATCAGGGACTGGAGTTGTAAAAATGAGAGAGCTAGCTAGTATGATTGAACCATATATCATGCATGCATGGAGATGGAGGCACTAAAAATGGGACCACTCCAGTCCATGCAAGCAAGAATTGCTCGTTCAAAGCAAACCTGTCTCTCTCTGAACGTGTCCAGAACCCCAGCTGGTCAGAATCAGAACAACTGTACTGCTAGTAGTACCTCCAAGCTCGCCGTTTCAATCGCCTTTAAGAGCAACCTTAAAGTATAGCACCTCTTTGGTGGTGCTTAGCTCCGCCACGTTAGGTGGTGCTTGTTTGTTATATTTTGCTCCAATGTATAAACTCTACTAGCACCAGTTAAATGAGACCCGTAAGAAGTAAACTATTATTCTTTCTCACTCTCCACATCTCTTCCCAATCAGTTTCCTCTCTCCTCTCTCCTCCGTGCTAGAATATGGAACAGGTGTCAAGAGGTGTCAAGTTAGTACCACCTCTCCGATATATTACATCTCATCTTTTATTTTCTCTCTCCTTCTAGCACACCTTAACACACATTGGAGAGCACGATGGGCAGAGAGGAGGCGAGCTGCGAAGCAGTTCCGGTTTGTCTTCACTTCGAGGCAAGAACCGGCACCGAGCTCAGGCGACAGGGATTCAGATTCAGATCAGCCATTGCAGTCAAGTGCTCAGAGCGGAAAAAGCAGCGGCGAGAGCAATAGCAATATTGCCAGGAGTAGTACATTCAGATCAGTGCTTGTACGGATCAGAGAGAACACGTTCAGAGAGAGAGAGAGAGAGGCTCTATTCCGCATTGGATTGGAGGAGAGAGAGAGAGAGCATTCGGCATTGGGTTGGAGGAGAGAGCATGCAGCAGAGAAGGGACGACCGGCCGGACGACATCGACATGGAGGCAGGACCGCAGGAGGAGTCTGGCCGGCCGCGGCCTGGGACATGCATGCATTCTCGATCTGGGCCGGCGGGCATGGCGTGGTTGTGTCCTAGTGCTAGTAGTAGTAGCTAAAGCGGCAGCATGCATGCAGATGGGATTCGATTCTCCAACCAGTGCTGTGCTGTGCTGTGCCGGGGCTTGCTATGCTTGGCAGCCATGGCTAGCTAGTACTCCTAGCTAGCTCCCTGCTGCTGCATTTGCATGGGTTTGGTGGAGAGAGACGATCGGTCGATCGCTGCCCAGTGCCCAGTGCCCAGTGCCCAGTGCCCAGTGCCCAGTGCCCACCCACACGCAGCGCGCATGCATGCATCTGTCCATCCGTCTCCTGAAACACTCTACTACGTACGTACGTAGTACTGTACTATACGTAGGAAGAGTACGGTGCCAATGGAGAGCGAGGAAGTGTACTGTGTACATTAGCCGGGGGCAAGAGGACTAGAGGAGAGAATATATATGAGAATAGAGAGGAGTGAGGGCGAAAAACAGCTGGCTACTCGTATCTACCAGTGGACAATACGTAGCGGCATGCTGCGTGCCATCGTCTGCCATGTCGATTGTCGAAGCAGCGCGCAGCATGGAGGTGGTGTCCTCGATCGGAACACGCATGCGATAATATTCCGTCCATGCATCTCGATGCATGCCGAGAACCGCGCATCGGGAGAGAAGCTTGTTTTTATCCTGTCTCTTGGTATCCGTTGTCTGTTTCTCCTCCCAGACCTTGTGGGATCACCAGTTTGCTGTCGGGGCTAGCCCCTTTTTTTAGTACTGTTATACTCCGTATTATTGACCATGTTGCAACACACCACTGCATGCTTTGATTTTTTCTTGTTTATTTGCAAAAAAATAAATAAATAAAAACTCAGTTCATTTGGTGTAGTTGTTGGAACTCAATCTCTCCCTCCAAGGGTCTATTTAAGATCTGTTGCCAAACTGCAACCCTCTAATCTCGTTGGAAACTTGAAACTATATATGAAGTACGGAGTAGTATATATGTTCTCAATAACCAAATTAATCTTACTCTACAATTATGGTGTTGAACAAGTCATAAAAGCCACCGCCAATCAAGACGAGTATCGTAAACCACAAGGTGTGGGAGAAAAAGGTTTCTTCATTCCCTTCACATCAAGTTATCATGTCGTCCATCCACACCAAACTCGGAGGGTCAATGTACACTACAAGATCACCAATACTTAAGTACTCTAACTCACCAAAATTATAAAGGAATAACAACTCAATCTCTCAAAGCTTTCAAGATCAAAAGCTTAAATCTCACAAAGGTGAACTAGAGTCTATGTTGTGCCTTAGATTTGATTAATATATGCACTTGAGTTGGAATGTATATTCACTTGCTCTAGTTTCTCAACCCTGCTAATGATGAGAACGGGGGTGCTAGGTGCCCAATCTTTCGTTAGGTCGAGGTAACTCTCAATTTTCTGGAGGCTAACACATACGATCCATGCATGTTACTTTGGGCACCATTGGATTGTCCAATCTTTCACCAAATCGCTTGACACACGTTAGTTCTTTCGCGCTAAATCGTCTATGGCATGCAATCTTTGCACAATTTGTCATTTTGACTGTATTTCTTCACCGGTCTTTGTACCTTTTTTTTCTTGAATCCTTAGAATCTAGTAGAGCATGTCTAACGCACCTTAGTACACATGTGAGTCCTAAAGGTTGTGTTGTTTTCCTAATCACCAAAACCAATTTATAATTGCGGATACAAGCATACGATCATTACAAAATGATCCAAATACATATATTATATGAAATGTCAAAGACCATTCTCCTATCCATGTAAATCTTGGAGTGTGCAGTATCCTTAGAACCAAGACCAAATAAGCCAGAGAAAGTTAGGAAGTCAGTCCAGTACTGCACTCCCTCAATGGTCTAATGGACTCATTTCTTGCTTGTCTTGTAGTAATGTGAAGCATGAAACTGAGCTGTTAGGGTGTCCCGAGCGGTACTAGCTTAGAGACTTCAATTCGTCAGCTGTCGTAGAAGTGGAAATAGATAGAAAAATAAAAGCTTGAGCTCACATATGACAAAGATGAACCTGCCCTAGGATAGTAGAGACAGTAGATCAGTCGGAAAGTCTATGATACTAGCGACAAAACACTCGCTAGCGATTCATTTTTTAGCCTTCTCTCTCCACCACGTCAGATTCTCGACACAGTCAGCAATCCAATCGCTAGCTCAAGATGACATGTCTGGGACGCCCTTATAATATCTTTGTTCCAATCAAACTTGAAACTAATGAGGCCCTTAGAGCCCATTACCTCACACTTCCTCATAATGCCCCCACAAACCTCAACATCGTCCTCCTCAATGTTCCTACAATCAATGCATGCATATGAACAATAGGCATTATCTTGTCCTGACAAATCGATCACTTTTAAATAGAAGTCCTTGTGAAACTAGTTCCAAGACCTTAGATGTAGGTGTATCTATCTCCTCAAAGTCGAAGGGGTTCCCACTTGTGATCTTCCAGAGCTGGATCAATGTTTTTTTTTAAAGATCAATGCAATGAGCACCCCCACCCTGTTCAGCTCTACCTCATCTGCACCAAGATATGCCTTCTCAAACCTGAAAGCAGGGTGAAACTCGAAGTGAGACCCAGAAGGTGTTGACGGCCCATGACTGCTACCAGCCCACCACTATCAATCTACCACCGGCTTCACGGCCCCAGGCCTCGGGTCATGCTAGCTGGCGATTTTTATGTTTTTTTTTCCACTGTCGATTTCATCAGGTATGTGAATGTGCCGTGCTCCTAACAGTCTAACACACGCACATGTGAAAATGCCTCTGATACACATTTTTTCTGTGCGATACAACTTACCCAAGCACATAATATTTTCGTGTGCCCCACAGACGGACATGTGAATTGCACCTAAAACAGAAAATTTGAAACCCAGAAAGGTGCAGAAATACTGATCACAGTTTGAAATGCAGAAATCGGGAATACACCCAACACTGAGCAAAACCACTACTCGAGTCCGAATTCACAGATCAACATGAGTAGAAGTTTCTTGTACATATTTAACTTTAACACACAAGTCGAAGCCTGCGAGTAACCAGGAAGCAAGGGGAGGCTAGTTTTACAAGCTGAGTAACCCCAGTTTGACTACAACATCTGTGTTCCACAGAACAGGTTGCGATTCGCTGAGAAAACTACAGGAAGATTTTTCACAAAAGGATGCACTCTTTGCCAGAGTATACAACATCAGGGCATCCCATGCCTGATTGGTTCTTTGGCTGACTTGTGAGATGGTCACTCACATTGCGTACACAATCTCACCGCTGCTGTCAACATCAAGATCTGAGTCGGAGTCAAGATCATCCATGTCGTCGTCCATGTCCAATCCATCACCTAGGTTATTTATACTGCGAGAACAGGCAGGTGGTATGGTGGCCTCTGTTAAAATCTGCATGATCTGATCCATGGTCTGCATTGGCTGATCAGGCTCCTCATATTGGTTGCTCATGCTATCATCATCCATCAGATCAGCAGGAAGGTTCTTCAGGAACCAACTATGATTCCGGATTTCAGGGATTGTGATTCGCTGCATATTTTATATAACAAATAAAGACACCAAAATCAGATAAATATGATTAAACTCAAAACAACATATCTTCTCAACCTACTGTATCAGAAATAAAGCACGATTAAAACTACAACATACAAGGACTTACCATAGCAGGATCTCCAACAAAAATCCTCGAAATTAGATGCCTGCACTCTGGAGATATGTTCACGTTGTCTGGAATTGCGTACTGAACGTTCAAGATGCGCTGTAACAGATGACACTACCATTAGTTTAGCTGTAAGCTAAAACAGGAGAATGCATTAAGTGAAACATGCAGAGACTCAGAAGTAGCCGATCTAGTTCATAGTATAGTTGTATGCTATGACACATACATATGTTCTACGACTGACACACACAGACACACCACACACAAGCGCGTGCACTCGTGTGCACTCATCTTGTATCCATGAATGAAAAAAAAAAGAGAACCTGAATTGTCTTGCGAAAGTTCTTAGGCTCTTCTGAGTCTTCAAAAGGATATGCACCAACAACCATTACATAAAGGGTTACACCACATGACCAAACATCAGCAATCTGTTTGTCATAAACAAATCCATCAGTGAGGAGTAGCTTTCCTCATATAGGAGGTAACCAGACAGTTAACACTAAAAGAGAAATCATAAGTGGAAGTTTTCTGACCACCAAGAACATGTGACAGAAGTTTATGGAACTACAGTGCACTGATGCAGAGGTATACACAACTCTCAAAGACACATTTCTCAAGATAAATAAGGAAAGTGATAGCACAAGTACCTTGCCATCATATTCTTTTTTCAACAGAACTTCAGGTGCAATATAAGCAGGTGTTCCAACAGTGGACTTTGGCTGGGAATGAAGAACAGATGACTGCAGAGAATGAAGAATGCATGGTATTGTTCGTCAAAAGGAATCTGATAACCCTATGATCGTATTCATCATTCTATTACCATCATGTAAACAATGAGCCATAGAACAACAGAACCTCAATGATTGACCACACACCCACACAAACATGTACTCGAACGCTATGCAGCACAGGCACAGATGCGCATATCAGTATCAGGCAGATACACAAATACGACATTTTTCTTAAAAAATGATACACGGATATGTTTTTAGTATTTTTTGATAAATAAATAAGAAGGCATATTAAAATTCTAAAAGCCGTAACACCCTAGCAGGAACTTGAAATTGCCTTGCGTTTTTGCAATTGTGCTGTACTGCTGTTCTGCGCATCTTTTTCATATTTCCATTTAGCCAACACTCCAACAGCCAAGCCTGCCCATCATCTCCATCAAAATCTCAAGTCCAAACTTGCAAAATCTAAATGAGAACATATAAGCGCTTAGTGCAGAAGTAGAACTAGTTAAATAGGGGGAGGATTCAACTAAGCACATCACTTTTTACTTGAGGGCAAGGCTTCAGGCTTGGAGGAGATGAGTAAATCACTGAAACAATTCCTTTCCCCTTTCAGTTCCAGTTCCGGTTGAGATTAATTTGATGCCGCTTTCAAGCAGAGTCTAGATTAATTTGACATGGGAACCGGGCAGGAAAGAGGCTACAGGAGAGGAGATGAAACATGAAAGAAATCACCACTAACCATCACCAGCTTGGTGCTGATTTATCGCCAGTGTGTCATGAAGCTTGTCGCGGTGCTGTGTGTGTGAGGTGCCTACAAATTTGCAGTATGCGCCTTGCGGGTGGTGTGCATCACCGCAGCCTGCTCAAGCATGCCACCAGCGCTGGATCTTCTCGTGGCAGGGACAAGCGAACAGCTGGACGAGCATGAAGTCAGGTGGGCGGCGGCGGCGGCAGCGGGCGTGTTGCATCACTGGCTACCTGGCTCCCCACTGCGTGGTGCGCATCAGTGGGTGTGAGTCAGAGGGTTATAGTAGGCCTACTGGACTGAGCCGTATACACAAAACCCCTCAATACGCCTTCTCCCACATATCAGGATTGTTCTTATTTATGTTTTCCCCCGACACTCCACGGAGACATCTCCATGCTGTATCCCACGCGAATCCATATCGGACACATATCCAATACAGACAGGGGTGACCTGACATATCCATGCAACTAAGCTCAAACATAACACATAAATATGAGCTAGAATAAGATGAAGTTGACATGTGTAAGAACCTTGGAATAACCAAAGTCACATATTTTCAAGCGAGGGGCATCACTCCCATCTAGAAGTGTGTTCTCCAGCTTCAGATCACGGTGGCATACTTGCTTGAAAATAAGAACAAAAAAAGGCAGCTCAGCTCAATGCATGGTATGAGTAAACAGTACCAATAGGATGGAAGATATGCCATTACATAATAACTAATACCATTGAATGGCAGTAGCTTACTCCTGAAATGAGCTGCTGGAAGAAGTAGCGAGCCTGGAAAGATATATATGCACATTTGGTACGATCAAGAAAGAAGTGTGTCAAGAAGAAAGATGAACAAAGTGGCAAGCACAAACCTCATCTTCACTGAATCGCACGTTCTTACATATTCTCTCAAAAAGCTCACCACCAGAGGCATATTCCATGACAATAGCAAGATGGGTCGGTGTTAAAATAACCTAGACATACAAATAAATTTTTTTTTAAAATAACAATGGCATTCTGGGGGACAAACAGCATCACAATCCAGACTCACCTCTTTAAACCTAATAATGTTAGGGTGTTTCAATGATCTATGGTTAATTATCTCACGCTGGACATTCTCATCTATCTGCACATGATAATGAAATACATATTAAAGAAAATCAAGATAAAACGATCGAGTGCAGTAATAAATGATAACCTAGAATTTATGATAGAAAAAGAAAATGCACAGAAGAAAACAGATTTTAAGGAACCATGGACATTGGAATTATTTAAATCAAATCACCAAATGAATGAGAGAGAGGAAATTCCACAAAATTGGACCTAATGTCTTGCTATTGATAGAGAACATAAATAATATTAGGCCTTTAGTATGAATTGATGTTGGTCGCTCAGGGGAGGAAGCCAAAATCAAAGGAATGTAACAAGAATCTATTAAGCTATCCTTGGTTTCAGAAGTTCAAAATATTATTGATTAATGATTATTTATTCTATCAAAAACTACCAGACCAGATGACCACAACGACAGTAAAGCAATGGTATTAAAAACAATGCACAGGTACCCCAGTTAGAAATACACATGGATAAAACATGTTCATTCAGTAAAGAGCTTACGCGTCAATGCAATTGTATGCCTGGATGGAGCTGAATGAGATGGGATTATTAGTACAAGTATTCCACTTCATAGTGTATCAAAAGGATTACACTTTTCCCCCACCTCACTATGCAATCAAAACGTGTCAGCTCTTGTACAATATCACAAGTATGCAACTACCTCAATATTAGCTAAGGGAACAGGAAAGGCTTGCAAGACCTTTTCCCAGTATAATGTGGTTTTGTGAAATTCATGCAATATTTTGTTGGGTCCTAGACACATATTGTTTCAATTCTTTTTATAAGGCATACACTCCTATGCATCAACTAGTAGAAGTTAGTTGTGGCTTAGAGTTATGGAGTATCATTATCAATTAGATAACATATTTCTTTGGCCAAATCATACACCATTACTGCAGTTCGATTAAAAGTAGATGCAGTATCCACAAATGTTGGAACCAGATGGATGGACAGATTTTTACATAATAGGATCATGGATCATGCCTGATGGCTAACACCAAGCAGTAAAGAGTGAAGTTCAGGTTAAAATCAGCTGGAACAGAAGCATAGTCCCAATAAGACAGCTACCTATGTTATTAGTAATCATTATTTGCTGCAATGTTTGGATTGAAACAAAATGGGTAGACCCTTAGGAGCCTAAGAGGTACATCAAAATAAGGAATTTTTTTCTTTTTTATTTACGCAATGCAAAATGGGGAAAGATGTTCCAGGTTAACTAACTCAATATTTCCAATCCCACAGAACATATTTTTACTAAATCTGCATAAAATAAATCCAACTATATATATATTGAGACCAAATAACCTGTGAGATCGTAGTGGTGGCAGCATGTGAGTGTGGCGCTTGTGACCTGCGTTCGATCCCCAGGTGGCACAGGTCACAGGTGCGAGATATTATTTTCAAGAAAACCAAAAACAAAATATGTTGCAGCCATGGCCACATCTCATGATAAACTCAATAAAGAATCAAGCAATCTAGATTTTTATTTGAATGCTAGCTGATACTGTTTATTTGATGCTGTTAACTCCAAGATCACAAATCACAACCACCTTTGACAGCATCCTGTGGCGTATCAAAATTATGATGTTCGCTTGACCAAGCAGGGTGATTAAATTAATATTTCGATTCCGTCCAGACTGGACCTAAATCAGCATAAGTTTGCGTGTTTAATGATTGTGGTAGCAAATGCTTAGCCCCAAATACAGCACACCCAAGCAAAATTTCACAGGAACAAAACTATAATTCGAGCATATCCAGCATATCAGATGGAACAAACAGCAAAAGGTACAGCTGATATTCACTCAACCAACAAATAATAACCTAAATTCACAGAAATGTCATCCTTGGGCTGAAGTTACGGTCCACACTCCACAGCAGGCACCAAAGGATACACATCCCAAATCGAATAGCCTCCTCAGAAAGCAAACGCAGTGCGGCGGAATCGATGGTTAACTACAGTCAGCGCCGAATCGAATCCACAGACCACAGGGGAGGGGAGAACGGGATCAGCGCGATACCTTCTCGCCGCGCTCGATGTACTTGACGGCGACGAGTTCGCAGGTGCGGCGGTCGCGCATGAGGCGGGCAACGCCGAAGTTGCCGGAGCCGATGTCGCGCACGAGCTCGTACCGGTCGCTGTCGTGCATGATCGGCATGTCCATGCCCGGCCCCACAGTCAGGGCGGCCCGATCCGGCCCCGGCCCTGCCATGGCCTGAGACGGCGATCAACGGAGGCTAGGGTTGGGGTAGTGGTAGGATTCCGTGACCCAGGCCCGCCGGGCGCAGCCTCCAAGTCCCAGCTCCTCCTCGTGCTCTCTCTCACACTCACCCACGCTCTCTCGCTCCTCGTTTCCTCGCAAATCGCCGAAGAGCCTGCTCTCTGGCTCTCTCTATACGGTCGACGAGTTGGTGATGTCACTGGCTGGTCGACCAAGAGAGAGAAAGGCTTTTATCGCCTTGCTAACCGCTTGGAGCGTGGTGACTGGTGAGTTCTGCTGAAGTTGTTTTATCGGGTGTGCCTGTCTTTAGTATCTTTGTCATAAATGGATGTGTTTTGAGGACAACTCCACTCTCTTTTTTTTTTTTGTAAAACTATAAATACAAATAAGTCAGTTGCACATTTATGCACTGCCTAAAATGGTAATTTTAAGAGGATTAAAAACTACTCCCTGTGTCCTAAAAACCTAGATGTTTTAATTTTGTATAAATTCAATCAATCTAAAGTTTTACCAAATTTTATATCGCCAAATAAATATATCATTAAATTTATCATGCAACATATCTTCATGATACACCTATTTGGTGTCATAAATGCTAGCAGATCTTTATAGATTGATCAAACTAAAATAGTTTGAGTTAGGATAAAATTAAAACATCACAATAAAATTAAGACAAGAGTACAAAATAATTACTAGATGCTGGGAAAAAAGAGCAAAACATGTTAATATCGATATAGTAGTAATATAAAAGGAGAAACACATTTCCCTGACAAGGTCGCATGTAGTAATTTTGATAGTCCTTGTTTGAAAGATAAGAATAGTGGCTTAAACTTTAGAATTTGTGTCATTAGGCTCAAAATGGTTTTGTGGAAACAATCAGGTCATGATTTTAATTAGAATATATGTAATAGTATAACAAGAGAAATTATAGTCAATGTAAACATTTTTTTTAACTTACTATATACGTGCAGGGTAGCGGAGAAGAAATAAATGCTTATATGTGGGAGTCATGTTAAAAAAAAGGGAAATCATTTATTTGTGTAAATATATTTTTACTTTTTGTTCATTTAATTTATATTTGCCACCCCAACCCCAACGTCGTATCGTGATGTGCCGTGCAACCACCCAAGCACTACAATGTGCAGCAGAACCATCATCACATAACTGCCAAACTTCAGAGGAAGTTGTGCTCAATGTTGAGGGGCATCCACTGCGTCACGATTGTCGTCTGCATTTTTTGGATTGTCCGGTGTCATGCGGAACGCCATCCCCAACTAGAGTCACACAACTTCCAAACTTCAGAGGAAGTTGTGCTCAATGTTGTGTTGTGAGTCCCTGCATCCACTGCGTCACGATTGTCGTCTGTATTTTTTGGATGATCCGGTGTCATACGGAACGTCGTCATCCCAACTCGCGTCCCCATCATCAATCCGTTGACGTGCCATATCAGGAGACTATTCGTGATGGTTTTGATTTGAAAAAAAAATTGGCAGTTGAACTTGATTTGTGTTTTTGCCTCTGACTCATTGTCAAACCACCATCCACACAGCTAGTTAAGGGAGGCTAGTCCAAAACAAACAAATAGAGATTTTGATTCTTTATTAATATGTATAGATATAGATTTAGTGATATCTCATTGTTAAGGTAGAACTAAGGAATATAATATTAGCTTTACTTGAGTCTAACTTGTTTCTACCATAGCTAGGAAAGCCGGAAAGCCAAAACTGGTGAAGAAAAAAATAGTGACTTTACTATCTTATAGTGACTTTACTATCTTCCAGTAGTTTTCAGGGGATAGAAAATGACTTCGTAGATAGTGATACTATAGCAGCAAATGGAAAATCAAAGCCATGAGAAGCTCCATCACACAAGCCCTAGTATAGCTATAGGATAAGTCACCCATAATAATTTAATGATAGTGGATAAGTCACCCATAATAATTTAATGATAGTGGAGCACTTCATGAGCCCTAGTATAGTTACTCCCTCCATACCTCAAAAGCAAGTCGTTTAGGACAAGGTTTGAATCAAACATTAAGAATATAAATCATGAATAAATTTTAAGTCGTTGAGTTTAGAAATGTGAGCCATATCAATAGATTTTTCATGAAAAATACTTTCATAAAAATATAAAATATACGTATATTATATTTTAATAAATATTTTTCGAAAAATAAACAATCAAAGTTATTTTTTGAAGACTGTGTCACTGTCCTAAAGACTTGTTTTTGAGGTATGGAGGGAGTATAGGATAAGTCACCCACACTAATTTAATGATAGTGGAGCACTTTTTTTTTGCGATCGATAGTGGAGCACTTCATGTTTCCCTTTTACCATTCACATTGAATCGATGGTAGAACCAAGAGAGCCATGAGATAGTGGCCTTCTTTTTTGATAAGGAGTGTCCTCCGTTGAGCAGGCTACATATTACTAGATGAGTGCGATTTCCATTGCCATCATGAGTCTATATATGTGACTCCAAGGTTAACATCTCGATTACGAATCTGAATCGTCTTTTATGGCCAAGACTTTTAACTGTTGATGCTATTTTAACTATTGGACAATTTTACAAAAGATTCTTACTCATATTACCAACATATAAGGAATTAAGGATAACTGTTTTTATATCAAGCACAAAAAACATCATACTCTCCTATCCTGAAATATAGGGGATTGAAGTTTATCCTAAGTCAAACTATTTAGAGTTGACCATATTTACATAGAAGTGGATTGACATATCTACCATATAAAAAAATATAAATTATGAATGCAGTCAAAAATATAAATTATGAAACTATATTTTATAGTGTATCTAATGATGTTAAAATCTAATTTCATAAAAGTTGAGTAAGTTTATAGAAAAGAAGAAGAATATTTACTCAAATTTTGATAGTTTGGCTTATGATCTAGGGTTTAGGATTTAGAATAAAATTTTGATTCCTTGTATTTTGGCATGGAGAGGTAGCTCACTTCAAAAATGGAAGATGCGAGGCAGTAGAGTTGCCTTTGATCACTCTATGATGCTACTTGTGACGGTCAAGCAAGTCAATAAAAGAAGTTTACTCATAGTCACACAACACATCAAAGGAGGCAAACGATAAACTGACCAATTGAAATGGAAATTTTGCTATAGAATTTTACACAATTTAGTTTTTGGAACTGTAGTTTGTGCAGAGTTGAGGAACAATGGGATAGGAACGAGTATAACATTCATAATCTTCCTATATGTGTGTGGAAGGTTGATCTGATGGGTACATGGGTCGATCCAATTGTTATGGAAGAGTTTTATTATTTTAATTAGTTGTCTTTCTTTTTTTTCCATATAAGTATGGCTGGTAATGACCTGTAAGCAAGTCTATGCTTGAAAATGAATAGGATAATATCGCATTTTTAAGAAAAAATAGATAAAATTGGATTCATGATTTCCTTGTAAACATCTTTTGTTTGATGTCTTGCACAAATAATCTTGATGTGTTACCATGATGCTCCTTCTATCTCAAAACATTTGATTTTCTAGGATCTTTCAAACATATTAGTGTGCAGGGAAATGGTATTTATTTGACCAAACAAATTTAGCATATAATAATTATGTCACATAATATCAATAAAGTATTGATGTCTACCAAATTGTACCAGTTAATAAGCATCTCCAACAACTCCTTAAAACAACTTGTTATCCTTATAAATTTGGAAAAAAAACACAAAAATCTCTCTCCAACAACTCCTCAAACTAACTTGCTATTTTCCCCAAGTTGCTATTCACGGCCTCCGCGCGCCTATATTTCCCAAGTTGCTATCCAACTTGTTATCCTCTGCGCGCCTATTTTTCCCTGAATCCCGACCTCTCTCGCGAGCGCACGCCGCGTCTCCCGCTTTCCTTTTTTTTTTGCGATGAGTCTCTCGTCTTTCCTTTTCTTTTTTTTTCAAAAGTTTGGCAAGTTGGAATAGCAAATTGTTGGAGAGAGGGGTTTTTTCCACTAGCCAAATAATTTAGCAACTTGTCAAACCATAAGATTTAGCAATTCAATTTTTCTAAGTTGTTGGAGATGCTCGGATTTAGTGGTAAGGATTAGGCTTCAAGTTTCGTTTCCGTGGTCCAAGGCTTTTCCAGCCCAACTTTGGGGAAGACGTTGTCAGAAAGGTTACAGCCCATCTCACATTCCCTCGCCTAATTCGGCCCATTTGTGTTACCACTTCAATAAACCTTTTTTTTAGAATCCCACTTCAATAAACTTATCAACGGCGCTTGAATTTTAGCTGAGCTGACCCAGTAATAATAAATACAACGCGGAGGAGGCAAAACTTATCAACGGCGCTTGAATTTTACAGCTGAGCATGCTGACCCATGTTCACGTCTCACTAACCTAAGCTACAAGTGGAGCTGCACCTAATATTTCCTCGAATCTTTTTTTATCGGTACATGAAATGGTCAAAGGGGACAAAAAAAAAAGTCAGCAATCGATCGCGTTCTCAGTCTTCACAATCAAAGTCACCTTTTCTATTTGCAATCGATGTAGTATATCTTCATCAAAGCTAATACTAGCTAGTAACTTATCTTATGCGAAAGGCAGCGAAAACGGAACACGAGAAATCACACGCATGTCCCGCTTACGGAAACGCCTGCTTTCACCATGCTTGATTACCGCTCAGATGCTCCTTGAGATTATCCTCGCTTATACACCCAGGAACACATACTAGTGAGAGAGACATCTCCGTTTTGAAAGACCCAGATTCTTGTGTTCTTGGGGACTGATTTTTTTTTTCATAGATAGATCTTCTTGGGTCTGTCATCTCATCTGTATCAGAGTCAGCACCAACAGAAAAACGCTAGCTCACCCAATTCGCTAGCACCCGACTGCCTGATGCCTTGATTGGCCGATCGTTAGCTGTCTCTCTCTACCTGCAGACCGCCGGCCCGGCCAGCAACAACAAAAGTCCAGAACGCGTACGGCATCAGTACCACCGAATATCCAGTCGCCCGCATCGAGCAGCCGCGCCGGCGCCGGCCATGCGTTTTGCTATCAGGAAACAGCTGACCAATCACCTGTGGCAACTAACCCACGCGCCGAATTTATTTAACTAGCTTATCGTCGGGGGTAGGGCACTACAGGCGCACAGGCAGCACAGCCGAGCACCACCGGGCCCATCTCCATCTGGCCGCGGAGATAAAGGACGGACGCCCGCGGCAGATGCTGCAAGCAACCGCAAGAATATTCGCACGCTGATAGCGCCTTGCGAACCAAGCGATGCTGCTGAGCCCATCGGAATCGGAATAGTCCCTCCCGCTCCCCGTGTGTGATATTCTATTTTATTGATTTATCTATTATTTCTTTTTATTTTTATTTTTCTTTTCTCGTTCGTTCACTCATGTGCCCGCCCGTTGACGCGGTCGAACGCCATAAAATTGTTCAGAGCCAGCCGTCCTCGTCAGTCGTCATCGTCAACGTGCGTGCTTCTGATTTCTGAATGCGTCGGATTACATTTATTATAAGAGCCGGATAAGCATAGAAGGACAGAGATAGAGTTGTTAACCCATAGCTGACTCCGGGCATGCACGAGACGAGACAAGGACGTGCAACTTATCGGAGATCTACGGGTATCCGACTCGACGTGAAAGCCCGAGCAAACATGCAACGAAGAAACGCACGGAGTACTCGTTCAGAAACATGCACGCTGATCATAACTGTTGTATGCTGAAAGATCCGCCGAACCAAATGAAATGAAGCTAATCTTCGATCAGGATCAGGGACGCTGAAAAGGACTTCATTTTTTAACTTTCATTCAACAACACCGCAACCATTCACAATTCATCACTCCATGCATAATACGGAGTAGTAGAGAAATGGTACTCGTAATTACTACTCGATTCAAAGACAACACGCAGATGCAGGCATCGAATATCATATATTCATATGCATGTATATAGTATATATATTATATAATACTGTAATAATAATATGTGATTCTCTTCTCAGGGCGAAAATTTTGGGATCTGCCCGGAAATTAAAAGTCAGGAGGAAGCCTCAAGAAAACTGCCATCAGCTTTCCATGTACGTACACACATGACAACAACCCAACAACTCATGATCAGTTCATCTCTTGGGGGCGCACACCGCCCAATCTCCCTGTATGCATGGCCTGGCTGCACTGCACTACATGCTCGATCTCTTCAGACTGAAGAATATGTACGTTATTGCCACCGATGCGCAAGCAAAAGCCCGCGACGCTGTCTCTACACTCTCATCCGATGCAAATTAAACGCAGCCGGCCTTACACGCATTTCCGGCTGTAGCCTTCGCACTTGTCGTCTTCGTCGCTGCTGCTGCTGTCGCAGCCGACGGTGGCCGCAGAGATGGCCACACCTGACCCGGACAACTGAAGAGGGCCCTGGGGAGACCCGGAGCTGCTTTGCTCCTGAGGAGCCCAGAGGCCCCCCACCAGCATGATCGGCTGGCTCACCGGAGCCCCGCCGGGGGATCTTCTGTTGTGCAGCCGGTACTTCTACGAACATGACACGATCGAATCAGTTTCCAAACAAGATCCTACGACATCGCCAGAAATAGGACCTAGTATTACTAAGAATAAGAAGAAATAAGTGCCTGGACAAGGAGCATGATCATTGCTCACCTGGAGATGGCTTTTCACTTCATCATTTGTAAGCCCATCCACTTTCATCACCTCCCTGATCTGTTTCGGGGTAGCAACTGCAATTACGATGAAATTCGTTAACACCTCTCTATCAGCTAGTAGCAAACTTAAATTTTAAGTTTATCGTCGGTGTTGTGTATATATACCTTGAGGGCCGCCGAGTTGATGCAAAGCGGCAACAAACTGCCGGTGAAGCTCCGGTGACCAGCACCGCCTCGACTTCCTGTTGGCTTGCTGCTGTTGAGCCTGAGAGTGCAAGTTGACCCCAGAGCCCGACGGTGGCATGGTGGCACAGAATCTGACGCTGGCGTTATCGCTAGCAGCCACGGGAGAAATCGGCGCCTTCGTTGCCGGTAATACCAGCGACAGACTAGTGCCGGCAGAGCTGTCTTCTCTCCTGAAGAACGGCGGCGGCAGGGGTGGTACAGCTGCAACGGCTCTTATCGGCATGGGTGCGCCGAGCAACTTGGGTTTCGGCGTGCTGATTTCACTTGGTTGCTCTTTGTCAGACTGTACTAACCAGCGTTGTATTCAATGAGTCTGAATTCGTTTGATCCAACTAATTCTAGGTAACAAGGAAAGTAAAACTGACTCATGGATAGATAAACAAAATAAGACAGCAATCTGATGAAAACAACAACCAGCATGGCGTAGCAGAGTTGCATGTTCTACCTCGTCGGATTTGGCGTCACTGTCCACCCACAGCTGAGCGGTGCTCATCCATTTCCGCTTGTCGCCGTCGTCCGCCTTCGCCTCAGCGTCTCCTCCGCCTCTCTTGGCGGCGGCCTCCTTCAACTCGTCGATCACTGCAGGCCCAGAGCGCACGCACAACCGCATCAGTGAACCGCGAGAGAGAAGAAACAGAACAAGAGACCACGACGCGTAAACTGCAGAGAGAGAGAGAGAGAGGAGGGGAGCGAGAGGAGGCTTCTAGTTCTCACCATCGGCGAGGAGGCGCACGCAGAGCGGGAGCTCGCGCCTGAACACCTCGATCTTCCGGCGCTCCTCCTCGAGGAGGCTGATGCAGGACTCGATCCCCGCCGGCGCACTCTTGGCCGCGGCCGCCGCCATCCCTCCGGCGCTCCGCGCGGCAAACAGCCTGAGGTCGAGCCCCAGATCCAGGCCCATCCCGATCTCACCGACGTCCAGACCCATGCAGCACGCCAAGGAACGAGCGAGCACCACCACCAGGAATCTTTTTTTTTTCTTGCGCTCAAGAATCGGCGACCGGAAACCGAGAGGAAGAAGAAACAAGCGAGCAAAAGAGGCGGTGGGTGGGGGTGGGGGTGGGTGACTGCGAGGGGATCTGGATTCCGGAGGTGCGCCCGCCCTGGCATATATAGACGGGCGGCGGCGAGCGGGGCGAATGGAATCTGCGAGCTGGACCGCAGGATGGGAGGAGAGAGAGAGAGAGAGCGCCCAACCACGCGGCGCGTGGGGTGGGTGGGTGGTCCGCTGCGTTGCCGATTCCTCACGTCGCGTCCCGTCCAGCGCGAGAAGCTCGCGGCCGGACGTCTCTCACGACACACTCTCCTCCCGGTGAATCCTGGATGCGGGATCTCGATTGGTGCGGGCGGGCGCGCGGCCTCGAGTTACCGCTTCTCACGGCCCCGTTTGCCCGTGTTTCTGCGGCGACGCCCCCGCGCGTCCGTCCGGAAATTACGCCTGGTTCCCTTCCGTTTTTTTTTCTTCAGCTTAAGTTACGTTCCGTGCAAGTAACATGCGTGTTCAAGAGCGTATCGGGGGGCCTTGACAGCTTGCGTGCCCAGGTAAGATCCTGCCTGGCCTGGATGACGATGCCGCTTTTTTTAGACGTGAGTGATGAATCGTCCGTGATGATTCTTCTCGTCTCCTTGTCCCCCCGCCCGCCTATCCTGGTCTCACGGTCACGGCACGAGCGAGACAAGGAAGCCCATCGGTTTCGGGCGCCGCCGTGGCGGATTGGCGTTGCGGAGGGCGTGGGGGCGGTGAGATGAGATGGATGGCTTTGGTTTTTTGTTGGCAGCACGAGCAACGCTACAAAGTACGGTGTTTATTCTGGCAAGACTCGAGTAGCAAAGTGACGTGGCGTGCCAATTCGCCATTTTCTTTTTCCGAAAAACACGGTGCATATCTCACTTTAGCTAGGGGGAAAGTATCTTGATCATCTAAAGTTGGTGCACCAATGGCTAAGGCACAACACTCTGCTAGTGTCATAGTCGGACCGCCAACCGCCAACGTTGCCCCTCTATCTCAATCAAAGTTGTCTCCATACTTCGCCAAATATCGGGAATTCCCATGAGGCCGGGTTCGCTTCACACAGCTGTAGCTCCACAATAGTTTTTTTTTTTAGAATTACACGATACAACCAAAACGTAGATATATCAAATTAAATAGCAATAGTCTATAAAGTACATATCAATTCCTTTAAAATAAAAGGATCTAGACATGCCTTTATAATTAAACACATATATAAGAAAAACATCATCGAGGATAAGCCTGGGCGTTCGGGTTACCCGTTTTTTTCGGGTCGGGTAATTCGGGTAATGAAAATTGCTACCCAATATTAACTCCGAAAAAACACTACCCAAAATTTCGGGTACCTGATAATTCAGGTTTAGGTATTACCCGAATTTACAAAAATCAGCAAACTAAATAAAATTTTGGTAGCATTATACATAATTTCTGCAATAATTGTATAGAATTTTAACAACAATTTGTAGAGAATCATTTATTATAGTTATTTGTTCAAAAAATAGAGAATTATATTTTAATAAGTGATATGTTCAAATGTTCAACTAACAACACATCATAAGTACAAAGACACATACAAAACTTTGGGTAGTTTGGGTACCAGAGGATATTACCCGAATTATCCAAACTAATTTCGGATAATCAAAATCACTATCCGAATTTAGGATCAGGTACCTCGGGTTCAGGTAATTCGGGTTCGGGTTCAAGTAATTCAAGTTCGGGTTCGGGTATCGGGGTTTTTTTGCCCAGACTTAATCGAGGATGATGTGTACCTCATCAACTTAAGCATGATGTTGACAAGACTTACCGCTTCTCGGTCAAGGATAAGAGCATCTTCAAGAGATTAGGCAAAAGGACTGGTCAAATTTACTGATTTAGTTACTCTCTATAGAAAAATATTATATTACTCTAGATGATTAGTGATGTAGCATATCTAAAAGTAGAGAGCGAACGAGGTGGGATGAAGAGCTACTAAATTGGAAGAGTCATTTACAAAGTATATGTTACGAATTTCTATGCTCTGCTGGAGAAACGTTTTCACCGAGGTAATAAAAAGGGTCAACTAATAGCTCAAAGGGTCAATTACATTAGACAAACAAAAATGCTTCTGGGTGTGAGCGTGTCTAAAACTCTAAACAGGTTAGACATTTTTATGAAGGGACATGTCGTCTTACTCAGGTTTAAATTCTAGATTTATCATAGATATATTTATGTTTTCTTCGAGTGGATTATTCGATAGCAGCAGCGGTAGCACACGATAAAACGCCCAGCAATGATCCACCGATGACCCCCAGGCGCACCGCGTGCGCAACCGGCCAACCGACGTGACACGGCACGGGCGCCCCGCCGTGATTTCCCTTTCTCGGCGAGGAGGGAGAGAGAGTCGCGAGTGGACGCATCTCTCTGGGAGTGGATATGGATTGGGCAGAGCAGTAGTACTCCTCCTCTGGGGTCTGTGGGCAGCGGAACAACAGGGACCGTCCGCTGCCGCGGGGCCCGCGCCCACGCGCGAGACGCTGTCGGGGCGCTCGGACGTGCGCGGTGACGCGGCTCACACTCACCCGATGGACCCACCCAAGTGGGAAGCGCGCGCGGGATCGGGCCGCCGCGCCGCATCTGATAGCGTACGGTCTCCGCCCGCTCGACCCCGCCGAGTCGCCGCGCGACACGACACGTTACCGCCGCACCTTATCTCTTCTTTTCTCTACCCGTTTTCTTCTTTGGATGGATGGAGGATTTGGGAAAAACCCTATCCCTCCGTTTATTGCGGCGCGAACAGCAGGAATCTACACTGATGCCTGATGGTTCACGTACGGCTGGCTCGTTGTTTCTGCGTCCATCTTTTTGGAGGAGGAGGGATGGGCTAATTTGCGCCCTGCGTTCAATGGATGCCTTGTCTTTTTTTTTTCCCCACTACTACTCCTACGTATCTTCCACCTCCGGACAGGACGGACCGAACTCTTTCACTAGCAGCGGCAGCTAGCTAAACTCTTTTTTTTTTTATCTATCTACTGGGCTTCACTGTTTGAGACAGGGAATCTCAACCCAACCAGGCCATTATTTCAGGGACGTATATATTCCACTGAACTCAAAGACGAACCCTCTCCGTCAGAATTTCTGAAGAATATTCAGAGGACAACAACGATAACATTTCTATAGCTACGTGCATAAATATGTCGTATCATCTGTCTTTCCTCCTTTGAGGTGCATCATGTAAGGCTCATAAAATTATATCATAATCTTTTTTTGCAAAGTTTTACCTTATACACTGTTTGGTGTCCCAAACGGCCAAACGATCTATATCTGTGACTGAAGGAGGAAATGCTAATCTACATACTTTTTCACTAAAAGACACTAATAAAAGCCATTTAGAGACCTTTAATACCAAAATGTCATATATATATCTCCACAACACAGGAAGTTTATATGGTTGGGCAACTGATAATCGCATCTCGATCCACTCAGTGTAGCTAATCTTCTACTCCCTCTGTCTCATTGAAAATGTCACTTTAGAATCCGTGTCATTTTTTTTAAATGTTCGTCTTATTCAAATTTTTTGTGTAAATATTATTTATTTTTCCGTGACTTGTTTTACCATCAGAGATACTTTAATAATAATTTATTTATTTTATAATTTATAAAAATATTTTGAATAAAACGAATGGACAAACGGGATGTTAAAAAGTCAAAAACGTCGCTTTCTATGGGACGGAGGGAGCACGTACCACTTTTACCAAGAAGACAGAAGCGTGGGCTGCCAAAGGATAGAAAAGTCGATGTCACTCTTTGATACATCGAGAGAAGATGGAAACAGACACAAGAATCCATTGCACCTGCCCTCTCTTATCCAAACCGTAGAATGTGGACAGGACAGTGGCTTGCTTAGTTGTTTGTTATCTCCAACCTGAAAGGTACGGTGTGTCTCGTCAGAGTTGTGGCCCCACTTGAAAGCATTCGTGAACATTAGCATGTAAAGTGGCTGTTCTTAGCCTGGTACTGTACAGTGTAAAAAAAATCATACATTTTGTAAACCACCCTGCTTCGGTATAAAAAAACTGCTGCACCTCTGGTTTTTATGAGTTTTTTGCTAGATGCTCTGCACCTTTTTTCTGATATGCTGTAAACATGCTACTGTACTCAACAGCTGCAAATTTTCTTGTTCATAGATACCATGCTATAGTTTCATGAAAGTATAGAACTTGATCCAGAAGCTGATCACCAAGGAGAGAGAATAAGAGATGCCCCCACTGAAAACATTTTTTCGTCAGGAATTGATCGATTTCCAATGCCGGCCTCCAACTCCAACCATATGAAACGAGAATCCGGGAGAACCTATCTGCCCGCATCTTGACAACGCTGGGCTGGGTTCTCAAGCAACGCGCACTTTGGACGAGCAGGGCTGAGGAATCTCTCTCTTTTGAGCCACCATGCACTGATGATGCACCTAAAAGGAGGAAAGGCAGATGATACGACAAGGGGATGCCCCCAGAAATGTAGAATGTGGACTGCTCTGGACTCTGGCCAAATTAAAGGATAGCATTATCATCAGTGCTGAATTGGATTCCTTGATTGGTTGAAATGTCTCTCCAATTGCATGAGAGTGGTATTGTTTCATGCCTTTTCTGTGATTGCTACCTGGCTAGTGGCTAGTCTACCTCGTCCTTTACCTGCTGATTTTGCAGAGGCTTTTTATCCCTAGGAGAAGGTTAAATTTTTCAGTATATCCGCTTTCAGGAAGTTTTTTCCTACTACTACAAATTGGCTTTATATGCATGCATGCTTGAGTGCCAAACTGCCAACGTTTACAAGTAGTAGTAGAGCACCGATCTAGATCCCTGTGTGGTTCCCTGTGCCGACCTGAGATGACAGGTGAGCAAGGGGCTAGGGGGTTTGGTCAGAGACAAAACAGCACTGCTCTGTCTGCTCAGACATTTCATAACCTTCTGATTTACTCCCTGACTACCTGTGATAAGCAACAAATTCTTGTGACAGCATAGGTGCAACGTATTGGTCATTATCGGATCCTTACTAGAGAGACCATAATCTAAATTTAACAGTTTTAGTACAAGTACACAGCTAATGAACTTTCACTAAAAATTATACACACTACATAATAAAGATATCATAAGTTTCAGAAATATCTAGGTGCATATCTAGAAAACGTGAGGGGGGGGGGGGGGGGGGGGGGGTGCAAAGAAACATCCCAGTCAGAGATGAGTTTTCCAAATCTCTGCTGTTAGGAAAAAACTGGGAGAAAATTCCTTCGCTGCCACTGAAAATTATAACAATCCCTTGATTGTCATCCAAAAATATACCTTCCCTTCATTGCCATTCATTTAGATTTTTTTTCCCTTGATTGTCATTACCGTTAATTCATGCCTAACGACGTTAATTCTTCGTGACCACAGGCATTCACGTGTGCCCATTCCATGGAAGAGAAGGAAAGACACGTCTTTTGCAGCCGGTCCCGCTAGATGTCATTGGTTCCCATGACGTGGCCTAGGAGGACAGACATCGTTGCTACATTCGTTTGGACGTCCTCGGCCTCGCAGCTCGCACGCCAGAGAGAGAGAGAGAGAGAGAGAGAAAGAGAGAGAGAGAGAGAGAGAGAGCGCAGAGGGACAGCACGGCGGCGGCTGCTTCGGCACCGGCGGCGATGGGTGATGACCTCGTGCTCGGCCCCAATGCGAGGCAAGTCGGGCGGCAGGACCGGCACAGAGAGCACGACGCTAGTGTGGATAGCGGCTAGCGTGCGACGTCCCTGTGGACTCGAGGCCGACGGCGTCCTCGCGAACCACGGCAGAGAGGCGGCTCCGTGGAGGTTGATGCTCCTTGCGTCGTATCCACGGCTAGCCGAGGCCTGAAGGAGGAGGAGGAAGAAGAGCTCGTGGGGACAGGCGTGGAGGAGGATAACAGACGTGGTACCGCGCGGCTAGCCGGCCGGGGGCTGGGCTTGCCTAAAGGAAAAGGCTTGCGAAGGAAGAAGAGCTCGTGCGGAAGAACGACCAAGCTCAAGCGCGATTGGGCGAGCAGCAATGGCGAATGCGACGTCCTATTTATCGGCGACGGGACCAAACAGTAGGGAGGGACTCCGGCGAGATATTTTTTCCGGCCGCGAAACTATTTGCCGGCATTCGGTGCAGAGCCACAGTGCAGGCGGCAACGGCGCTCCATCCATGCGCGCGGCGACGGCGACACACGTGTTTTTGCTTCTGCGAACGGAAGAAGCTGTGGCCGGCTTCATCCATTCACGCCAATTAACGTTGTGATGCAAAGAATTGACAGAATGGCAACAAAGGAAAGGAAAAATATAACTCAATGGCAACCAAGGGAAAGTATATTTTTGGATGGCAACCAAGGGATTGTTACAATTTTTAATGGCAATGAAGGAATTTTCTCAAAAAACTGGCCTTGTTTCTCTAATATAGTGAGCCAGGGAGGTACTCTCGGAGAATCAGAAATGGGGACCATTGATTGGTATCTCTATTCCTTACCAGTCGTCCAGTTCCAGTCCAATGCAATTTTAGAAAAAAAATGACACTATACCGTGTCACCACTCACCAAGGCTGGAGTCTGGAGTAACATGTGGATCCATACGGCGTGTTGAAATTTGTCACCGCAACCCCAGTTCAGATACAGATAGGGTGTCCAGCTTCCAGAAGTCAAGAACCGATGAGGCGATGATGGAGGTTGCAAAGGACAAGTCGCATTCTTGGCCGTACCCAAACGGGGGCTAACCCAAAACGGCCCATGGCTGCCTCGAGGGGCCAAAGGAATCTGCTAGAACAACATGCCAACATGGCTCTTCCTCTCTTCCTCTACCGCTCTACGTACGTGTTCAAGTTCAACGACAGCTTGGCCCCGGCCAAAGCGTCCAGGTGTCCGAGAGAGAGCTGCATGGACGCATTTCTCAAATCCATTTTATTTATTAGTAGTACCACTACCACCACTACTAGTCGGCTAGTCGCTGCGTTTGGTCAGACCAGCCTGATTGGCTCGGTAGATGCAGAAAGCGTCTGACCTAGAGCAGCTAAAGTTTCCAACGTGTTGTTCTTTGTTAGCAACTGGGCGTTTATATTATCACAGACACTGAGAATCTTGTGAACATATCCGCAAGATTCGCCAGCTAATAACAATGGAGGGTAAGTCTGGCCCTTTGACGCAGTAGGAGCGGTGTGTCTACACATTGTCCCTGATCTTTGTTGATGTCTTCTTGTTATAATACAAGGAATATATAGGAGCGTAGTGGTTGAAATCTCATGGTTACGAAAAGGCCTACGTAGATGTTGCTATTACAACAACAAAAAAATGCATTTTTTTTTTCTCTTTGACCCGATCTATTTCTACAGTGACTAGCTTCTGAATGTTAGTGCATGTATTACTGCACCATCTCCCAATCACTGAAGCATAAAAGAAAAGGCTGGCCTTGTTTTTATTTCACATGCAGAACAGAGGAAGCAAGCAAGTACAGAGTACATGTTGGAAAAAGCAAACCCGAAGGCCAAACGAAGGCCCAAGCTCCGCGGATGCCGATGGTCTCGTTCGGTTAGCCTTCGGGTTTGTCGCTGGGGAACCTTCGCAGTGCCGAAGGCCCACTACTCGGGCGAGAAGGATTAAGGGTTATGCGGTGGGCCCTCGCAGTGCTGAGGGACTCGACAAGGGTGGCGGCGGAAAAAAACAGTAAAACGGGAAGTCTTAGAAATTAGGGATCTTGTCTCTCTTATTACGTTGGGTAGTGACCCCTTTTATAGTACATTGTTCACGTTTCAATCTCGGTTACACAAATGCCCTTCTATCTGCTCCCGAATATTCCGAGAGTCTTTCTAACGACTCCGGGGGTCTTTCAGGAAAACAAAAATCAGCAGAAGTCTATTGGGCCTCGAAGGGAACTAAGAGAGGCCCAGCTGATCCGACCCAACGCCTTGTCTTGGACGCCAGCTCCTAAGTCGGGCGGTGAGGGCTCTCAACCGCCGGTTTAGTCGATGGGTCGGAGGTCCCGGCCGATTGCTCTGGGGCCTTCGCACGACAGCCTGCTCAGCTCCGCCGCAGGGCGAAACTTCGCCGCCTTCATCGAAAAGCGAAAGCTTCGTCGCCTTTGTCGTCATGGTACCTGCGTACACCGCCGGCTTGGTCGACGGGTCGGAGGTCCCGACCGATTGCTCTGGGACCTTCGCACGACGGTCTACTCAGCTCCGCCGCAGGGCGAAAACTTTGCCGCCTTCGTCGAAGAGCGAAAGCTTCGTCGCCTTTGCCGGCATGGTACCTGCGTACACCGCCGGCTTGGTCGACGGGTCGGAGGTCCCGGCCGATTGCTCTGGGACCTTCGCACGACGGTCTGCTCAGCTCCGCCGCGGGGCGAAAACTTTGCCGCCTTCGTCAAAGAGCGAAAGCTTTGTCGCTTTCGCCGTCATGGTACCTGCGTACATAAAGGACAACAAGATCCATGGTGCTGCCTCTGTGCACATCAGTACGGTTTCGTTCTGCCAAATGGCACAACCTCCGTCAGAGGGAACTTTCGCTTCGTTCGTTTTTTGGCCCACGGGGAGACCTTCGCGACTTATGTCCCAACAGTTTCCCCCTTTGAGGGGCTGGCCTGACACACGCGGGGTGCGGCCCTCAAAAATAATCGTATGAGGGTTGCGAAGGTGTGTTCTTCCCTGTGGACCTCTTTCCCCCTCGCGCCGTGTTGTGTCGGGTTCTGATTGGTTTTAGGGTTTCTGCCTGTCTCGAGGTGACGCGACGTTTGGCCTTCCTGTAGATGTGATCGAGGTGGTGGCTCCCCCTCCTATAAAAGGGGGGTGTTGGGGGATGCGAAGGACTACTGCCTCTTGCGTCGCTTTCACTCGCTTTTGCTTTTCAGAGCTGCCTCCGCTCTTGCTGCTTCCCTTCTCTTATTTCGGTTGTGGCTTCGTCTCGCTGGTCTTCGTTCTCCGGCCCATACTCCGGTTTTGTCGGGGTTCGAGCTGCTGGCTGGTCGAAGGTCTTCGAGGAGTGCATGCTCGCTTGTGCTGAGGCTCAGTCCTTGGAGGAAGATTTAGATCTGGAGGAGAGTTTGAGCAGTGTAGAAGCTTCCGTTGGAGATTTAATTGGTCCTGAAGAAGTTTCTCCGATGGCCGGAAAAACTTACGAAATTGGGGCTTCGCTTATGACTCCAGGGATGATCGAAGAGCTTCTCAAAGACGGTGCTTTCCCTGTCGACAAGTATCGTCTTCCGAAGGGTGAGTGCACTCCTGATCCCAAGGAAGACGAGGCGGTTGTATTTCGCGACTTCTTCGTTTGTGGTCTTCACAACCCTCCTTCGGCATTTCTGCAGGCTGTGCTGTTGAAATTTGAGATCCAACTGCATGATCTTACACCGAATGGTATACTCGCCTTGAGCCAATTTTGCTGGGATTGGGAGTCTTTTGGTGCTGAGCTGGACATAGATTCTTTTTGCGCAAACTATGAGATTCAGTTCCAGCCCAAGAAGGACAAGCGGACAAAAGATCTGATTCAGTTTGGCAGCTGTACGTTTTTTCCTCTTTGGAAGCCCAACGAGGTAAAATCGGAGATATCCTGGTGCAAGAAGAATAAGTGGGTCGGGGAGTGGATTCGTCATTGGTTCTATGTTACCTTCCCCTCGACGGAAGATGTTGTCAACCCCTTAGTTTCTGTGCTGCGTACGATGGCGCCGAAGACTCGGGTATCTCCGCCGAGCGAGATTTCCGAAGGGCAGGAGAAGTGTGACAAGGCTTTTGCCTTGGCTTGCCATTTCTCCGGTGGTCGGGATCTTGTTGAGGAGATGTGTTCTGTCTCCTACTGGCCGTTGGCTGAGACTCGGCCAACGTTTCGCATTAAGATGGTGGTGGTTCCGATTTTTGGTGGCCCCGAAGGTATCCACTTCCCCATCTTTGGGAGGGATCTTGGTGGGATGCCTCCGAAGGAGTTTGTCCGCGGGATTGAAGCGGAGGCTATTGCCATTGTTGGAGAGATGACCGAGAAGGAATATCTGGCTCATCGGTCAAAGTCCGGGACTATGTCGCGGTTAAACCGTGTGTTTGAGGAGCTGGGTATCAAGTATACCGAGAGGCGAGTTCCTGAGAAGATCTCCACCGCCGTTCTTAAGAAGGGGACGGATGCCAGGGGGGAAGAAGCGGAGGAAGCGAAGGCTTCTAGTGCCGGAGGTACTTCCAGTGTTGCTGCTAGACCTGGGAAGGGTAAGGGTGGTCCTGCAATAGCTGATGTTGCGGTCCCTAGCTCGAGGAAGCGTGCGGCTGCAGGTTCCTCCTCTACTGCGGTTGCTGAAACGAAGAAGAGGAAACAAAAAATTTCTAGTCGGAAACCGGTTGCTGCGGACACCGCAGCGTGCCTACGAAGCGCAAAGCTCTTGCTGGTAGGGTGGAGGTCCCTAGCAAGAAAGCTCGTCAGGCGGCTGCCACCGCGGACCTTCTTAGCTATGAGTTTTCATCCTCCGAAGGTGGGTCTCCTATCAGCCGCTTCGGTCGTCCTGACCCTAGGGTGTTCCCTGTGTTTTCTTGGCGTTTTTACCTTGATGATGACGACATGTTCTTTGACTATCTGCCAGGCCCGACTCCAAAGGCTTCGCCCGATGTTGGTGAAGAGGGCTTGCCGAAGACTGCTTCGCCTCAGGCTGTTTCACCTGGGTGCGCTCTGCTCGAAGCTGTAATGGCCAAGGGTTTGCTTGCCATTGAGGGTACCGCACCATCTGGCGCGTCCCCTAAGGCTTCACCTTCGAAGGTTGCTACTCCTGAGGCGGGTTTTCCTGGAATTGAGTTAGTTGATGTCAGGGTGCCGAAAATCCTACCGCTGACCATTGCTGGGGCTTCGACGGGGTCAGTTGATATGCACCCTCAGATCCTGGATGACGAGGATGCTTTGCCGAAAGCGTTCAGCTCCCCTTCCTCCTCTGGTACCGTGGTGTCCGTTTCATCTGCTCGACACTCTAGCGATGCTCGTGAGCGGAGCCCGGAGGTTGTCACCCCAAGCCTTTGAACGAGGAGGACATCGCTCCTGATCCAGAGTTTAATGTTGGTAGCCCTCGGCGCCGAAGCCCGGCGCCTTCTCTAGTCGTTTCTATCGCTTCGCCTCCGGCAGACTGTATTGCCGAGGAGTTGCCGGCGAAGGGTGCTACTACTGACATGGAGACGGGGCTCGGTGAGCCTTTTGTTGGCATCATTTATATTCTTTGTTTTGTGGAGTTATCACACTTTTCTTTTATTCTTATGTCTCATTTTGTTTGTTTGTGCTTGCAGCGTTTCTTCGACCAGCTTTCGTTCCGCTTCCCAGGGATCAGCCGTTACCCGACGGTGTTGATCTTGCTCGTGTCAGTCTTGACAGTCGTGGCCTACACGCGAAGGGTTGGCCTTCCGGTCATGCCTCTGCTACTGGCGCTGGTGTCGAAGGTGAGACTTTCACTTTCCTTTTTGTTTGAGTTTTTTGTTGATGTTTCTTGTTTTTTTGGCTGACTTGGTGTTTTGGTGCAGCTGGTGCTTCGTCTGAAACACTAAGTGTGTGGTCTGAGTCTTTGCGGATCCTGTTTCGGGATTCCAGAGGTTTATTTGACCCCTTCGCCGTTGTTGTTCTCTCATTTTTTGTATTGATGTCTTATTTTTTCTTGTTTTATTTTTGGTGGAGATCGCCTGCGCGATCACCTGGAGGAGGCGAGTGTGTACCAACTGCTTCGTATGAACCAGGAGCACCAGTGTGTGGTGAGTTTTGATATTTTCTGTGATCGTGAGTGTCTTTTTGGTTTCCTTTGCGCTTATTTTGCCAAGTGTTTTCCCTCTCCTTTTACTTTTGTTTTTAGGGTCATCATATGGGGGCGGCTTTGGAAAAGAAAGCGACCATGGAACTTCTGGACAGCTACCATGCGCTTCAATTTGCAAATGCTGAGATGAAACGTGCGCAAGTGAAGGTCGTCGAATTGGAGGGAGAGGTGGTGGGTCTTCGCCCTCTTGTTGGCTCTAACGAAGAGCTTAAAGCGACCTTGAACCAGTTGGGGGTTGTTCTTGAGAAGGCGACGGATGGTGAAAAGCTTGCACTGGAAAAACTTGGGGTAGCGGAGGTCGCAACTGAGCGACTTCGCGAAGAACTTGATGGCGAGCGATTGTTGGTCGCTGGTCTTCGCAAGGATCTTCGTGGTGAGCAGTCTGTTGCCACCACCCTTAAGGCTCAGGTCGACTTGTTAGGTGTACGGCTAGAGGCTGCCAGGCTTGCTGGTGTATCGGTTGTTGCTGCTTTCGGGAAAGCGCTGGCCGAATTTGGTGGGGTGGCTCCTCCGATGCCCGACGACTCTTCGGCCCGCGCCATTTTCAACTGGTTGCGGGCTGAGTTCACCAAGCTTCCGACCTTTATCGTGAGGGCCGACGACTTTGCAGCTCTCTCCGGGGTTTCGAACTTTGCTCGGGCCTTGGCTGGTGGTGGCTGCGAGCACGTGGCTGCTTTGAAGTGCAAGGAATACCCATCACCTGTGCCGCCGTCCACACTGCCGAAGCCTGTTTGCAAGACCATTACGAACTTCATGTACCATTTCTTTGGCAAGTTTGGTTGGGCTAATGCCTGTGTTTTGGCAGAGACTAGGCGGCAGGAGGTTTGTTTTTTGACTTGTCTTTTTGCCGTCTTCTTCTTGCTTGTTTTGCTGACTTTTTTCTTTGAACTTATTCAGAATTTGGCTAGGGCTGGTGCTGGTTCGAGTGGAGGTGGTGGCACAACTGGTGATGTGCATAACGTTGAGACCCAAGACCCTTCATCTGCTTCTCTTGGCGAAGGCGGTGTAGCTGATGTTGTGTTGCCGGGGTTCGTGGAGGTTGCTGCCGAAGCTCAACCCGAGATACCTGTGCCCCCGTTTCAGGAGGTGGGGCAGTGAGTCTTAGCTTAGGTTTCATTTTCGGGCCTGCGTACCTTCGCGATGACCCCCGACGGTGGTGATGTAAATAACATTTGTGTCACTCTTATGGTGACTTTTGATATTGAGATGTCCTTCGGAGGTTTTCTCTTCCATATTGATTTTTATGATTGTCCCGCGCAGGTTGCCTTCGACGGCCCTGTGCAGGACGTTATGCCGTTGACGTTGATGCGAGATGGTGTTTATGTTGATGGCGATCTATGGGACTATTGGCAATCCAGCCATACGGGGCCTTCGGTTGATAGGATGTTTGAGTTTGTTCTTTATTCTATTGATGATTGGAACGATGTGTTCGTTCGTTCCTTAGCTTGGCGAGGTCCTTTGGACCCGATGTAATTTTATTTTGTTTGTGTGGCCTTCCCGCCATTCGTTGTATTGGACTGCTTGTGTTGAACTTGTGTAGTTGTTGACTCGCGATTGGCGATGGTTTATCATTTCGCGTTGTTATGACCGTGCAGTTCCTTTATTATGGCCGCTTGGATCTTCGCCTAGGATATTAGGCTTTGCCTTAGGCTATAAGCCTTCGAAGGAGGTTTTTATTGGTTGATCGCTCTAGACTTTTAGGTACTTTGTGATTGGGCGTTGTCCTGCTTCGTTCTGCGCGCTTGTTGGTTGTCTTCAACCACTCTTCGCACTCGTCGATTGCCTTCTCCCTGTGTTGATGCTACAGGCGACCTATTTCCGTCTAGAGTTTGATTCCTTCCTGGTAATATCGCTCTTACAAATCTTCGCGCAGTGATTGCTTTCGTTTTGCTTGCATTCTCGGGGGATACTCCGGCCTGCATGGCGCTTCCCCCTTTGCGGGTATACGTTTGGCGTTTTGTTGTTGTTTGACTTCATTCCGCTGTGTGGGGGGCTGTTGTATTTATACTGTGCACCTCCTGCAGTTTTAGGTGCAGTTATGAATGTTGTGCACATGGGGGCTTTAAGTGCCCTGTTCGTGGTTGGTGGCAGTTTTATTGCCGTTTAGTTCGTATTGGCGAAGGCATTTGATATCGTCCTAATTATTTTTAGTCTCGCATCTAGGGACCTTCAGTCGACAAGATGCTGCCTGGGCAAAGTCTGCCTATTATATATATATGTATATATATATTGGATAGAAGTGAGCTCTGCGCTCGTTACATATGCATGGCATTGCCTCACATTTGGCACGAAGGCCTTCCTAGTTTCTTTATTCTAGGTCTTTGGCTGCTTCTTGCTCCTGACCTTGGGCGCCTTCGCCTGATTCCTCCGTACCGCATAGCTGCACGCGTCTCCCGGATCTCTGCCCAGGCTTGGCCTCAACCTGTGAGTTGTTGATATAGAGTGGTCTTCGCTACTGTTGGCACTCGAAAACTTGCTTCTGGTAACCTTTGGCCGGGTTGGCCAGGTGTCTGACCGCGGGTGCCTTCGCCTGTTTATCCACCACCCTTGCTGAAGAAGTCGTGCAGTGGGATGCGTGCTGACCTTCGTGGCTTATTCCGCCTCGACCTGGGTGGTGGTGTAGTGGGTTGGCCTCCGCGTCTTCTGACGCTCGAAGACCTGCTTTAGGCTGTGAGGCGTTGGCTTGGCGCCTATGGGCGGTGTGGTTGGCGGGCATTTTCGTTGTGATCGTGTCCTTTGAACCGGGGCGAGGGGAGGTTACGAGCCTTCGCGCGGTAATCTCCCATTGCCAGTTCCGCTGCCTGGTTACAGTCAAGCGGAGGCCGGTTCTTAACCGACAATGCCCCCCTTTTTACGAGTCGTCGCACTGTATTCTTGGGGTCTAGCCCCTCTCTTTGCGTTTTAACGAAATGCCTGCTTGCATGGTTGTTTTCCGGGGTTGCCTCTGGTTCTTGGCTTTTCTCTAGAAGGGACGAAGGCTTGGGTTACCGGTTTGACTCCCTTCTCGTGTGTTAGGAGAGGTTATGGACTTTGTGTTTTGGGCTACCGGTTGAGTTGCCTTTTATAGGGCCCCAAGGCCTAGCTTTTACTGCTTAGGGGTAGTTGGGACGGTGGTGGTTGTTTGTTAGCGGTTCAGCATTTACTTTTGGTCGAGTTATTGCTACCTTCGCATTGAATGTTGCAGTTCCCTTTTTTTGTCTGCTCGTTTTTGTAGAGCTTTTAAAGATTTTGCCTTTGTGGTTATGCGAAGACCTTCGCCTCGGTGCCTGACTTATCAGGTCTTTTTCCGAGTTTTGAATGACTTTAGAGTGCGAAGGTTGTACTGTTCGTACATTTTTCGTTCTCGGTGCCCGACGTGTCAGGACTTTTCCGAGTTCTGGACGCGATGACCGCTTTTACATTAGATGTAGAATCTCTTTAGGTTACTGGAGTTCCAGGTGTGCGTGGTCATTGTGCCTTCGTTGTCTGTTAGCAGGAAGGCTTCCGGTCATCCTGCGGCCTTCGCGATGAAGGGGCCTTCCCACTTGGGCTGAAGTTTTCCAGTCATTTCTGCATTTGGCTTTCTTCGGAGAACGAGGTCTCCGTTCTTGATGTTCTTGCGTATTATCTTGCTGTCTTTCTAGCCTTTTGTTTGTTCCTGGTACTTGGATATGTTATGCACTACTTCTAGCTTCACTCCCTCTATTGCTTCCTTAGAGTACTCCTCGTCCAGTGTCATTGTGTGTTTTGTCACTCTCAGGCTTTGGAGGTTCAGTTCTTCTGGTAACATGACCTCTTCGCCATAGAGTAGCTTGAATGGCGTAAAGCCTGTTGCTCTGGAGATTGTTGTGTTATGGTACCATACTACTCTAGGTAGCTCCTCTATCCATTTTCCCTTGCGAAGGTTGAACAATGTTTTGGCGATGGCGGAGAAGATGATCCTGTTTGATCTTTCCACGACCTCGTTTGATTCTGGTGATAGACTGATGCGAAGGCTACTTGGGTTCCGACGCTCTTGCAATATTGCTTGAATAGGTCCGAGTCAAACTGTTTGTCGTTGTCCACTGTGTGGGTTCTGGGCACTCCGAATCTACAGACGATATTTTGCCAGAAGAATTTCCTTACTGATTCAGAGGTTATCTTCGCCAGTGGCTTTGCTTCTATCCATCTTGTGAAATATTCCACTGCGACTACTGCAAATTTGTTTCCCCCTTGCGAAGGTGGTAGGGGTCCTACTAAATCCATGCCCCATCACTGCAGTGGTCATGTTGTGGGTATGAGTTGAATGGTTGTTGCTGGTAGCCTTTGGTGCGCAGATAGGTGCTGGCAGGCTTCGTAGGTTTTCGCTACCTCTTCGGCGTCCTTGATGTGTGTTGGCCAGTAGAATCCTTGGCATATTGCTTTTGCAGACAAGGCTCTGGAGCCTATATGAGATCCGCAGATGCCCGCATGTATTTCTTGCAAGAGATTTTTCCCTCTCCGCTTGTGATGCACTTTAGGAGTGGTTGGACCACTCCTTTTTTGTACAATTCTCCATCTATGATGGCGTAGCTTCGCGCTCTGGCAGCGGTTCTTGCTTTTGCAGCTTGATCTTGGGTGTCTTCTTCGCTATTTAGGTATCTTCGGATTGGCTCTCTCCAATCTTCTTCTTGCACTGCTAACATTTGTCTTGCTGATGTTTGTGCTGTCAAAGGTTCGGTGAGTTCTAGATAGAACGTTCCTTCAGGCAGTGGTGTACCGTTTGTTGTTGCCTTCGCTAGCTCGTCTGCTTCGATGTTGGACCCCCTTGGTATGTGTTCCACTGTAAATCCTTGGAACTTCCTTTTTGCTGTTCTTACGAGAGCGAGGTATTTTGCTAACTTGGGTTCACGTGCCGTCAAGTCTTTCTCGACCTGACCTGCCACAATTTGGGAGTCTGTTTTGACCCCAAGTCGTTGTGCACCCAGGCTTCTTTGTTCTTGAAGATGTCACCTAGTGGTCATGTCGAAGGTACCGTTATTTCGTGGGCCTGGAAGTAGTGTTTGAGCTTTCTTGATGATATCAGGATTGCATACGCAATTTTCTCAACCTCTGAATAATTCAGCTTCGCTCCTGATATTTCTTCTGAGATGTAGTACACTGGATACTGCTGTTTCGTGCCTTCGACTTCTCTTTCTTGTGTCAGCACTGAACTTACTGCGTGTTCTGTTGTTGCTACGTAGAGCAGTAAGGGTGTATCTGGGGTGACAGTTGTGACTACTAGGTCACTTTCCAGGTAGGCTTTTAGCTGCTGGAATGCCTCCGACTGTTCTTTCCCCATTGGAACTTTCCTGAGCCCCTGAGTACTTTGAAGAATGGTAAGCTTCGCTCTGCTGATTTGGAGATAAATCTGTTCAATGCTGCAATTCTTCCTGTTAGCCTTTGCACTTCTTTTCTGGTTGTTGGTTCGACCATTGCCTTGATTGCTTTTTTTTTTGTCTAGGTTGGCCTGTATGCCCTCCGGACCTATCATGCATCCAAGCATCTTTCCTCTGCTTACTCCGAAAACACATTTATCTGGGTTTAGTTTGAGGCCTGCTTCCCTTAGATTGGCGAAGGTCTCTATGAGATCGGACAAATGTTTTGCTTCGCTTTTGCTTACGACTATGATGTCGTCAACATAGGCTATGATGTTGCGCAGCAGTGGAGGTCCCAGTACTACTTTTGTCATTCTTGCGAAGGTTGACCCTGCATTTTTCAACCCTTCTGGCATTCTGACGAAACAGTATGTGTCAAAAGGTGTTGTGAAGCTTGTTTTGTCTTCGTCCTCTTTCTTGAGCCAGATTTGGTGGTAACCTGAAAAACAATCCAACATTGAGAACCTTTTGCACCCTGCTTCCTTATCAACCGAAGAGTCGATTCTCGGTAGGGGGAATGCATCTTTCTTGCATGCTTTGTTCAAGTCCGTGAAATCGATGCACATTCGCATCTTGTCGTTCTTTTTTGGGACGGGCACAACATTGGATAGTCAGTCCGAGTATTTGACTTCCCTAATGACCTTCGCGTCTAGCAATCTTTGGACCTCAGCCTTCGCTGCTAACACTCTGTCCTCTGACAGCTTTCTTTACCTTTGCTTCCTCGGCTTGCAGTGCTCGTTTACATCCAACGAGTGCTCTATTAGTTGTCTACTTACTCCGCCTAGATCAGATGCTGACCAGGCGAAGATGTCTCTATTTTTGGTGAGGGTGGTGCGTAGTTGTTCCTCTTCCTCCGTTGTTAGCTTTGCGCTAATTATGACCTTTCGGTCCGGTACCTCCTCTTAGAGTGGGACGACCTTCGTCTCTTCTTGGCTTCGTAGGTCTGTTTTTCCCCCTGGCATGTCGGGGGATATTTCAGTTGCCACTGAATTTACATTTTTGTGTGCCTTGTTGATGTTTCTTTCTATGTTTCTGGCTTCTTTCTGACTTGCGTGGATTGTTATGACTCCATGAAATGCTGGGATTTTCATACACAAATAGCTCATATGGATTGTTGCGTTGAATTTTGCTGTGAATCCTCTGCCGAAGATTGCATTGTAGGCATAGTGCAAGTCGACGACGTCGAAGGTACTGTACTCCGTTCTTGCGTTGTTTTGGTCCCCGAAGGACACTGGTAGGGAAATCTTCCCTAAGGCGTTGATTTTTCGGCCTCCGAATCCTATTAGTGGCGATTCTGAGGGCTAGAGTTGGTTTATGCTTAGCTTCATCTGGTCCAAGGTATTGACGAACAAGATGTCGGCTGAGCTTCCTGTATCTATTAGGATCCTGCTGATTTCTCATGCTGCTATGTTTGCTTTGATTACCATTGCGTCGGTGTGTGGGTAGCTTTCTAGACGGAGGTCTTCTTCTGAAAAGGTAATGTGGGTCTTCGACCAGTCTGTGTGTCGTATCGGACCTTCGACAGAGACGTTGTTGACCATCCTGTAGTGGTCCTTCTTTTGCCTTTTGGTCTCGAATTCCATGGCTGAGCCTCCGGCTATGGGTAGTATCATCCCAATTGTTGGGAGGGGGTTGTGAGGGTTCAACTGGTTTTCGGAAAGGGGCTCAGCTTTTGGTACCATCCCCTGGGGCATGTTTTGTACTTGGGGTGGTGGGGGAGGTAGTGCTTCGTACCGATGGTTTTGCCCTTGCGTTTGCTGCGAAGGTTCCATAAATGTTATGCGAGGCGGTGGTGGGTAAGCGTTGTGATGCGGGGTTGGAGGATTCGGTGGTCTCCATGCTGGCAAGAAATTTGGGAAATAAGATGCTTGCATCGTGGAGGGGTGTACTTGGGTCGAGTTCAAACTCGGGTAAACTGGACAATACTGTTGCGGTTGCTGCCAAGCTTGGGTTGTGTGGTTCACTTGCCTTGTCTGCATTTGGCTTTGCGGAGGTTGTTCTTGCCTTGCTTTCATCCTCTGTTGTGTTTCCTTTGCCTCTGGGCAATCTCTTGTGACGTGACCCTTGTCTTCGCCATGAAAAAAGCACCATAATTTCTTGGTCCTTTGTCCTTGACCCTTGTTCCAGGGTTTGCCCTGGTTCTGCCTTCGATCGGTACCTTGTCCTTGTTGCTGGCCTGGCTGATTTGCGTGAGATTTTTCTTCATTGTGTTGCTACTCATTGGACACATTGAAGACCGGTGCTGCCTTCGGCTGTTGCCAGTTGTTGTTGTTGTTGTTGTTGTCTGTTCTGGGTGGCCTTCAATTCCCTTGAGATTGGTTTGAGCCTTGCTGCTTATAGTGGTTCTGTTCTTCTATTTTTCTTCTTAGGTCATTGTCTTATCTGTAGTACTTCTCGAACTCACTGTATAGTTCCACGATGCTTGATGACTTTTCTCTTGCTAGGTGACCTGCGAGGGGTCCTATGCGAAGGCCCTTGACTACGGCCTCAATCGCTACCTCCTCCGACACGTTTGGTGCTTTAGCCTTGAGTTGGATGAAGCGCTAGAAGTACTCTTTTAACGATTCCCCCTGTGCCAGCTTTCACTGAAAAAGATCTAATGAGGTTAGGGACTCATTGGTGAAGCATTTGAAGTTCGCTGTGATTTTGTCGCGGAGGTCTTCCATGAGTAGATTGTACTTGGCCTGAGCATGGAGTACCAGGCTAGTGCATCGCCTTCTGCTGCGATCACAAAAGATTTCGCCAAAACGGCGTCATTCCCACCTACGGAGGCTACTGCCGCTTCGTAGCTCATTATGAATTGCCTTGGGTCAGTCTTGCCGTTGAACTTTGGTAGCGCGATAGGCTTGTACTTCTGAGGCTAGGGTGTGTTTTGCAGACCTTCGGACATAGGTGATTTGGAGTCCATTCTCCATCGTTGGTGGTTCTGATCATAGTCACTTGTGTTGTATGCGTTCATGAGTATCGGTTCGCCGTTCTGGAGTGGCATCTGAGGCCTTCGTTGCTGCTCGCCCATGGGTTGCTGAGCTCCTCCGCCCTGGGCTTGTTGCATGCTTTGTATTTCGCTTTGAAGGAGTGCGAGTTGTTGTCGTACTTCCGCTGCTTGCTGTGATAGCTGCATCGCTCTTTGAGTTGTCTGCTGTTCCGCGACTAGGCGATCTCTTTCTTCCTGCGCCCTTTGTAGTTCTTGTTACAGGTTTTGCAAAACTTGCTCTTGTGTTTGTTCTTGGGGTGGTGGTTCATCTTCGTTGTTTTCATTTGGTTGAGCGTCCTGTGCCGGAGGTGGTGGTTGCTTGCCCCGTGCTGGGGATGGTTGTGGTGCGACCCGCGGTGGGGATGGTGGTGGTGCGGGACGGACGCACTTTGCTGCTGCGGCTCTTGGCGCTCCGTCTGTTGTGGCGTAGGTGCTTCGCACGTTGCGACGTACCCTTTGTTCTCCGTCATGAGAAGTTGCATCTTCTTCATGGTAATCCGTTATCAATGCTCTCTTGGATGTCATCGTGGGCTTGACTTCGGCCAAGCACGGTGGGCGCCACTGTTGGAAAAAGCCTTTCTCCGAACAGAACCCGAAGGCCGAACGAAGGCCCAAGCTCCGCGGATGCCGAGGGTCTCGTTCGGTTAGCCTTCAGGTTTGTTGCTGGGGAACCTTCGCAGTGCCGAAGGCCCACTACTCGGGCAAGAAGGATTAAGGGTTATGCGGTGGGCCCTCGCAGTGCTGAGGGACTCGACGAGGGTGGCGGCGGAAAAATACGGTAAAACAGGAAACCCTAGAAATCAGGGATCTTGTCTCTCTTATTACGTTGGGTAGTGACCCCTTTTATAGTACACTGTTCACGTTACAAACTCGGTTACACAAATGCCCTTCTACCTGCTCCCGAATATTCCGGGAGCCTTTCTAACGACTGCAGGGGTCTTTCAGGAAAACAAAATCAGCAGAAGCCTATTGGGCCTCGGAGGGAACTAAGGGAGGCCCAGGTGATCCGGCCCAACGCTTTGTCTTGGACGTCAGCTCCTAAGTCGGGCGGTGAGGGCTCTCAACCGCCGGCTTAGTCGATGGGTCGGAGGTCCCGGCCGATTGCTCTGGGGCCTTCGCACGACGACCTGCTCAGCTCCGCCGCGGGGCGAAACTTCGCCACCTTCGTCGAAAAGCGAAAGCTTCGTCGCCTTTACCGTCATGGTACCTGCGTACACCGCCGGCTTGGTCGACGGGTCGAAGGCCCCGGCCGATTGCTCTGGGACCTTCACACGACGGTCTGCTCAGCTCTACCGCGGGGCGAAAACTTTGCCGCCTTCGTCGAAGAGTGAACGCTTCGTCGCCTTTGCCATCATGGTACCTGCGCACACCACCGGCTTGGTCGACGGGTCGGAGGTCCCGGCCGATTGCCCAGGGACCTTCGCACGACGGTCTGCTCAGCTCCGCCGCGGGGCGAAAACTTTGCCGCCTTCGTCGAAGAGCGAAAGCTTTGTCGCCTTCGCCGTCATGGTACCTGCGTACATAAAGGACAACAAGATCCATGGTGCTGCCTCTGTGCACATCAGTACGGTTTCGTTCCGTCAAATGGCACAACCTCCGTCGAAGGAAACTTTCGCTTCGTTCGTTTTTTGGCCCACGGGAAGACCTTCACGACTTATGTCCCAACAGGACATATCATGCACTGCACTTGGTTGAGGACCGATAGAAGTGGCGATAAAAAGGGTTGCTTGGCCAGTTGCCATTTTCTAGCCATTTAACTCATTTCTTCTTCTTAGGCCCTGTTTAGTTACTCTATTTTGTAAAATCTTTTTGCGTTTTGGGTTATTTTTTTGCAAAATGGAACTAAATAGGGTACCAAATTTTAAAAAACTAGCCCCAAAATATTTTGTATTTGACACCCAACCACACCAAAAATCAAAATATTTTGCATCGTTCCGCGTGTCAGACCTCTCTTTCCCCTACATTTTATAAAATATTTCACTGTATCTAAGCAGGGGTATAAAAAGTTTTTGTGTTTTGTATTTTGGACGCAAAATTTTTTTGCAAAAACTTTTCACCACTTCTCACAATCTCAACACAGCCTTATTTTTTCCCCAGAATTAAAGTGTTTGACTTTTGCCATCGAAGCAAGAGAAGAGAAAGGGCGGGGGAACGCCATCAAGTCTCCACGGCGCGCCAGCACCAGCATCAGCACATCGAGCTGCGCTTTATCCTTATCTTTCTGCCTAAAGGTGTTGGCTTTGACCTCTCCTCCTTCCTGCCTGCCTGCCTGGTCCCCCGATATTTTTGAGTTTTGACCCTCTCTTTTGCCCTACTAGTTGGCGCAGAGTCACCTCGTGAAGACTGAAAAAAAAGGCATGTAAACCCACTTCCTGGCGCTTGTGTCACTCGAAGACTCACAATTGCGTTGCGCGTCACCACTCACCATTCTTCTTTATCAGAACCCTTGAATTTCACGACGTTGAAAGGTCAGACGATCGAACAGTACTTGACACTATCTGAAATCATGAATTTTCTGCTACAGAGTATTTCAAAAAAAATTGTGCGAAAATGCTACAGAGTATTTCGGGTTTGTAGTTTCTCAGAATCGGAGTAATATCACCGAAAACAATTCTGTCGAGTGGAGCACATAGCTGAGACCTCAGAATCTGAAAAAAAAATTGAGGCCGTCGTCGAGTGGATTTTACCAGAAGCAGACGATGTGGGCGAATCCGGAGGCCATCTGGGCGACAGGGACGGGTGCACGGGCCACACGGCACTCGGCACCAATCCCTTCGCCGATCTCTCGCCAGATCTTTCTTTCTTTTTCCCAGCAAATATGATTCACGCCCAGCTCGGTTGGTTGGAATCTTGCCCGATCTTTAGCGATGGACACCGACGCGACGCCACCCCACGCCACGCGCGCTAGAATCCCGTGCAGCTCGACGGGGACGTCGCTGTGCTCTGCTCTGCTGCCTCTATTCCTCGCGTCTCTCAGGGGCCATCGGCTTTCACATGAGGAGAAAAATGGGTCGTCGGCTTTCACTCAAATCGCCAGCAAACGTGAGGAAAAAACTGTGCCGTTCATGTTAGCATCACGAGGAGATTTTTGGCAGTTTATTATGTCAGCTTCGCAGCAAATTATGAAGAAATTCGACCAGGGGTCAATAAAATAAAATATAAATGAATCATGAAGGATCGGAGATTCGATTGCACAAGGGCAATGAGGAGTACGTTTGAGTTCGGTCCGGACTCCAGAGTCTATCCAGAGTCTCCAGTGGCCCCACCTCAAACGGACGGATCCCGGCAACCGCCACCTGACTACGACAATGACGGGAGCCCACACCGCACAACCGAACAGCTAAACAGAACCGATCTCGACCTTACTATATTCACATTCTGCTCCTGCAGTGTGTACCCCTCGGAACCAAAAATTCCCGGAATCTGACCTCAGTCGGTGAAAAAAGTGCAAATCGCGTTACAGAAACGTTGCGACATTGACCCACTTTGCCATGCCATCCACATGACAACAGCAGCTGCAGTTTAGGTGACCCATACAATAACCTGTGTCCTCTTAAACAAATGGAGGGACCAAAGAAACCAGTACCAAGTCAGTGGGAAGAAACAGAAAAAAGTGGTTGCACTACTGCTGCAAACTTCATTCCATATCAGAAGCTAAAAGGATGAAAGATTCACTGAAAAGTGGAAAACCCTGAAGTCCTAAGAGACAAGCGCTAGTGCTCTCCTTTGCCTTCTTTACGGCTCCATGACCACTAGGGTCATTTGAGGAGACCAAACAATACCATCCCCAACCCTGAGCATAAAAATGGTGGCCCATAAACTCAGAAAGAACGCACTAGAAACCACACGGATAATTTTAAGTCCCTACATTTTCGGAGAGTGCGGAACGGTTAGTAAACAGTTGATAACTTCATTAGACATTGAAAAACCTACTTTACTCGTAATGTTCGAAAAGTGCCATCGACTCCCACAAGTTAAAAAATTCACACCACTCACATAGCTCCTAACTGTTCCATGATTACACATTCTGCAAAACAAAATCACCCAGCCTTTTGGGTTTTAGAAGATATGGATGGCAGGTTGCTACTTCGTCTTGGTAAAATGAGGGGCAAGCAGCTTTGAAACAGTAAATCCGTTGAATGTTTCAACTCCTAACAGGTCCTTCAGTTTCTCATCGCAGATTATTTTCCTCCGATCAGAAGGATCCTACCACCAAAGAAAGGAAGCAGGAAAGCAATTAAAAAACAGAATTGATATTATTTAAAGGAATAAACACAACACATAGGAAACATAATGATAGGATTAGTTCAGTCTTCCTTGCTACTATTTCCACAGGATCAATCTCAATGACTATAAACTCCAAATAAATCTGGGGCACGTGCAAATACATGAACGAATGGTGAGCTAAAACACAGAGAAACATGGAAATTCCAGGGCCAGATTTGTTTAACTCAATCAGTGCCTCGATCTTAAAGCCCAGATTTGTTCGATTTGAAATGTTTAGTAAAAGACTTTTTCCCAGGGCTTTGTTAATTGGAATGCAAAGAAGAATGGAGCTCAGCAGTATCAGTGCATCACTGAGATTGAAATTCAGGAAGACAACATTGAAAATTGATTGGACTGGGAAGTAGCATCTAAAAGACAGGAAAATACAAATAATATAATATATTCGCCATCAAGACCACCTTTTTCTTTTTAACAGATTAATTAGTTAACAATTTAGCACAAGAATAGACATGACAAAATTGTCTGGTGCACTGCAAACAGAAATTTTCATCTTGAATTCAGCGTCTGAATAGTTGGAATGTATTAAGGTGAATGGAAATGGAGCTCATCACTTCATCAGGAAGAGATGCAAGTGTTGGTATTATAATCCTTCATCATGATCGACAGATAGCTCTTTGAACCTGGCCAGTTAGTGAGTGTGCTTGTGCTGAGGAAGTAGAATTTATAGCTTCTTAAGAAACATTGCAGCTTGCTGCGGAGTGGTGCAGAAACTGACTAAACTTTAGTTGGATTGTGCAAGTGTGATATCGACATATCATTTGACATCGATGGAGAGTCAGATCACAGTGGTGTGGCATTTTCAATCCATCGCCTTCCAGAGAGATTTTAAGGGAGTGCAATAGAGTAGCTCATGAATTAGTTCAATTAGCTAGATGTACGATGTATCATGCAGTGTGGCGGCCACAAGCACTAGTCTGTATTACAAACTTACTCGAAGCGAATGTAGTTTTCCTGAACAATAAATAAAGTAGTCCCTTTCCCACACACATAAAAAGAGTGAGTTAGAAGATAAAACAAAAATGGAGAAGTGCATATCCTACCAGCCTATATATAGCTTAAGGAGACAAGGGATGTAATCCTACCTTGTGGCTGACACCCTAATGACAATGCATCTGCAGAAACATCCTGATATTATTTATGAGAACATCACTGATTGCAACATTACTTCCTAAGATTTGATCTTTGTGTTGCTACTGAACTGATGTTCCTGACTGTTGCAATATAGTCCCTAAGTCCCTTGATAAATCAACTTCTAGAGTTGTCCTCACTCCTACGTCAAACTTTCTTGAGTTTGACGAATTTTATCAAAAAGAGTACTAACATCTACTATGACAGCAAAAGTAGTATAAAAAATACATTTCATGTCATATCTAACTATACTAATTTTGTGTCATAAATATATTAGTCTTTTCTTAAAATTTAGTCAAACATAGAAAAGTTTGACTTAGGACAACTCCATAAGTTGATTTATTCAAGGAAGGAGGGAGTATATGACTACAAATGCCTACATATTCAACCATGAGGCATGCTAATTCTTGCAACAAACTTAAAATAATGCCACACAAGGGTACATGGGTTTGGCTATTCAGTGACTATTTAAGAAGACAAGCTCACAGCATATCTGAAAAGGGTGAATTCCTCTACCTAGACCAATCATACATCAGTCTTCTGAGTTATTGCACCACTTACTTGGATGTCTAACAGGTGACAAGGCATGAGGCTGCAGAAGAACCATAGAATGGTTAATTGTATACTAAGTTACTAACACTTGCAAATACAGTTTGGTTGGGCTGTGGCCCATGAAAGGTCAAACCTACAAGGCTATAACGCCAGTACTGTAATAAGGGTTTTGAAAATCTGTTTTCAATAATTTCCCAGACATTTTTTGGGAGCCAGGAGACATCTCACTGCATTCTGTTCTCTTAATTTCTTTCACAATATTTTTCAAAAAGTCCAACATAACATGTTAAAAGTGCCCTAGAATTTTCCATTCCCGATACCCACAGGGATTTTTCCAGTTACTGACAGTAATTGGCTGGTTGCTGCTGCAATTTAGAACTCTGGCTATTGGCCATAGTGGATAGGCATACAGCCTATTTCTGGAAGGCGACTGAAATAAAAAAAAAAGGGCCTGAAAGAAAATAGAACTCGAGTATTAGCTACTCTAGAGCATCTGTTGAGGTGGCTTCTATGCATTGCCTAGTGAATAAGAATATAGTAGATTATACGGTACTTGCAGATGATCTAGACCAGGGTAATATGAAACTAGATACTAGGAAGTTTTTAGCCTTAGCAGGGCAATATCATTCACTGCGTAACAATTTCATGAGTTCATATGCTCCATACTATTTCATGATAACAATGGATCCAAAAGTTCTAGCTTCTCTGCCCTTATATAGCTCGAATTCTAAATATAACCCCACATATAATAATTACATAATGCAATATTACAATAAAAAACAGCATATCATATTGTATGCATATTCAACCATAAAAAGAAGCCTTAACGTTCATAAAAAAGAGTCTCCAGCTTGAACGACTGAACCACTCTATCAATATGTATTGAAAAGTCTAAGCATTTCACATTGATAGTAAAAACAGCAATGTGGTATCCAGGGAAAGGAATTTACCTGCAGGTTATTCTCTTTTATGTAGTCCCACATTTTCTTCACGACATCAGATCGTGATAACATGCTCTCACCAGTGCCGATAAATTTCACTAAATCATCCGAAAGTTGAAGGGGCATAAGAAAACCTCCAGCTCTTGAAGAGCCACCCTTTTGCTTCTTTCCTGCAAAGGGTATTTCGCCAACAGGCTAGTGAGAACAGAAACTCATGATTGTGTGAATACACTTATATATTTCTAACCATCATTTCTGTCTCTCTTTTGTGGCTCCTCCTTGGGTGTTGATCTGTCAGGAGAGACAGGACCTGGCAAATCTGATCTGTCAGGAGAGACAGGACCTGGCAAATCATAGTCAAATAAGTACTTTGGAGCTCGAACTGGTGAGTGTTACTAACGTAGAGATAGGTTAGCCAAAACAGTTAATAAAAGTAATCTAACCATGGGGCATGGAACCTGGAGCTCATTATTCTACTCTTGCGCAAACATGTTAAATGGCACTATGCTTATCTAAAGCAATAAATAAAGCTGGGAAACAAACCAGGAAGAATTTAAGCTCGCATGAAAAGTTTTTTTATGTGTCCACAAAGAGTTTTTTAATGGTTCAATCAAGTTCAGATTTGCATTTTTCTTCCTAGATGTGAACATCTTTGTCGATAATATTGCCTTCTCTGTTCATTGTTTTCCTTATGGGACTTTTTCTGTGTTCATTTCCTTTTAACATTCCACAGAAAACTCTACTAGCTCTAGACACGGAGACTTGTACACACAGAATTAGTGTACAATGGATCAGTACCCTCAGAATTCAATGGCCAGATATGCTTGGTCAAAGCTTTATTCATTTGGAACATATCAATGGAATTGACATTGAAGATCTTCTTCAATCTCTCATCGGGCAAAATCTTCCTCCTATTGTTTTGGTCCTGCAGATTATTTTCTCGAATATATGCCCAAAGCTTCTTGACAACCTGAAAGCAAACAAACACAACAAGAAAGAAGTCAGTGATATCATCCTCTTCATGATTATGGTATCACTCATCCAATGCAAGATAGACATAGGACAGTAATCAGGTAATGGTCTTTACCTCTGTCCTGGCTAACTCAGAGGCGCCGACAAACTCTTGAAGTGCCGGGAAAGACTGCATAATTTTGTAAAGCCACCACCCCTTTTCTTGCCATCATTACCCCTATTTAACATGATGTGATTATACAGAAAGAACCAGAATTACCAATAAGAAAAGTTGTGCACGTGCGAAACAGAGTTGGTAAACCTGTTTAACAGTTTAAAGTGACAAGAAATATGACACAAATATGCATGTACGCCTGGAAGGGGTTCAGGTCGACCCTCTTGCGAACTCGACCCGCTCCTAAAATTGGCCCACGGATTGAAGCAGTTCGACCCCAGAAAGCCGAGGGGCAACAGGTTTGTGACCCCCACCATCAACCCCGATCGAACCCCGAGTCACTCCTCTCTCCGCCACAACGCCGTGTGCCGTCGCTCCTCTCTCTGCCGCAACTGCCGGAAAGTCTACGTCTTCCAGCTCGGCGGTGACTTCAGTGTCACTGGCGCGCTCAGGGGCAGGCTCCGGCTCCGTTGGTGGTTGTGGCGCGTGCCGTCTGGTGACTCGTCGAGCTCTGCGTGGTGGCTCTGTCACCTATTGGGCTATCAGGGCGCCGCCCAGCGCACACCTGCCATGACCGGCGTGGAGCCCTACTTCGCTGTGTCTTTCGTCCCTGTTGCGCGGATGAAGCGCGCAGTGTATGCAGGACTAGCTGTCCGGCCCGCTTGCTGTTGCCTGCGGCTGCATTGGTTAGAGCCGCTGCATTGTTACACGTGACCTCTGAATTCTGAAGGGTATCCACGTCCAGCCAATGGCAAACAACAGCACCAGCAAGTCGATGTACGTGGCAACAACACAAGCAAGTGGAAACAGCAGCACTACGTGACAGCAACACTCATTAGTCTGGCAATTAGGCAATACAATTGAGAGCGCTGTGATTGCATTAGGTTCAACCCGTGGATAACATTGGGTCATCTGCACACCTGTTCAAAAGGGCCAGGTTCGACCCCTGAGGCCCTGACCCACTTTTGGAATATAAGGAGCGGAGGGTCATGGTTAGGGGCAGCCTGAACCACTTCGTTTGCAAGCTTATATGCATGCTGTCATGATAAGTTGGTTTCTAATCTTATAAACCATGTAAGACTGAAGTTCCAAAGTAACTAGCACAGTAAAAATGGTAAACAAAGTTTCAGGTGGGAAAAACTGATAACAAATATCTATAATAAACCCAACGCCAACGGTATTAGAACTACAAATGTCTGATACCCACCCCCAATGTGATCCTGAATCCTGAGTTATCGAAGAATATAGCGAACAAAAGGAATGAAAAATGACAATCGAATTAAAACTAACTAGTATGAATGAGAGCCACTGATAGGCTATCATGTTAATGAACTTTAAAGACACTAGCACGATATTCCATCCTAATCAAAATCGAACTAACAGTTCGTTGAGTTTGTGGAATTAAAAAACACCAGTGCAACCTTTCAATGCGCCATAGTAAAAAGGAACAGAAGTGAATACAACATTCCATAACTCATATCATTTTTCAAGATATCCAAGCAAATCCAAATAGCTAAGTTTTCACACTCCATGTCATGTGTTGGGATTTATTTGTGGATGACATAGCAAGGGATAGTTGGCAATATTCTGGGCATCTCCCTGAACCATGTCAGCGCTGCTGAGGTGCTGGGATCAACTACTGCGCTGCTTAGGCAGGGCTGAGATGATGAATTGAAGCTTGGCTGGCTTGCATAATGCCATTTTGGGATAAATTTCCAATCCGACTTGGCTTCATATAGAAATAACTTTCCAACACACCAGTGATAAGATATGGTTACCAATCTCAATCTAAAAATAGCTAACTTAACTGTGTACTGATTTTGCAAAGATGCGCAGCGACTTTGGCAGGCCTTCCTGTGCCTAGCAGAGGTTATGCACCCCCCACATGACATCTCCAGCCCTTATAATGGAGAATCCAGCGCACACAGAGTGCAGTGACTCCCTTCGGGATGTAAATGAAACTACTCAAAGCAGGAGTGACATAGTCACAGCATGTCCACTTTAGGGCTTTTTTGGCTGCACTAATCCCACCATAATCCACATGGGTTGGGAGATATTAGGGTGGAAAATAGTTAATTTTTCACCCTAATACCTCCCAACCCATGTAGATTGGGGTGGATTGATGTGCAGCCAAACAAGCCCTTATGAGGATATTATTGCTATCATGGAGAAATTAGCAATATTCATGGAGTTTAGCACAACAAACATTTGTATTCTAGCTTACGTGAAACATAAAAATCTACGGAAGCCAGAAGGTGCGACTGTGCGAGTAACAAGACAGAAGAACGCAAATTCACCAATCTCGCACAAGAACAATCATTTCTAGACCATCCTAATTAGTCTATAAAAACCATAAACCACAACATATGCAAGGGCATGTGCTTCATTTGGCATTTGCATGACAAATCTGGAAGTAAGAAAAACTGAGTCACATAAAGCAGAAAACACCATAAATCAGCTGCTAGATTGCACTAACGTCACAAAAACTAAACTAACCAGCTTCATGCGGTAAATAAGCAATACCAAAGGCACGGCGACAATATATATCCGGGCCAAAATCACACCTAACCAAACAACCATTTCCTACTGTGCAATCCAGCATCCTCCAGAAATGAATGCCGAGCTGAACCCTCGAATCCCCATCACTATTCGCATCGACAATCACACCACAAAGGCGCGGTGCCATTCCCTCACGATTCGCCGAAACGACGCATCACAGAATCCTAAGCGAAGCAACAAATGCAAAGGGAGGGAGACAGGGAGCAAAAGCCCCTCACCGCTGCTTCTTCCGCGCGCCGCTGCTATCCTCCTCCTCGGCTTCCTCCTCCTCCCCCTCGCCCTCCTCCGCCTCCGGCTCCTCCTCCTTAGGCACCGGCGCCTCCTCGGATTCCTCCTCCTTGGGCTCCTCCGGCTCGGCCTTGGCGGCGACCTCGGAGAGGAAGAGGTCGACCTGCTCCCGGATGAAGGCCTTCTTGTCGGAGAGGTCGACGCCGAAGTCCTCCTCGAGGCGGCGGCGCAGGGCAGCGGTGGTCGTGGTGTTGAGGTCCGACGACCGCAGCACCTCCTGCAGCCGCTCCACCAGCTCCGAGTCCGACACCATCGCCGCCCGGTCGGTTTGGAGTCTGTGGCTGGCTGGCGCACGGGTGCCGTGGTTTCGCCTGGTTTGGTTTGCGTGGGCTGAATTGTGGCGGCTTGCGGGCGTTGGGCTGCCCAAATACACCATCACTCACGTGCCCTGACTGAGAGAGAGGGAGGGGTCTGTTGCCTTTTCTCCCTCCCTGTGTCGAAAAATGCTGCGATTTTTGCTGTCGGCAAGGTTACTCGTGGCAGGTTAATTAGTGAAAGAGTAAACCATTGCCTTCCGTTAATATTAGGTTTCGTGAATAATTTACTTGATAGAAATATACTCCATCAGTCTAAAAAAAAAGAGTAACTATGGAAAACGTGCTGGTTAAACTTTCTCTTAACCTTGACTAGGTTTGTAAAAAATGTGTACAACATTTCTACCTCCAAATAAGTTTAGTATTAAAGTATATTCAAAGATTTATCTAATGATATTAATTATGTACCATAAATATTAATATTTTGTTAAATATAAATGATCAAAGTTTAAATTTGTTGACTTTTTGGAAAGCGAGAACAACTCTTTTTTTGGGACAGAGGGAGTAATTCCTTAGAATTTCAATATTCAATATTGACAAATGACAGAGAGCATATGTAATCAGAATAGTTAGGAAGTGTTTTGATTCGCACAACATGTTAGGGTAACCTAGGAAATTGTTTCCATTCTGTAACATCCCATTGCCTTTATCCCAATGTTCTAAGTTATAAGACATTCTTGGTTTTTTAATATTGTTATTACTTTATATATCATAGCGTATATAGCCATTGACGGATCCAAGATGCGATCAAGAGGGGGCTAAGTAATAAAAATGATGATTGACAATGATAATTTAAGACTAATACTTACTATCTAAGTTCATGTCATGATTAACAATGAAGATTTTAGTGAATTTTATAGAGATTTAATGAAGAAATGAGTGAATTTTGTAGATATTTAATGGAGATATGAGTGAAATTTATAGATATTTAATAGAGTAATGAGGCCATAGGGGGTTGCAGCCATCCCAGCCGCCCCCTTGGATCCGCCCTGCATAGCAACAAAAAAGTGTACATGTATAAACTCTAAGGTCCTATTCGGCTAATAGTTTCTACATAAGTCGGTTGGTGTTATTTTGTTGCCATAGGTGATAAGTTCAGGTGGCTGCCAAAAATCATTTTGCATAGCAAAACTCCGATTCAAGGAAAATTTGTGTCGCCCTTCCTTCTAAGGCTATCCTCAATCCGTCGATTACAGAGATTGCTATGTGGTCAATCGAAGGACATGTGTACAAATCATGTATTCATGTCACAAATTCAATGTAATGTATCAATTATTATATCTTAATGACGTGGAAACCTATGTAGTTCTATGTGATGTGTTTTCAGCATTGATTTGGCAGGCATGGACCTTGCCATACTATTGCATACTCCATTCGTTCATTTTTAACTATTCGTTCTCGCTTCTTAAAAAATAACTAACTAATTTTATATAAAATCATTAATATTTATGATACATAATTAATATTACATATAGATCTACTTTTATAAAATATTTTTGGAGATAAAATATTGCACGTATTTTCTATAAATATAATCAAATTTACGGTATGAAAACAAAAACGACAAATATTTAGGGATAACGGGAATACTTACCTGCTAGCATTATAAGGTATTGCCCCTTCAATCAAGTATACTTGACCAGTCAAAGAGTAATTCATTGCCTTCCAAGTGGTCTATATTGTATCGCCAACATGTTTAGGACCTTAACGAGAATCATGTAATAGTTTAGGAACAACTAATGTAATTTACTCTAACGTATAAAAAGTTTAAAATATTTTAATCAATGTCGAATCATGTTTAATTTTTTCACATAAAAATATAAAATTCAACAAGTATAAATACAGTGTACATTAACGTTGAACGTTTTTTATGTGGTTGTTTCTTATGTTTCTGTTATGATTTTTTTTAAAATAAAATAGACATGTTTTATTTATTTATTTTAGATATTTTTCATTCTTCTATATAAATACATTATTTTTTGTAAACTCGTAGAGATATTTTTACAGACTCTAGATATGGTTTGTTGTATGTTAATCCATCTCTTAAACCTTTTTTTGTTGTAATGTTTACATTTTTTCTGGCTTATAAAAACTGTATGGGAACGAAAATTCGAGGTAATCTAATCAATTAATAAAAAAGATCCTTCTCCTTCGCGTCGTCGCACTACGCCAGCCGCTAGGTGCCGAAGCCTTCATAGGTATCGTCGACAACGACGAACATCCACCAGGTGCTTGCACTCTTCTCTTCCCGTTGTGCGAAACAGAACACCCAAACCCTAACTTAATAATTGTTTGCTTTTATTATCTTGTTGTTTTCGTCAATTATTTTCTAAAATGATGAGATATGTTTCTACTGCAGAGCTCACTGTTCGCTGAAAAACATACAATGGTGTCATTTGCAATAAAGGGCTCGCTGATAGGGTCTTGCGTCGCGGCCTTCCTCTATGGGCAAAAGCATGGAAACAACAACAACATCTCATCTAATGGCAACCACCTTATGCGACAGAGTAACGTAGTTCCACCGATGGCCTGGAGCATGGAAAATGAGAGAAGTCCTATGAAGCCGATGTCCTTGGTAAGGAACATGATTTCTTAGAGATGTTATTTCTAGTTGTTTTGTGAATATAGGTCTTTCATAACATGTTATGTGATTATTAGTATACCTAGTGTTGGTGTTAAGAAACTACCAACAAGTAAATTTGTACGCGTGTCGGGTTTCGAATGATGAGACAAGAGGTTTATACTGGTTCGGGCAAGAAATCCCTACGTCCAGTGTGGAGCCGCTCGTGTTTCTTATCTCTGCTTGGAGGGGGTTTACAAGCTGGGTCGAGAGAGGGACTGCGAGTCCCAAGTCTCTGAGTGTTGTGGCGAATGGATGTGTTCTAGTTTCGGTGTTCGGATGTCCCTCGTCGCCCCCTCCCGTCCCCCTTTTATAGCCGCAAGGAGGACAGAAGAGGTTACAAATGCGGGTCGAGAAGGATCTACCTAGGAGGCCACGCCTTATCCTTTCCTTCTTCAGGAAGAGTGACGGGTGCTTCATAATAATATATTCTTATTGCCTCTGTACCCGGTCAGGTACGGGTTATCGTGTCGATCCCTCGTTGCACTTGCCGGGCGGGGGTCCGGCCAAACCGGCAACTTGGGAGAGGCATGGCGCCTGTTGTACCATCGATGTAGGGGCCGGTTCGCGGACACTTGCCTGGAGGTACGTCGTTGTACCATATTCTAATTCTTTATGTTCTGTTCCCAGCTAGATTCCCTCCTACTTGGTTAGCGGGCGTCCGCTCCTCTGAACTCCCCTGTACCCAATGTACTTCCCGTTTGGAGAGTCGGCGTGGGGCCGGGGTAACCTGAGACTGGTCTTGTTCAGAGGGGAGCATGATTCTGTTCTATCCATGGACCTTGCTCCATCTTGTCTCCTGATTGGGAGTTTGACTTGTCCTAGTTTGGGCAGCGAGCAGAGCGCTATCCTGGAGCCGGATTACGCGGGGTGTACAATTCATCACGGCCTCCGGACCCCGTTCTTATCTCGTGGAGGATGCGTCATCAGCAGCTAGAGACTAGCGACCTCTCCCTCCTCGTAGGGGTAAATAGGCCATTTACTACTTTAGGGATCTTATCCTTTGTAGACATGGCCTTGTCGTGAAGACCTAGGCCGGTTCGAGGTGGTGTGACGTCGACCCGGGCCGAGTCATGGGCACGTCTTCTGAGACGCGAGGTCGTCCTGCTTTTGACGTCGGGCGAGGCGGAGTCACGTCTTCCCGGGTGACGTCTGTCGTCCCGGGTCAGTCGGATCGTGGTTACCGCACCTCTTCCTCCGTGGGCCCCCTGTTGCGACCGCGACGCCACTCATAATGGTCCGTGTATCTCCCTTCGGACGATACTTTAGTGGGTTCTCGGTTACTGGTTATTTTTCGGAATTTTGTCATAAAATTAGGTATCCGACACCTAGGTTTTGCTAAAATTTTGTTCATAAATTTTCATGAAGGGGCCTAAGTGGAGGACGTGGCAGAGCGGGAATTATCTATATGATGACCAACCATCAGAGTGATATAGATTTTTCTAATCCTTTTGCTCGAGGCATTCAGATTGATCTTCTTAATAGGATGAGGGTTCACTTTCCACTGGTACTCCCTTCACCTTTTGTAGTATCTTGTTGTTTGATTTAAGCTATAAATGTGCATTTACTTTTTGCCAGAAATTAAAGTTATTGTAATTATTGCTCTAAAGCACCTTGTAAACTTCAAGGTAAGAAATATTACTGATAGCAAGATTGGATGAGACTTTGAGACCAGGTGTGGCATGTTGTCATGCAGAATGGTTCTTGAGAATAGCTAATTGTCGGGTACGAAGGTAAGGGGTACCCTAAACCCTTCGATAAATTAACGCTAAACATAGCAACCATTTTTAAGGCAAGGGTCAGCCCACTACTCGGTGAGACGCGGCCCATCGATCGAGGGTCCCCTCTGCACCAACCACGGCAACAAGCCACGGGCCGGCTCCACCTCGATGACGGACGAAGGGTCGAGCGAACAACCCCCGGCTCCACCTCGATGACGGACGAAGGGTCGAGCGAACGACCCCCGTCTCCACCTCGATGACGGACGAAGGGTCGAACGAACGACCCCCGGCTCCACCTCGACGACGGACGAGGGGTCGAACGAACGACCCCCCGACCTCTACCTCGACTTCAAACTCTCGAACCCCGTCGACGCCTCGACCTCCCCCTCGACCAAGGGTCAAGCAGACGACCCTCGGACAAGGGGCTCGATTAACCCAACTGCTCCGGTATGGGTTAAAGTGAACCCACCTGACGACATGGGCGCCCGCGTCCGCTGTCAAATCCGCCAACTCCCCGTCCATTCCCCGATTCCCGTCAACTGTGCCGCCACTGTCGCCACTACGCGAGTACGGACCCCAACAGTACCCCTCGGAAAGTGAACAGTGCGACCCTCGACGACGACTTCGGGAACGCGACGGAGTCACACAGGGCTCGACCCCCTCCCTCGACCGGGGGGGGGGGCTCGACCCCCTCCTCTTCAACAACTCCGGTACGGAAGCCGTCCCATCCGCCCCGTCCCGCTTCGGCCGAGGGACTCGTGCCCGCCTGCAGACACTGCACAGCGACGACTTCTACTGCCGCCACGACCAGGGACGCCTGAAGGACGAGAAGGCCATGCCGCCACAGTGCCCGACGTCTCTCCGCCAACACTGTGCCGCAAATACGCCGCCCATACTTCTACTATTAGGACCTTGTACCCTCGGAACTTCCCTTGGTCTATAAAAGGGGACGCCGGGGTAGAGTATGAGGGATCGATCGGCTCCTACTTCATCTAGGACTCTGATCGGACTTTCGTTCTCAGGGACCCTAGTTCACACTCCACACACCGCCACTCGATCGACCCCTCGGGTGGCCCGATCCGTGTAACACTGCTTGTACCCCCCCTGTACAAGCACGCTTTGGGTGCGAGATAATACAAGTCATCCTCCCCCCGCTGGACGTAGGGCCTTCTTTGCCCGAACCAGGATAAACCTTGTGTCCATCTTGCATCACGTCTGAGAGAGGGAGCACGCGTTATACAAATTTACTTGTTGGTGGTCTTGACCCCCGGGTCATAACACCGACAGTTGGCGCGCCAGGTAGGGGGCTTCGCGTGTCGATCAACTCCGAACTACTCTCTCAGATGGACCCCACCATCCCACCGTTCCCGTTCACCACCATCATCTGGTTCAGCAGTCTAGGGTTCGTTTCCACGGATCAGGGCGACTTCATAGTCTTTCCCTCCACCCGTGGCCTAGACATCAGCAGTTCCGCTGCGCCGGTGCCAGCAAGGATCAGACGACGGTCCCTCCGCTTGCGACTCTGGCCTGCGATCAGGAGGAGGCGTGAGCGGCTTCGACGCGCTCGCCGTCGAGCAAATTCCGGGGCGTCGGATGTCGTTCCCCCGGTCCCAGCTGGCGACACGGCCCCTTCTCCCAGGGGTCCGCTTGACCCACGCTTGTGGGCCGAGGGCGGGCGTCTCCTCGAATGGGACTTTGGTTCTTCCACGTCATCATCCCCAGAGGCTTCCGTGGCTTCCCCGACACCCTCGGTCCCGTCACCACCGCGTGACCCGTTCCCGTACGGGCTCCGCAACAGTGCCGGACTCTACTCTGCTTTTGCAGGGATGCGAGTACATACATACGACGAGTCTCCATGGACGCCGTCGTGGGCGACGGCCGATCCCGTCACCACCACTTCACCGGGCGAGCCAGAGCTGCCCCGTACGTGGGGGACGCTGCGGCGGCGCCTGGAGGAGGAAGAAACGGGTAGGCTCTTCCCCCACTTCTACCACGCCGACTTCGACTCGGACTCTCCCGACGAGAGCTACAACTCCACTCGGGAGTGCTTCCACCTCGACGAGCAAACCGTCCTCCAGGACGACGTCGACGATACCGCGGCTACCGAAGAAGGGGGAGGGGCCAACGCCACACCACCTCGAGATGCCATTCCCCCAAGTCCTCGTAGAGCCGATCCACCCCCCGACGTCCAGATTACGCAGGTCCGAGAGCTTCTCGGCAAGCTCGAGGAGGAGCGCCTGCATCTTCAGCAGCTCGAGCACGCCCTCGAACGGGATCGAGGGCGTCCTTAGGGTGGAGGAGCTCGCGAGCGGGCCCGGGAAGTCCACCGACAGATCGTCGAGGAGGGGAACGTCGAACCCCGAGTCTTCAACCGCGCCAGCCAGAATGTCGTAGCAGCCGCGATGCTGCTCCACGACATGCCGGCGCCATCGACCCCCCAGGCACGACGTATCAGGGACGAAATCCAGGGGCTGCTCCAAACCGCGGCCGTGTAGCAGGCGGAGAGCTCGGCCTCGAGGCGTCGAGGGGCTGCCTCTGAGCGGCAAGAAGCGCCCCCTCAACAAAATCGGGAGGCTTCTGTCCACCAGAACAAGGCGCCCCAGGGCCGGGTCGAGCCACGACCGGTTCAGGAACGCCTCGTCGACGACCTCCCCCCTCGAGTGAACAACCGACGTCGATACGGCGACGCTGAGGCTCGAGGCTACAGCGCTCACCGAGGTGGGCGCTACGACAGCGACGAGGACCGATGTCGGTCTCCGGAGCCGCCGGGGCCCCGAGTCTTCGGAAGAACTATACGGCGGGCCTCCCTGCCCGTGCATTTCCGTCCACCCACCAGCCTGATCAAATACAACGGCGAAACCAAGCCGGAGCTCTGGCTTGCCGATTTCAGGCTGGCATGCCAGCTGGGTGGAGCCAAAGATGACCTCGTCATCATCCGGCAACTCCCGTTGTTCCTCTCAGACACCGCTCGAAGGTGGCTCGAGGAGCTACCCCCGGACCTGATCCAGGACTGGTCCGACCTGGTCCGGATATTCGAGGGCAACTTCAAGGGCACCTACGAGCGCCCGGGCAACTCCTGGGACCTTCGCAGCTGCAAGCAGAAACCAGGGGAGACCCTCCGCGCCTTCACCCGCCGATTCTCGAAGCAGCGTACCGCACTGACCCACATCTCCGACCACGAGGTCATCACGGCGTTCATCGCCGGGACAACCTGCAAGGAGTTGGTGCGGGAGCTAGGGCGAAACATCCCCAAAACAGCCAACGAGCTCATGGACGTCATCGCCAACTACGCTGCTGGCGAAGAGGCCGTTGGCGCATTCTTCCAGATTCCCCCAGGAAGGGGGAGGGCAACGCGGATGAACCCGGGGGCTCGGACGATGGGCCCAAGAGAAACAAGGGGCCCAGAAGGAACAATGACGGCAACGGCGGCCGGAAGAAGAAGAAGAAGAACCAACAGGGCCGGCGCAACGTCGAGCCCAACGTCGAGCACGACGACGAGCCCGACGACCTTGTCGCTGCAGCGGACAAGCGGAAGCCTCGAGGACCCCCTCCCGACGGGGGTGTCTTCGATAAGATGCTGAAGGAGCCTTGCCCCTATCATATGGGGTCGGCCAACCACCGCCTCGAGGACTGCCGCATGCTCCGAAGGCACTTCGTCCCTCCTGGCCCCAGGAGAGACGACGGCAAGGAAGACCCGCCCTGTGACGCCCATGTCAGGGGCGATGTCCAAAAAGGAGGCTTCCCCGAGATCCACGACTGCTACATGATTTACGGGGGACCCTCGACTCGCCTCACCACGCGCCAGCGCAAGAGGGAGCGTCGAGAATTTTTTTCCGTTCAGGCCCAGGCCCCGCGGTACCTCGACTGGTCCCACACGCCGATTACCTTCGATCAGGACGACCACCCCGAGCACATCCCCAACGCAGGGGCTTACCCGCTCGTCGTCGGCCTGATCATTCTCAACACCCGCCTCAGCAAGGTGCTCATGGACGGGGGGAGCAGCCTCAATATCATCTACGCCGAGACCCTCAACCTCCTGGGGATCCCGAGGACCATGCTCCTGCCCAACGCCGGGGGGTTCCACGGGATCGTCCTGGGGAAGAAGGCACTCCCGATCGGCCGCGTCAAGCTGCTGGTCTGCTTCGGAGTCCCCTCGAACTTCCGAAAGGAAGAGCTGACCTTCGAGGTGGTCGCGTGGCGAGGCACCTACCACGCCATCATCGGTAGACCGGGGTACGCCAAGTTCATGGCGGTCCCGAACTACACCTACCTCAAGCTTAAGATGCCAGGACCCTCGGGGGTCATCACCGTCGACACCTCCTATGAGCACGCATACGACTGCGAGGTCAAGTGCGTGGAGAAAGCCGAGGCCCGTGAAGATTCGGCCATCCTCGCGGCCCTCGACGACTTGTCCGGAGAGATCCCCGACCCCAAGCGCCACGCTGGGAACTTCAAGCCGGCGGAAGACACAAAGACCGTCCCGCTCGACCCCGGCCTCGCAGACGGGAAGGTGCTGACGATCAGTGCCACCCTCGAGCCCAAATAGGAAGCTGTGCTTGTCGACTTTCTCCGTGCGAACGCCGACGTGTTTGCATGGAGTCCCTCGGACATGCTGGGCATCCCAAGGGAGGTCGCCGAGCACTCCTTGGACATCCGAGCCGGGTCCAAACCGGTGAAGCAACGCCTGCGCCGCTTCGACGAGGAGAAGCGCAGGATCATCGGGGAGGAGGTCGACAAGCTTTTGAAGGCCGGATTCATCAAGGAGGTACACCATCCCGAGTGGTTAGCTAATCCCGTGCTTGTAAAGAAAAAGAATGGGAAAGATAGGATGTGTGTAGACTACACCAGTTTAAATAAAGCATGTCCTAAAGTTCCTTTTCCTTTACCTCGCATCGACCAAATAGTAGATTCCACGTCGGGATGTGAAACCCTTTGCTTCCTTGATGCGTATTCCGGCTACCACCAAATAAAGATGAAGGAGTCCGATCAGCTCGTGACCTCCTTCATCACCCCCTTTGGCATGTTTTGCTACCTCACTATGCCCTTCGGCTTGCGGAACGCCGGGGCCACCTACCAGCGATGCATGCTCCACGTCTTCGGGAAACACATAGGTCCGACCGTCGAGGCCTACGTCGATGACATCGTGGTCAAGTCCAGAACCGTAGGAAACCTAGTCGGAGACCTCGAGATCGCGTTTGGGTGCCTCAGGGCTAACCGCATAAAACTGAACCCTGAGAAGTGTGTCTTCGGGGTCCCTCGAGGCATGCTCTTAGGGTACATAGTTTCCCAGCGCGGCATCGAGGCCAATCCCGAGAAGGTAACCGCCATCACGAGGATGGGCCCGATCAACGACCTCAAGATCGTGCAAAGGGTTACTGGGTGCCTCGCCGCCCTCAGTCGCTTCATCTCGAGGCTCGGAGAGAAGGCCCTACCCCTTTACCGACTCCTGAAGAAGACGGAATACTTCGCGTGGACCGCCGAAGCCGAGGAATCCCTCTCGAGGCTCAAGGCCTTGCTCACCTCACCCTCGGTCTTGGTCCCCCCGAGCCCGGCCAAGCCCCTCTTGCTCTATGTCGCAGCGACTACGCAGGTAGTCAGCGCGGTCATAGCAGTCGAGAGGGAGGAGGAAGGACACGCCCTGCCGGTTTAGAGGCCTGTCTACTTCGTGAGCGAGGTCCTTTCCGAGACCAAGACGAGGTATCCCCACATCCAGAAGCTGTTGTACGCAGTCGTCCTCACTCGGTGTAAGCTCAAACACTATTTCCTGGGCCATCCGGTCACTGTGGTTTCATCTTTCCCCCTCGGAGAGATAATCCAGAACCGGGAGGCATCGGGAAGAATCGCCAAATGGTCCGCCGAGCTCATGGGGGAGACCCTCTCCTACGCCCCTCGGAAGGCCATCAAGTCTCAGGTACTAGCAGATTTCGTTGCAGAATGGACCGACACCCAACTACCCCCAGCGCAGGTTCAGAGCGAGCTCTGGACTCTGTACTTCGATGGATCACTGATGAAGACGGGAGCAGGCGCAGGATTGCTATTCGTATCACCCTCAGGGGTCCATATGCGATATGTCATCGGCCTCCACTTCCCTGCCTCCAACAACGTCGCCGAGTACGAGGCCCTCGTCAACGGCCTGCGCATCGCCATCGAGCTCGGGGTCCGACGCCTCGACGTGCGAGGGGACTCTCAGTTGGTGATCGACCAAGTGATGAAAGACTCGAGCTGCCACGACCCTAAGATGGAAGCCTACTGCAAGGAGGTCCGAAGGCTCGAGGACAAGTTCTATGGCCTCGAGCTCAATCACGTAGCCCGTCGGTACAACGAAGCTGCCGACGAGCTGGCCAAAATCGCATCTACTCGAGGGACGGTCCCCCCCCCCCCCGACATCTTCTCGAGGGATCTGCACACACCATCCGTCGTCCTAGGCTCGGGGCTCCCGCCCTCGAGCAAGGGGTCGACCCACCCCCCTCGACCGATCCCCCCTCGAGCGGGGCAGAGGTCATGGAGATCGACGGGACCATCGCGGCGCCGACCCCTCCGACGGATTGGCGCGGCCTTACCTCGAGTACCTGACGCGAGGCAAACTCCCGGAAGACCGCACGGAAGCCCGTCGAGTAGCTCGATGTGCCAAAACCTACGTCCTATAAGGGGATGGCCGCGAGCTATATCGACGCAGCCCGTCGGGTGTACTTCAACGCTGCCTCACCCTCGAGGAGGGGAGGGCACTGCTGAAGGACCTACACTCGGGGGCTTGTGGCCACCACGCGGCGCCGAGAACGCTGGTAGGAAGTGCCTTTCGACAAGGTTTCTACTGGCCGACGGCTGTCAACGACGCTACCAAACTCGTTCGATCCTACCAGGGATGCCAATTCTATGCCAGGCAGACCCACCTACCCGCCCAAGCTCTTCAGATGATACCCATAACTTGGCCGTTCGCAGTATGGGGGCTCGACATGGTCGGTCCCCTGAAAAGAACCAAGGGTGGGCACACTCACCTTCTCGTGGCTATCGATAAGTTCTCGAAGTGGATCGAGGCTCGACCCATCGCCAACATCCAGTCTCGGCAAGCCGTGCTATTCTTCACCGACATCATCTACCGCTTCGGGGTCCCCAACGTCATCATCACCGACAATGGCACGTAGTTCACCGGCCAAAAGTTCCTGGACTTCTGTGACGATCACCACATCAGGGTGAATTGGTCCGCAGTTGCCCACCCTCGAACTAACGGTCAGGTCGAGCATGCCAATGGTATGGTTTTGTAGGGCCTCAAGCCAAGGATCTTCGACCGACTGAACAGACATGGAAAGAGATGGGTCGACGAGCTGCCCGTTGTGCTATGGAGTCTCCGAACGACACCGAGTCGAGCCACAGGGTTCTCCCTGTTCTTCTTGGTCTATGGGTCCGAGGCCGTCCTCCCCACTGACCTCGAGTACGGGTCCCCTCGACTGAAAACCTACAGCGAGCAAGCCAACACGGTAGCCCGAGAGGACTCCCTCGACCAGCTCGACGAAGCTCATGACATGGCCCTCTTCAAGTCGGCTCGGTACCAGCAGACGCTACGACGCTACCACGACAAAAACGTGCGCAAAAGGGACCTCAACGTCGGCGACCTCGTTCTGCGCCGTCGACAAAGCAACACGGGGCGTCACAAGCTGACACCACCTTGGGCGGGACCCTTCATCGTGGCGGAGGTGCTGAAGCCCGACACTTACAAACTGAAGAACGAGAAGGGCGAGATCTTCACCAACGCGTGGAACATCGAACAACTACGTCGCTTCTATCCCTGAGGCCCCAGGGCCTTGTACATTTTCGCATTCATGTACAAATTCTCGAATGAATAAAATGTTCTCGAAACACATTTCACGTTCGTAGCTCGAGGGTAGCCTCGACTTTGCCCGGGCAAAGTCGAGCTCCCCTCGGGGGCTGACGGGAGGGTACCCCCCTCCTAAGTCCCCGAAAAACCCGTACGCTTTTTCGAAACTCGACCCTCCCTCCCGATCTTCGCCTCGAGTACGTTTCATAACTAAGTAAAGGCGCCTCGAACCCCCTAAGGGTCGAGGGTGTCATCGAGCCAGGGACTCACCTACGCCCCAGGGCTACGGTATCTCCGCTCACCACCCCCCTTTCAGGGATAAGAGCGTGCGTCGAATACTTAGTTCACAAGCGTCGACCTAGGCAAAGAAAAGCAGAGAGAGCTCGAGAAGTAGAACTAACGAGACGAACCCATCCACAGCACTGAGGTAGCCTCGACTTTGCCTCAGCAAAGTCGAACCTCCCTCGGGGGCTAACAGGGGGGGCACCCCCCCTCCTAAGTCTCCAAAAAACTCGAACGTTTTTTTCGAAACTCGACTCTCCCTCTCGTTCTTTCCCTCGAGCACGCTTCTTAACTAAGTAAGGCGCCTCGAACCCCCTAAGGGTCGAGGGTGTCGTCAAGCCAGGGACCCACCTACACCCCAGGGCTACAGTATCCCCACTCGCCACCCCCGTTCCAGGGATAAGAGCGTGCGTCGAACACTTAGTTCACAAGCGTCGACTCAGGCAAAGAAAAGCAGGGAAAGCTCGAAAAAACAATGTTAACTTTGCATATCGATCAAAATGCATTATATATACAAAAAAGCCCTCGAGGGCTTGGCATTGTATCAGTACAATGACCTAACTATTACATGGACCTTTTTGTCCAGATATGGCTCGCAGGCCCGAGACTACCCGTCGACACCTCCCGAGGGCTACTCATCCACCGAGGGGATCACGTCGGGCTCGAAGAGGCTCGCCAGCAGGCCTCCGGGCACCTCTGCATGATCCATCAACTCCTGACACTTCGCGTCGTTCTGTTCCTCGGTCAGATCTGGGTCGGTGGCGAACCCGTCGACAACGAGGTTGAGGTCCACGTCATAGAAAGAGTTGACGACCGCGAGGGCCCGCTTCACGCCCACATGCAGGGCGGCTCGGACGTTCTCTGTCACCCCCTGCGTCATGGAGTAGAAGCGGCACAGCAAGGATTCCCCTCAAGCATCCCCCTCGACCTCCGGCTCCGGCTTGACCGAGAGGTCGTCGCAGAAGGTGTTGATGGCGGCCGCGAGCATCGCGTTGAGGTTTGCCTCGGTGCCAAGCAGGCCCTGAAGATTGTCCAGGTCCTGGTGGGCGCGGGCATTCTCCTTCGCAAGCTCTGCCAAAACAAGCACACAACAGTCAAAACCCAACAAAAAAGCAGAAAAAGGGTCGAGGCAGGACAGACTCTGCAACACCCGAAACACTCACCTTGGGCCTGCACATCCAAGGTGGAGTAGGCCTGCTCGGTCTCCTCGAGCTGGCGGCGGACGGCGTCAAGGTCGGAGGACTGGTCCCTGACTTGGGCCTCGAGACCCTCGACGGTCTTGTATGCGTCCTCGAGGGCCGTCCTCTGCTTCATCGCCACCATGCCCAAGGAGGTCGTGCGGGTCCGAGCCTTCTCCTCCGAGGTGGCCAGAGCGTCGCGCTCGCGGGAGACGGCGTCGAGGTCTCCCCGGAGCCCTCGGATGTCTTCCCTCAGCCAGGCGGCCTCCTCCTCGGCCTTGCGCTGGGCATCGAGGGCGACGTCCCGCTCTTGCCCGACGGTGACGGTCGACCGAAGGGCCTCGTCGAGCTTCCCTTGTGCCGACGACAAGGCCTCCCAGGTTTCCTTCTGGAGGGCCTCGTAGCCGGCCTTTGCATGAGCGACCTTCAACTCGGCATCCTTCTGGACAGTCGCCGCCTCCGCCTTCGCGCGGGCGGCCTCATCCCTCGCCTTCTCCAGAGAGGCGTGGAGGGGTCGAGAGTTGTCCCTGTACCCGGAGAATGTACTAGGACTTCTCGTAGGACCTCACCCGCAGCGACTGACGAGGATAAAGAGGGAGATCGTCAACAAACGGCAACCAGACAGTTCAGATGCAATCTAAGCTATAACAGAGCCTACCTCCATCCCCTCGCGTATGTCCGCGGCGGCGACCTCCGCAGCGTGACGTACCGAGTGTTCAAACCAGGCCTGATACTTCTCGACGTGCTCCCACCGTCGAAGCTCGGACTGGTCGTCGAGCGTGAGGAAAAGCCGCTCGGGGTCTCGAGGGTCCGCCACCTCGAGAGCCTCCTGGCCCCATGCCGCGCTGCGGGCGGCGATCCTCTGCTCGACCGTCCCCGTGACGCCATCGCGCAGGTCCCCCCCTCCTCGATAATCGGAGAGGGGCGAGGCTTCTTCCTCTGGGCCACCTCGCGAGGACGTCGACGGCCCCGCCAAGCCGTGTCCACCGGAGAAGAAGACCCCGGCCAGTGAGGCGGCCCTGCGCGATGAAGGACTCCAAAAAAGTTAACACACAGCAAGATAAACCCACTGCATCCTGAGTGGGTCGAAGTGTGACTTACCTCGAGACAGCGGCCCCCCAACCTCGAGGGGAGGTCGAGCCACCTCCGTCTCTGCCCGAGGAGCCGCGATGATGGCCAGTTCCGCCGAGTCCACCAACTCGGCCACCATCTCGTCCACCTGGGCAGGGGTGGACTCCATCAGCATCTCGCCCTGCGCCGGCGCGGGCGCTCCCTCGGCGCGCTCGACCGGACCTCCCTCTTCGAGGCCCGGCGTCGTCGAGGGGCCCTCGGGCGCGGCGGTGGTCGTACCCCCGCGCTCAAGCTGGAGTCGAGCCTCCAGCGTAGCCAGGCCCTCGGGCCAACCGCCCCGGCGTTGGGCGTGCCGGAGCCTCCCCCTCGATCGCAGGGGCCTGGGGCCCAGCCACTTCCACCACCTCGGGCGCAGTCACTGTCGGTAGAAGCTCCGCGCCCTCTGGGGCGCCAGACGCGACTTCTTCCGACGGCCGCGCGCGGGCGCCGCGACCGTTACTTCGGCGACCACCGCCGGCTGGGCAGATGCCGAGGCCCCCTGTGCCTCCCCCCGCGCCACCACCTCCTGAGCCGTGGCTGCCCGTGCCGCCTCGGGGGCAACCGTCGAAGGGGGCGGGGCGGCGGGGCCGACCTCGGCGGCTGCTTGCACCACGGCCCCCGTCTTCAGCTTCTTAGCAGGGGCGGGAAGCGCGGCTCCCAGCCAGCGCTTCGACCTGAAAAAAGGACGTGCACAACAATAAACACGGGTCCTTACCGACAAAAAGACAAAACAGACAACGACTATAAAATCGACTTACCCCCTCGGAGCCCGACGCTTCGGCCCGGCGACTGTCGGGCTGGTCGAGCTCTCGAGCGCCACCGCCTGGGGAGCGGGGGTCGAGGCGGCACTCGGCACCTTCTCCCGAGCAGGGGCCGGCGGCGCCACCGTCGACTTTTTGCCGGCCCCACCTGCGCCGATGGGCCCGGCGTCCGCGCGCTCGACGTGGCAGGCTTCGGGGACCCGCTCGATCGACCCTTTGACGGCGGCGCCACCTTCGTCTCCTTGCCGGCCCCCACCTGCGTCGGCGGGCCCGGCACCCGTGCGCTCGACGTGGCGGGCGTCGGGGGCTCGCTCGGTCGACCCCCGGATGAGGGCCGCGATGTCTGCGACCGCGTCTGCCGCGGCGCGACTTCTTGCGAAGCCACGGGGCGCTCCGCCCGTGGCCCAGCGTCAACGGAAGGGGCCGACCTCGAGGTCGACCCCCCCTCTCCGCCAGTAGCAACGGCCGCCTGCTCAGGCGCCGTCTCCTCCTCTTCCTCCTCCTCGTCCTCCTCGTCCTCATCATCGTCCTCCTCCTCCGAGGGCGACAACTCCTCATCGAGGCCCAACCGCCTCTGTTGGGCCCGGCACTGATTCCTCAGCTCTCTCTCCCGAGTCTTCCTGGTCGTCTTCTCCTTGGCCTTGTCCTTGTCGGACTTCTGCTTCTCCGCGCGGAGGCGGTTCGCCTCCCTCGTGACCCGGTCCTCCGGCACCGGCGGACGTGAACGTTTGTGGGACACATTCCCCTGCGGGACGCGAGACGGTTAGAGAACAAGCAGAAAAGACGGAAGGGGCGGGCACGAAGACTTTAACTGAAGGAAAGGACCTTACCAGCTCAAAGAAGCCCTCGTCCGGCTTCATGGGGATCTTCGCGACGTTCTTGGGGTCGAACCCCCCCGCGAAGAAACGGCGGACGCGGCTAACCACCCGGTCCAGGGTCAGCTCTTCCTCGACGAAGCGGCAGCCCGATAGATCGACCCCCGGACCCATCTCATCGAGGCGGAGGGGTCGAGCCATCAGCGGCAGGACCCGCCGTCGGTGGAACGCCGACGCGACAATCTCCGCGGTAAGGCCCCTCTCCTTCAGACGCTTGAGCGCGTCCAGCAAGCCCTTGAGGTGCTTCTGCTTGTCCGTCGGGATGTCGTACCTCCAGCGCTCGGGCTCGGCGTCGAGTGTCTTCCCGGTGTACGCCGGGAGTAGATCGTCGTCGTTCCTCAGGTAGAACCACCCGGAATGCCACCCGGAGTGGCTCGAGGACGGGTTCGCGGAAAGCCAAAGCTCCGGCCGCCTGACGAAGATGTTGCACCACCCGACCCTGACCTTCCGACGGGTGCCCTTGCTGACCGGGGCGTTGAAGATGTTGGCCTTGAAGATGTGAAGCCACACATCCCAATGGGGCTCGATCCCCAGGTAGCCCTCGCACACCGCGGCGAAGACCGCCGCCTGGTTGACGCCGTTGGGGGTGAGGTGCTGGAGCTCCACTTCGTAGTGGTAGAGGAGCGCGCGCAGGAAGCGGTTGGGTGGGGCCCCTAGCCCCGCCCGGTGGAAGACCTCAAACGACACCACGTACCCCTCCGGCAGGTTGGGCTCGGCGTGGTCCCGCGGCGGAGCAATCCACTCCAGCCTCTCCGCCGTGGTAACGGGCCGGAGAAGTCCACTCTCCACCAACCCCACCAGATACGATTCACGGACCGAGGAAGCGGGCCAGTTATCGGCGCCGATGAGCTGGAAAGCGGCCATGGGAACGGCGGTTTGCTCGGACTTGGCGGTGGATGGTACGTTTCCTATCTTTCTCCTCCCCTCTCGCTCGCTCAGATTTCCTGCTCGCGGGACGCCTAAGGCAGGGGCGGAGAGAAGAAAGCAAGGAAGGCGAAGGCAAGGAGGCGGGGAAGGCAAGTGCGTGGAAAAGGCACCAGATCCCTCACCCCACTACTTATACGCGGGAGGCCAACGGACGGATCCGGCAACAGGCAAGAGAATCTCCGCATTTAGTTCTCCTGTACTTCCTTCCTCGTATTCCCTCCAGGATAAGGCGTACCGTCCCATCATCGGGCTCCGCGCCGCACTCCGCTCTGTAACCGCACTGTTGCGCCGAACGGACACCGCCTAAAAAGGCGTGCGGCCGGAAACATCGTCTTTGAGGGTAAGGAATCTTGAGGCAGCGAGAGCTGGCCCTCGAAAGAGGGTTCGACAGCTACCCTCGAGTGCCCGAGGCCAGAAATGACCTCGGGTTAGGACCTCGGTCCACCCCCAAAATCTCGAGGGGATAAAGGCCGGCCTACAAACGGGCTCGATAGCCCCCCTCGAGTGCTCGAGGCCCGACGGGCCTCGGGTCGTCAACCGCAGTTCATTCCATGGCCTCGAAGGGGTAAAGGCTGGCCCGTCCGGGGGTTCGACAGCCTCCCTCGAGAGCTCCGACTCAGGTATGTCCCCAAGTTCAATACAACAACCACCTGCTTTTCCCCTCGGCGGTCCACAAGGTCGGACTCCTCCTCCTGAGGATAGCGTCGGATGACGAACCATCCGTCAAATCTTGAGGGAGCGAAGGCTGACCCTTACATAGGGTTCGACAGCCGCCCTCGAGTACCTGAGGTCAGGAAGGACCCATGGTTAACGGACTCCGGTCCACCCCCAAATCTTGAGGGAGCGAAGGCTGGCTCCACGAACGGAGTTCGACAGCCGCCCTCGAGTACACGAGTCAGGGATGTCCCGGTAGCTCGAGAACGAACTCTCGAGGCTTCCTGGGACATATCCGAGGCATACCTAGGAACACCTAAGGATCCCTACGCTGGGGGGCATCGAGCCACCAACTCCTATCGAATGGGGTTGGCACCTTGGTGGTCCACATGGTCGTGCTTAGTGAGCCGTACGGCTTGCTTAACAATGAGAACGCCTCCGGGCCACTAGTCGACTCCTATCGAACGGGGTCGAGTTCTCACTCGGATTTTTACCCGCACAGGGCACCATTTCTAATGGACTAATGCCCGAGAACAGCTCACCGAGGACTTCGGGCTCGTCCTAACGAGGATAGCACGATGCTCTTCACCCCACGATCCGAGCGAAAGGATCCGTGGGAAGGACGCTATGAGGTAGTGAAGGCCTAGCCATTCGAGGGCTCGAGGGCCCGACTACGCACGGCACCCCTCGACGAAAGAGGGTCGAAAAACTCGTAACCTGGCAGTCAGATTCGACCTCTCGGGCGGGGCGCTCTGGCTCCAGTGGTGCTCGAGGGAGCGAAGGCTGGCCCTCGGTAGGGTTCGACAGCCGCCCTCGAACACGTCTCTTTTCAGGAAAAGGAGTGGAATCGACCCCTCGACAGGGTGCCGCGTCTCCACGTATCCTTAAAAAAACCACTACACAACATATTTTAGCCCCCAGAGGAGTTCTTAATCACTCCTCTGGGGCCTTGGGGGCTACCCCCGCGGGGTGCGCTCGCGCGCACCCCACGGAGAATCAGATTTCTCACTAACCTTGCAGGCCAAGGATAAGACCTCCGGGCAATCCTTACTCCCTCCGAGAAACGCGTATCATAGCCCCCAGAGGAGTTCTAAATCACTCCTCTGGGGTCTCGGGGGCTACTGTCGGGTACGAAGGTAAGGGGTACCCTAAACCCTTCGATAAATTAACGCTAAACATAGCAACCATTTTTAAGGCAAGGGTCAGCCCACTACTCGGTGAGACGCGGCCCATCGATCGAGGGTCCCCTCTGCACCAACCACGGCAACAAGCCACGGGCCGGCTCCACCTCGATGACGGACGAAGGGTCGAGCGAACGACCCCCGGCTCCACCTCGATGACGGACGAAGGGTCGAGCGAACGACCCCCGGCTCCACCTCGATGACGGACGAAGGGTCGAACGAACGACCCCCGGCTCCACCTCGACGACGGACGAGGGGTCGAACGAACGACCCCCTGACCTCTACCTCGACTTCAAACTCTCGAACCCCGTCGACGCCTCGACCTCCCCCTCGACCAAGGGTCAAGCAGACGACCCTCGGACAAGGGGCTCGATTAACCCAACTGCTCTGGTATGGGTTAAAGTGAACCCACCTGACGACATGGGCGCCCGCGTCCGCTGTCAAATCCGCCAACTCCCCGTCCATTCCCCGATTCCCGTCAACTGTGCTGCCACTGTCGCCACTACGCGAGTACGGACCCCAACAGTACCCCTCAGAAAGTGAACAGTGCGACCCTCGACGACGACTTCGGGAACGCGACGGAGTCACACAGGGCTCGACCCCCTCCCTCGACCGGGGGGGGGGGCTCGACCCCCTCCTCTTCAACAACTCCGGTACGGAAGCCGTCCCATCCGCCCCGTCCCGCTTCGGCCGAGGGACTCGTGCCCGCCTGCAGACACTGCACAGCGACGACTTCTACTGCCGCCACGACCAGGGACGCCTGAAGGACGAGAAGGCCATGCCGCCACAGTGCCCGACGTCTCTCCGCCAACACTGTGCCGCAAATACGCCGCCCATACTTCTACTATTAGGACCTTGTACCCTCGGAACTTCCCTTGGTCTATAAAAGGGGACGCCGGGGTAGAGTATGAGGGATCGATCGGCTCCTACTTCATCTAGGACTCTGATCGGACTTTCGTTCTCAGGGACCCTAGTTCACACTCCACACACCGCCACTCGATCGACCCCTCGGGTGGCCCGATCCGTGTAACACTGCTTGTACCCCCCCTGTACAAGCACGCTTTGGGTGCGAGATAATACAAGTCATCCTCCCCCCGCTGGACGTAGGGCCTTCTTTGCCCGAACCAGGATAAACCTTGTGTCCATCTTGCATCACGTCTGAGAGAGGGAGCACGCGTTATACAAATTTACTCGTTGGTGGTCTTGACCCCCGGGTCATAACACCGACACTAATACTTAATTATATATGGGGTAAACATGATAATGTTGAACTAAATACATTATAAACAAATAATGGTTTTATTCAATATTTATGCTTGTGAGCAAGTATTAAAAGTAGTATAGTATGAACAGTGCACATTTGCATACACATCACAATTGGGCTATTCTTGAGCGGTGGGCTATGCATATATGTGAAGAGATTCAAGGAGAAGGCTCTTTAATAATCTACAATCGCTTGACAATATGAATTGTTGTATTTAGTTATCTCAATTCGAAAACTGTTATAAAATGTGTTTACATGTGAGTATGTGACAGATGTATATATTGGTAAGTGTAGGAATTAACACAGTAGCATATGTTCAATGCATCTGAATTCCTCAAGTTGGACATGTCTGTATACTTCAGAATTGCTACTCCTTAGAGTTAATACATAGTTGTCTGTCTGTATATTAGGAACTGTTACTTCTTAGAGTTAACATATAGTTGATTGTTTATACATTTTTTCATTAGAGAAGCACATCTAACCTCTAACGTGCGCTTGTATTTAATATTTTCAGTTAGAGAGAACATAAGTGGTCATAGCAGATCAGCACAAGCAACGACTGAGAGCTTCTCAACAATGCACTAGAGATTTTGTGGATGGGCTAGTTCAGTACATTTCCTCGCACATGAAGAATTATAGGTACTCTAGCAAAGAGAATGTCAATATGGTTATGGAGCAGGTATCCTCACTCCCATGTGCTTCTTGTGATGACAAGGACAACAATTGACGTCAACTTCTACCAATTTGTTTTAATCATTGCTAGTTGCAGCATTGCTATATCCTTGGTAGATTTGTTTTTAATTTTGCCACTTAATGCATATGAGCATGAAAGTATTAGAAACTAATGTTGGTTGAAGCCTAAACAGATATGTAACCATGTAAAAAAACTTTAAAATATTGGCACTACAAAAGGGGGGGGAGTGAGGGATTAACTGTTAAAATGGTTCTTTTTCCTCGATGCTTGATATTATTGAAAGTTCTTCATTAGAATAGTGCAAGAGTGACTCCTAACAAATATACAATGGAATAGCATCACCATTTTAGTGGACATTAGTACATTATTACAGACTTGTTTATTGAGTACATGTGCATATGTTCCTTAATATCGACTCAAATTCACCACTACATGTAATTTACTTCCCTGATGACAAACAAGAAGATATTATATAAAGTGAAGTTACTGCAGAAGACATGTGTAAGTGTAACTGACAATCAGAATTAATTACGGGCATGTTGTATCCTTCCGAAGTTCCCCAGTTCATAGATTTGTTGATGACTAAAACATCTATTTAGGACCAGCATAATATCAAAACGATGCAAATGTTGTGTTTTAAGAAAATTGTGTAAATGTTCTGAAATTTGGGTCTTTGTTTTGACCTTGTTGTGACATAAGTTTCACCCCTTATAGTATTCGTCATGTTATTCACTCTATCTGCTAGCAAAGGGTATTGGTTAGGGTTTATGCGCCTGATAAACCATTTGAATAAAATATTCTCAGTGTTCTCATAATTGTTTATGTGATGGTTTTAAAGTTCCTTGATTCCTTTGCGAGAGGCACATCGGTCATGGCGGGATAAGCTTTTTTAGCATAAGTATGCCTCATGCCATGCCGACCATTTTCATATCATGCTAGTTTAAGCACAACCGTCTAGCGTCGACTATATTATACTAGTTTTTTTTTTTGCAGTTTGCACTGTTGCCATGTATTGAGAGCCATTGTGGGTTTCATGTCTATTCTGAAGAATATTATGGATGAGATGTCTAGTTTACTACTCCGTAGTATTAGCCTTTTGCTTTTCATAAAACAAGTGGCTACATGTTTCACGCACAATAAGATGTATTTTGTGTTTTCATGAATGATCATCATTACACGAGGCTTCAACTTATATATATCATTGAAACATGAGATTCTTGGGAATAACAGGCCTATGCAACTATTTATGATTGAGTAGTTTCGCTAAATGGTAAAAAAACAACTCTTCTTAATGCAGGGTCTTATACAGTCAGGACATGAGCATAGATCAATGTTTTAAATCTCCGGCTATGCCTCTTAGTTGTTGTCCTTCTCAGTAGCTAAGCGCAGCTATAGCCGGAAATAGCTGCCGCTAAGCCGTTTAGCTGTTTAAAAGAAAAAAAAGAAAAAAACAAAACAAAACCCAATCCAAGTCGCTTGTAGCTGCCTCCATGCCGATTCAAGATGTCGCCACTGCCGCTACTCAAAGCCGTTGTTGTCGGTTGCCTTAGCTCGAAGCGGTCGCCGTCGGCCGCTCCGCTTGAAGCCACGCACCCTCGGAGTCGCGCTTGGAGAAGGCCGGAGTAGTCGCGTCGCACCACCATCTTCAATCCACAGCCGACACCGGCACAGTAGCCGTTGCCGCCAGCGCCAGCTCAAAGCTGCCACTCAGAGGTAGCCACGCTTGGGGAAGAGTGGAAGACTGAAGAGTTGTGTCGATCCACCGGCTTGAATCCACAGTCGTCGTCGCTTTTGTAGCGCTGGAGAGCGTGCGCAGCAGTGGAGTCTAGGGTTGCGTGGTTTGAGCATTTGTCTAGGAGGCATATTGGGCCGACTATGTCCTTGGCCCAACAATGCTTTAGATGCTGGTCTGCCGCTAAACGAAGAACTATTTCGCGGTAATCTTTGGCTAAACAATGTTATTAGCGCCTCAGATTTCTTAGCGCGAAAAACACAATCTCTTAGCTTTTTCCTTCCCTAGCAGCTATCTTCGGCTCCAGAGATTTAAAACTTTGGCGTATATTGATGTTATAGGAGATTGGTGTGATTAGTGATGTAGCACGAGTGTACCATTGGCTGATTAGTCGTTTGCACAGTCGTCTAAGTGATATTGTTGGAACTGACTTGTACGAGTAAATCTTTTATGCGACACCCAGTAATAACAAAGAGTTCGAGTGGATAGTTCAGAAAGACTCGAAAATTATTGTTTGACATTACGACGCTCATGGTATGTATTATTTTGTAAACTCCATAACATATAAATTGATAGATAAATACAATATTTGATTGTCTTTACGTATTGACTGAATGCTGAAATCTAATATTTCATTATAGACAATGAGACTCGGCGAGCTGTAGTGAGAGATCATGTTGACGAAATATCGGTGATAGTCCACATAGGTGTATGCCCACGGGGATAGATTAGGTGGTAAGATGTGCATGGTCTGAACTAGATGGTAATACAAAAACCAAGACACAAGATTTTAGACTGGTTCAGGACATCAGCGTGACGTAAAACTCTAAATATTATGTTCCGATAAATTTTATTGATGTGTGATTGTATTGATGTGTCATGAGGTATGACGTACAAATGTATATCGTGATACATGAGAGATCTATGAGGTATGTAAGAGAGCTTGTCCCCTAGGTGATCCATACCCCTCTTATATACTCCAGAGAGGTAGGATTACAAGTAGAATATCCGATTTGATACTATCTTCTCTAGCCTTACGGTACACACCAAGTAGTGTCATGCATCGCACGCCTATCTTGTGGGATAGTCCATCCTAGATGGTGCGGCCCATGTCTATCCTTGAGGGTATGGGGGTTTTATTCCCCCACAGCAAGTCCTCGAGTACCTTGTATTCTTCTGGCAACACCATTTTGAGCTTGTATGAGCAAGTGTTGAGCAGCAAAGTCGGAGGAGTATAGCAGCAGTAACCGTATCCAACCAATAGAGCTAACCAGGTGTGCTCGGATATGACCATGCATGTCTTGCTTGGAGGATGTACCACGCTCAAGTTCAAAATTTAGATACACACGCACCGCAAGGTGTAGTGGGTACACTGTAATCCCCGAGCCTGCTAGAAGATGAAAAATGTATCTTGTAGCAGGGTCAAAGAAAATGAATTTGAATCATCGTGGAATTCTTAGCGTAGTATGATCATTAAGGCTCTCGACATGCTACCCAGAATCAGCACCCTGATCCGAACAACTTGATGGTACACCACCTCATCCAACAGGCTCTGGTCGATGATGAAGGTGAGTCGTAGACGAGGTTGGCGAGAGCCGGGACGAGTCGTTGACGAGGTCAGCGAGAGTCATGATGAGTTGACGATGACGGAACACGAGAGGCATGACGAGTCGTCGACGTGTTCGGCGATGAGGGTCGACGAGAGGCGTGACTAGTCATCGACGAGGTCGGTGAGAGCCAAGTTGAGTCGTTTGGCGAGGTCGGCGAGAGTCATGACAGGTCGACGAGGTCAGCAAGAGCCATGACGGGTCGGCGACGAGGTCAGCGAGAGCCGTGACGAGTCAATGACGAGGTTAGTCCCCAGCTTAGTTGGCGAGCACTGGTCCACGATAAGGCCAGTCCGTAGCCTAGTTAGCGAGCACTGGTCGACGACGTCACCTTTGCTTGATCTTGCTGTGATAGCAGTGATCGCAGCCATCATAGCATCGGTCGTGGTTGTCATAGTGCCAATCATCACCACAATCTTTGCGACACGGCTGGCGAGCGATCCGAATGATATCATCTGACCCAGCTTCTGAGCGTCAATAATAAGCTTGATGACGATCCTAATACCTGCAATACAAATACATAGAGTGGGTAGTACATGATGTGCATATGGACTTCGAAGAAATTCAACAATTATGAAATATCATAGGCGACATCATGTTTGTTTGCAATATTGATGTTTGGTGAACATGAAAGACGCCCGCTAGTCTATTATTGAGGCCCAGCCCCGGGTAGCTTGCATCAGTTCATAACACAGAGCACTGGGGGCCATGCACGTGTAGGAAGACAAGTGTCACTGAGGAGCCACTGCTGACCACCCATGACGCAGAGCGTTGGAGCTCGTGTGCATGTGTAGGGAGTAGTCAGGGCAGGGTTGTCTCTAGAAAGCACGAATAAAGACGTGGCAAGTCGGTGAGCCGATGGCCGAGCCGTTAGTTTGTAATTGAAGACAGTGGTTGTTCGGCGAGTTGATCGCGATTATAGAGATTATCTTAAAGATGTTGAGAATGGATAGAATGCATCTCATATGTGTTAGACATGGAGAAAATACATCTTGAATGTGTGAGACATATAAAAGACATCTTAAAGGCGTAAAGCCTAGAGCATCCGAAGATGCATGGAGATGGCATATTCGGATATATACAAATGTTTGAGAATATTTAGTAAAGTATTAAAGCGTGACTTAGCTTGATTGTCATCGAGTAGAGTAGTCGAAACAATCGAGCGGTGTGGTCGGCGTGCCGTGATGTTGGAGTAGATGACAAGATCGGCGAGAGTCGTGATGTGTCATCGTCAAGGGACGACGAGATCCCTGGTGGCGAGGGGTCGGCGAGAGCCACGACAAGTCGATGACGAGGTCGACGGCAAGGACTGTCGACGAGGTCCGCGATGTGGGACGTCGATGAGATCGGCGACGAGAACCGTCGACGAGAGCAAACCCATCTGGTTCGCTTGGATCTGCGCGCACCCCCTACCTGGCGCGCCACTATCGACAAAAGATCGGCGATAGTCCACATAGGGGTATGCCACGGTGATAGATTAGGCGGTAAGGTGTGCGTGATCCAAACTAGATGGTAATAGAAGCACCAAGACACAAGATTTTAGACATGTTCAAATCGTCAGTGTGACGTAAATGTGTGTTCGTGTGCATGATTACATTTCTGGGGCAGGTGATGCTGATGCCAACGACTTGTTGCTCCTATTGAACACTATGACTCCTAAGGTCTGAAACTTTCGTGGTAAATGGATGTAGGGTGTGAGCGGTAGTGTTCGTTAGCAGTTCTTTTGGCATGTTACTAGAATTTATCATGTACCAGGACTATCTAGATGTTTGATCACTAAATATCTACAGTGTAATAATAAGGCACATGGAAGTGAGTTCTTGGCATAGTACAAGTTATCTTTATCTTGATCTTGGAAGTAAGTTTGTTGTGGCATAGTATAATGCATATTTCATCAATCGCTTAGTTTATATTATTTATGTATAGTTAGAAGAAAAGCAATAGCAACACACCATCATTAGTAGCCGCTCCAAACCGCAATCAACGTAAACATAGATGATGGAACCTCCCTTAACCAACCAATAATATAGCTAGACACAAGATACAAGAATATACTAGATGTTACTAGAAGTGTTAACAATTCACTGCTCTTTTTTAGTTACCACATTCTGAGATCAAGCGCGATCGACTGGTTAGTCATCGAGGCGCGGTTTCCGCCACTAAATCTTGTCAACATGCAGTGTAGAATAATGCAGCTTCGGCTCCGAGCGCATCACCCGAGCAGCGGTGATGAACCCATCGGGTGGAGAGAAAGGCGGGGAGTCAGCCTGGGTGTTCGATTCCTCAGAATCCTCGGTACCAAGCACTTTCGGTTTCAGTAAATTCGGTTCGGTTCCGGTATTTACCGAAGGAACCGAACACAGTACAGTCGGCTGTCACGTGGGAGATGAGGATGTCGTGTGAGAGCAAGAGACGAAGACGACGGCGGTGCGGGCACGCGGCCGTCGCAGCGTGGTGCGGGCGAATCAAAGGCGACGGCGAAGGTGCGGGCGAGGGGCGACCCCAGGGTGCGGCTGCCGGCTGCGCGTGCGCCGTTTCTGCCTCGCCGAGTCGGGGGATGGCTGGGAGTCTAGAGAAGGCTCGGCTGCTCGAGGTTGCCGCTCGCCGGGTCGCGGGGTCGGGGCGTCGCCGCGTCGGGGTCGGGGTCTGGGACTCGGTCACTCGGGGGAGTCGGGGCTGCGGCCTGCGGGAGCCGAGAGGTGGGCTGGGGGTAGATTGGGAAAAGTGGGAAGGGAAGAGTGACCTAGGGTTTGGCCTTTAGATGGGCTGTTGGTGGGCTAATTCGGTGGGCCGTTGGTGGGCTAATTCGGTTACTTCGGTACTTTCGCTTTACCGAGGTATAGAATCAAAAATACCTCGGTAAATTCAGTACCTGAGAACTGGGAACCGAACCTGGAACCGATTTTTTAGTTTCGGTAAATTCGGTTCGGTTCTCGGTTTTCGGTATTTCGTGCCCAGATTGAGCGGGGAGGGAAATAGGGATGGCGTGAAGGCATACAGACCGAAGATGATCGACAACGGTGACGGGCCGGCGGCACGCGGAGAGGAGGAAGCTGAGGCCACGCCGCTGCTCGTGGTCATGGGGTCTTGGGATCTTGGCACGTACGCCGACCGGACACAGCGTGGTTCGCTAGAAAAATGCAACTGGTGTAGTGTATGAGCTCATTTAGACGTGAGAGAGCAATGTAGAGCGCGGTCGTTGTGTTCGTCGTGACTATGATTGTGAAGTGGCTATTTGTGCTTCTTATCAGGTTTAGGGCGAACTACGAGTCAAGATCATGCCAAAGGCTAGCTAGTGCTTGTTATTGCACGTGAACAACAAACTTTTTGATGCATGGCCATCTTGGAAATTTTTTGGTTTCTTGGGTATAAACTGGTGACTTCACGTGACAACGTGTAGTTTATCTTCGAAGAGTAGACCCATCAGTTGGACAGACTCGGACAAGAATACCTTGCGCACCAATCTCAAAAAAAAGAATACCTTGCGCACCGTTGTAGCCTGTAGATTGAGTAATCCAAGTGCATTTATGTGATGAGATTGTATCTAGTGGTACTTGAAATTCGTCGTCGCTGCGGTTTTCTTGTTACTCTTATTTGTCACTCTTAGTGGTTGCCACTAGCTAGACAACTTGGAGCAGGAAGGGAGTGCTGCTAAAAGTTAGTAATTGTTCTTACCTTAGCCACATCCGATGTTCTTGTGAGGGGTTCTTGCGTCTATTCTCTGCGGGTGATTACAAAGGTGATTCTAGTGGACTGCTTGTGACATTGATCATCATAACATGGAGTTAAGGGGTTCACGGCGCAATGGCAAAGGCCATTGGTTGGGGGCTCCCACCCAGGGTTCAAATCCTGGGTGCGACACTTTATTCTGGATTTATTCCAGGATTTTCCGGCGCTACGCATTAAGTGGTAGACGACGTTGCCGTCGACAACGAGGCGCCTGTGGTGACTTCGTGAACCTCAAGATTTGTCGGCTCAGTCCTTCGAAGGTGCTCATAGGGGTAGGGTTTGCGTGCGTGTGTTCGTAGAGGCGAGTGTGCGTGCGTGTTGAGTGTCTGCGTTGTACTGTGTACTCTAAAAAAAGATCATCATAACATGGACTAACTTGTCGACAAGTAAGTGAACCTTAGGAGAAAAAACATTATGTCAATTGGCTCCCTTGGTATTTTGATTGTTTGATCTCTTGTCGACTTCGTATATCACTCTCTACTATTTCTTGTATTTACTTTATTTACTTGTGTAGTCGAGTAGTGGTAGTTTGTGTAGCTAGTTTAGTTCCTTAGTGTTACTTAGTTGTAACTAGCTCACTAGTAATAGCTTAGCAACATAGCTTTTTATGCCATAGAGATTATCTAACTAGACTTGTCGATATGTGGCTTGCAACACAATCACTGGAGGTAGAGAAAAATTGCATTAAAACTTTTGTTATACTATTAGTTTGTTCTACTGATTTTTAGATTTTTAATAGGCTATTGACCTCCTCTAGTCGTATTAGAACTTTTGAACGTCTCCCGCTTATTGTGGATGAACATGTTTGGTTCACGTACAAACTTGGCCTGGCTCGCATGGAAGGAGCCTGACTCCTGGTAGCTTGGCCCAATGCATGCAAGTGTGTGCTATTTGGTTGGTTGTTTGCCCGAACCAAGATGTTCCGATAACTTGTTTGGTTATTTGCATGAACACAGACTACATTAGATAAAAATATATAAATAATACATCGTGATTGTATTTATTATGGGCAACTATTATCTTATAGCTCTTAGATTATCTTGTTACTCCTTAATATTAATTGAAATATGTTAATATCATTTAATCTATGTTAATCATGTATTAATAACGTTATTAGTTTGCTAATTAACTGCACCATGCGAGCTTGGCCCGACAGAAACGTCTGATTTCTACGTTCCCCAAGAGCCTAACTAGGGAGGGAATTTTGCATTAGCAAAGCCTGGTTGAGCAGATACGTGAACCAAACAAACGTTTGATCTCGCATCCTGACTCAGGTCTCGTGTAGGTAACCAAACGCCCCTATAAAAAACAACTTGCAACGAGTTTTGAGGAGCTAGAGCTATTTTTTACTTAGGAGACAAAATGTAAAAACATGGCTCCTTTTGACACTTCCTTGCAAACTTGACATGAGTTATTACAAAACTTGCTGTGTTTTGCCAAATGTTTTCCAAAACGATTTTATGCTTTGTAGGCCTATTGGGATTGGGGGGCAAAACTTTTGCTCCCGTCACATTGAATCTCCCATCCCTAGTTTCGTCTACTTAAAATGTAAGTAAAAAAGTAATTTGTCAGCCGAAGGCAAATTCGCGAGACGAATCTTTTGAGCCTATTTAGTTCATGTTTTGACAATGTTGAATATTTGTTAATTATAGATTAACTTAGTTTAATAGAATCGTCTTGTTAAGTCTCGTATGGGCATGTAATTAGTTTTAAAAGTAGTCTATTTTTAATACACTAAACTAGTACCGAAAGATTCGATGTGACACGACAAAACATTTGTCGCTCCATCCAAAGCTAGAACCAGAACTGGAGCCTTTTTATTTGTAGCTAGAGTCTTACCAAACTGATTCTATTTGTGCCAAATTTAAAGGGAGGAGCTAAGCTATGCCATGTTTTTATCGCTGTAGCTCCTCGATACTTTATTCGTAAAGGCTATTTCAGACTCCACTGACTTCGTAGCAGTAGAGGCTAGAACCGGTGCTAGAACAAATGATCATGATCATTTTTATATAAATTAGATGTATTTTAACTTTAGAAAGCAATAAAAGTTCCCTTTATAAAAAAATATAAGAGCCCGCAAAAAGGAGGCTGAAGAAAAAAAAAGGAGAAAACGAAACGGGAAGGAAGCTGTGTACAGTGCACACTACGTGATGTGTGTGCATCGGAGGGGCATTGACTCGATGGACTTCTTTCCCCCAAAGCCGCGTGGCCGCCGATAGCCACCAGATGGAGCTGCTCCCCCAGAAAAACAACCAACCAACCAACCCCGACTCCCGAGACCCCCAGTGAGAAACTAAAAAAGCCCAAATGGCGGGGACAGGTCGTCGTCTCCCCTCCCAGCGATCCCCTCCCTCCGCGACGCAATCTCCGCCACTTCATGATCACTAGGGTTTCGCTCTTCTACCCATAAGCCCTCGTCCCGATGCGCTGGTGGAAGCGCTCCGCCTCCCCCTCCCGCTCCGCCTCCTCATCCTCAGCATCCACGCCCGCTTCCCCCGCCCGCGCCGCCACACCTCGTCTCATCGGCGGTTGGGGCAGCGGCGCTAGCTCCCGCTGCGATGGCAGCGGGGGCAGCAGCGAACCGCAGCCGCGGCTGAGCAGAGCGCGGCGGATGCGCTACGTCGTCGATGACCTCGAGGTCGGGGTCTCCGTGCTCGGCGTGGACTCTCCGGCGAGGAGGGACGCGGCGGCGGGGTTTGCGCTTGCGACCGTGAGCTCCACGCCGATCTCGAGTTCTCCGAGTAACATGGAGGTGGCGCCGGCGAGATCTTCGTCGACCCTCGTGCTGTTGACGCATCCGCTGCCCCTGCCAGGCGATGGGGAATCGCCGTGCCGCGGTCCTGGGAGGCCGCTTCCGTCACCGGGGCCAAGGATGCTCGACGGGGAGTGGAACGGGCCTGCAGCGGAGGCTCCCGGGGTTTTAGAGACTGGGAGCGAAAGGATGATGCCGTTATTCGCACGGAGGTGATTAATTCGTATTATACTTGTTAATGTTAAGTTTTATTGCCGTTATTATTCAAGTATATTATATTGTCTGCAAGGATGTCACCCTCACAGCTTGAGGATTCCAGAGTCAGGTTATGATTACTAACTAGCAATATTCACACTCACCTTTCAAAAAGGATAACACCATTTACTTGAATTGTGTCATCATTGAGGTGTTAAACACTTAGGAGGGTATAGTATCGTGCAGAGGATGTCATCAGTTTTGTGGTGCCTATGGTTCAGTGATGTATCCTTTGCTGCAGAGTATGGTGATTTTGAAGATATATGGATACCATGGTTCAGGGATTGGAAGCTTTCAGTTCAGATATACATATACACGAGTTGAATTGTGATTTAGTAACTTGAGTTAGTTGTAGGGTGTTACTAGCTAAGGGTTTGTTGCGAGAGCATGACATCAGGTCATATTACGATAGTATTTGTTATGTATATTTAGTTGTCATGATTTTTGCATGTGATGCTTTCATTATTGATTTGTACATATAATATTCCTTAAATTTTGCACTTGATGAGTTTTAGTGAACTAGTTTGTTTTGCTGTACTGTAATTTCACTTGGTTGAATTGGACTCCTATGAAGCTTCTAAGCTGAACCAAAAAGACCCAACAAGTTTAAGCTACTGTTGAAATAATCTAGTTCAATATTGCTGTTAAAAATTGTACAAGAAACAGTGAAGATATCTATCACATAATGTTTTTTTTTTTGAATATATGAGCTCTGCATTACTTATTGCTTAGAGTTTTTTTTTCATTTTTTTTCAAATATCTTGTGTGTTCCCTTGATGCACTTCAATTCTGTTGGTTATCCTGATGTTCATTTCTATTATGCCTATTATACCAGAGTGGTGGCCCAAACTCTACCAAAGGCTCATGAGCAAAACCACTTTCAGTTAAATGGGACTACCTGTTGTCAGCGGAGAAAGGCTTTTAAAGAGAAGTTTGAGGATAAGAACTGTGCTGAGACTTTGAACTTCAGATTGAACATTCCTGCTAAAAGTGCTCCAAGCAGTGGGTTTTCAAGCCCTGTACAAAGTCCTCGAAGACTGAGTAATGTAGACTTCTCATCTGCTGCAATCTCTATCCAAGATACCAATGTATGGTCAGCACGGTCTCTCTGGTCTTCTGATGCGATGGGATCTTCACCTCATTGTGATTCACCTGACAAGTTTGCGGGTGGTCAGGAGCGTTCTCCTCTCTCTAGTCCACTGCGAAGTCCGGTTTTAAGATCAAGAAATCTAAGTGCACCTCCATCACCAATGCATCCAAAGTTGTTCCCAGAGAACCATGTTTCTCGCCCTGATGGCAATGGAAGTGCCAGTTTTCACCCATTACCACTCCCTCCTGCTTCTGTAAGCCCAAAGCAGACAAATATTAGCCACCAGTTAGTTCCAAAAGCTGAGGTGCCTTCAGTGGCTGGTCAATGGCAGAAAGGAAAACTCTTAGGTAGTGGCACATTTGGATGCGTGTATGAGGCCACCAATAGGTACATCAACACATCTTTTTAGCATCATGATTATTATTTCATTTTAGATTCTGAATTTTATTCTCATTCACGTACATAAAGGCACAATGGAGCTCTTTGTGCCATGAAAGAGGTCAATATAATTCCAGACGATGCTAAATCAGCCGAGTCTCTTAAGCAATTGGAACAGGTTTGGTTTTATTTCATTGCTATTTATTCTGCAGTAATGGTATCATTACAATTGATCTATATGATTGTTCCGCACCAAAATTTGCTTTCAGATCTTCATGGATAATTAACATTTTTTGTATGCTGTATTTGATTTGCATTCTTCTTACATACTATATGCTTCTCAAGTGCAGACCAACTTCAGAACTGATTGACCAATGTTAAATTAATTGTGGCTCAGTACTATCTTCTTCTGCATAAATATTATGCAATTATGCACTTACTTTTGTCAATTGGTTCTCACATTTCTTTCAGGAAATTAAATTTCTTAGTCAATTTAAGCATGAAAATATTGTGCAGTACTATGGCAGTGAAACTGTAAGTTCTCCTTTGTCACATTTAGTACCTTTAGTATTTACGTGCCAGTTTCCAGTGCTTTGTAATGATTATTTATTCAACTCTTGCAGATCGAAGATAGATTCTACATATACCTAGAGTATGTGCATCCTGGTTCAATCCATAAGTATGTTCATCAACATTGTGGATCACTGACAGAATCAGTCATCCGTAACTTCACACGTCATATTCTCAAGGGTCTTGCTTTCTTACATAGCCAAAAGATTATGCATAGGTAATTATTTCCTTGTTTTGAAAACTCTAAACCAATAATATTTTTAACTTACCTATTATTTAAATTAAATTTTAAACTAAAAAATAATAGCTCGTTATGTTTTTTTATTTCCATGTAGGTAGTACACCATCCTGTCTTCTTTCAGACTGTGCTTTTGCTGATTTTTTTTTCCCATTTTCCAAGTTCTTGCATTATGCTGAAAATGTACAGGTGTATGTAAATATAGTTCTGCTCTTGTAGGGATATCAAAGGGGCAAATTTGTTAGTTGATATTCATGGTGTAGTAAAATTGGCTGACTTCGGAATGGCAAAGCATGTAAGTCCAAAATCTGCCTATATTTTTCTGCTATTCGATATCACGCAATTAACCAGTAGTCACTAGTCAGTCCCCTGGATTTGGATTATCAACCACAGGCCATTGAGCTTATCACTACCATATTCAAGATAACAACAGTACTATGTACCATATGCTGTTGAGCATGAATATTTGATGTATGATTTAGGTGCTTAGGTTTGGGGTCATGTTTCTTGAATCAAATTCGATATGTTTGAACATGATCAAACTATAGTGATCAATTTGTTGAATTTGAGATCCTACCTGATTCCACAAAAGATACTTTATACAAAAAGTCTACCATGTATTTCTACATTTGTACATAGATGCTTCTACATTAAAAACTGTGATCTATAGTATGAAACTATGAATGGTCTATATAGTTCAACCCAACAATTCTACCCAATTCATACAGTTGTACGTGGATGCCTCTATTTTAAAAACTGTAACCGAATTCTACAGGTCAATATAGCATTTTTTCTGTCTTGTTGACATATATTGTTGGTAATACTCATCGTTTCCTTTGTAGTTGATCTTTATTGCACATTTTTCTTCCATTTTCAGTTGAGTACTGCAGCTCCTAATCTTTCATTGAAGGGCACACCATACTGGATGGCTCCTGAGGTGCGAGCTGGCTATTCTTCATGTTAATTTTATCATGTTCTTCTCTTCTGACTGTGATGAGGCTGATTATCCCAATGTGATCTAAATGCCTAATCACTTTTGTATGCATTATTCAGAATATAAAGTGTTGCCCAAAAAAGGACATGTTAATCTAGCAGTGAACAAGGACCTCTTTTTTTTAGAGACTCCATTGCCTTGTTGACCCAAAAAAGAAACTGTTAATCTTGTAGTGGACAAGGACCTCCTTTTGGAGAGTCCAATGCCTTTTCCTCAATCAACGCAGGAGCTGCACCCATTTTATTTAAAGCAAATAGTAACAACTAACAAAATGTACAAAAACATGCAGACACTACACACCCAAAACCCACCCATCATCTAGAACATTGGGTAGAAAACATGCTAAAATAAAGGAGATGACCTTAAGGCATGGAGACAGGCCCTAGAAAAGGCGCCCGAGGCCATGAGCCCCAGCTTTGCATCATAGGATTGCATCCCCTTATACTGTCTGCTGTGAACTCGGATAAACAAAATCCAAAGGCATATTGGGCCTTCTTTTGTTATACCATGCTTTAAGTTCAAATTGAGGGAAACACAAATTATTGAAAACTTATTCTTAACATTTCTTGAATTCAGTTCATCTATATATCAGTGAGACTGAAATGCAGTTTTGGGCCATCTTATGCTCCTCCATCTTGCAAGGTTGGGGCCAGGATAAACCTTTATGTTTCAGATTCTTATGAGCTAGTTCAAGCTGGAGCTGTCACCCTCCTTTTTTCTTGAATCATGCAGAGGAGCTGTGTGTAGTTTCATTATGATAGAGAAACAAGCACAATAGGCCGACAAGAACAGAGGCCCAACCCAAGTACAAAAACCTACTCACACCCCCAAAACTCCCTAGACCAGATAGCCATTCACCATCCAGGTAGTTAAGTTTCAGATGTAATCAATATTAGTACTATCATGAATTATAAGCAGTTAGTTGTAGCTGCCATCCAAATACTCTTGGAGCTCCAAGTTTATGGCTTGATTATCTCATTTTCTACTGGAGTTTCATGGCCCTAATTTTTCTTTGTAGATAGAAACTGGACCAGGAAGTTGGCCCACTTAAAGACCTAAGTTGCTTGTATGAATGAGAACCTTAGCAGGGTTATTTCTGTAGAAACAGTTAGGCAAAAGTTCTGTACTGCGTCAAATGCTGGCAGCTGTTGACATGGCTGAAGAAGAGCCCCCCCCCCCCCCCCCCCGTATTGTCAAAGTCTGATTAATAAAATTATGTTCGCGTTGACTTGATTGCTCAGCTATTAACCATGGAAAACATCTTATATCCCTGGAGGATGGAGGAGTTTCTCGTTTTCTGCCTCCATGTACTCTTGATTACATGGGGGGCACAGCAGCTCTGACTTTGACATACCAGCCAGCAGAAGCGCTCAAATGCACTGCTTCTGGCCCTACAGATGTTACAATCAGTTTTTTTACTCTTTGGACATCTGCATAAATTAATGTGATTACACAGATGTTCTTGATGCTTAAATGGGATGGTTGTATTTAATGAAACTTGTATCTTAGTGCTATTAATTTTCTTTGAGCCAAAGAACCAATTTCCTCTCAAAATCACCATTCATTGTCGCCAAGGTAGGATATATTTATGTGATGATATGCAGAGCTTGACATCTGTTTTCCCATGTCCACATTAGATACTGTGATGCATAAGCGGACCCAGCGCTCGAAATAAGCCCAGGCAAAACTTAAGACATCTACAAAATTATGTGTTTCTAACATTCTTTTATACACAAAGTGATGAAATTCTTTGTATACGGCAACATCGGAGCCCGGGCGGCGGCCTAGGCTCGCCGGGAGCTGGGTCCGCCCATGCTGTGATGCCTTCTTGTAATATAAGAGGTCTTAGCATGGCGCAGTCATACTAGCACATTTTTATGCTGCAGGTTGTTCGGGCTACACTTGATAAAAGTGCAGGTTATGATCTTGCTGTTGATATTTGGAGCCTTGGTTGCACAATCATTGAGATGTTTACAGGAAAGCCACCTTGGAGTGGTCTTGAAGGGGTAAGTTGTTTGTGGAGGCTTCACTGTGATTTGGGTTAGGTTTATGTAATCAGAGTTGCACATCTTTTTTACCTTAGGTTCATTTGATAAATGATGGTAACATGTCTTACATAGCACCTTGGCCTAATCAAGTTGTGAATAAGAAACAAATAATGCATCTTGATTTGTACATATGCGATCACCTGTCTAATATAGTCATATGAGATAAGTAATGTTTCCATTGTGGAGTGCGGTATGTCATCAGTGGAGTGAAAAAATGCACCTGTCTAATATAATCATATGAATTAAGTAATGTTTCCATTTGTGGAGTGAAATTTTTTTGTCTTTGAATCCTTAATTTTTTCAGCTGAGGGGTGTGTGTGGGTGTGGGGATTTGTGCATATGCAGCTGCCCTATATTTTGATTTTTTTCTTTGGATCCTAACCATGGACTATATTTTGTGGTGCTACAGCCTGCTGCAATGTTTAAGGTGTTGCGCACGGACCCACCAATTCCGGAAAATCTGTCCTCTGAAGGGAAGGATTTTATGAGATGCTGCTTCAAGAGAAACCCTACTGAGCGACCAACAGCAAGCAAGTTGCTTGAACACCCATTTATCCAAAATTCGAACCACAACAGCCCGCATAGTGCTCTACATTCATTTTCGGGAATTAAATCTCCAGTAAGCTTTCTCCCTTTCTCCTCACATGGCGTGCGATATTCAAAGTTTCAATTTAAAGCTTTATGCATGTGTATAATTAGCTTGTTGGTATCAGGATACTGTGCACAGCGGTGCAAGAGATAAAGTGCACTGGAAAAGTGATTCATGTATGAGAGGGAAACATGCAAATAGGTGAGTACATCTGTTGCCTTGCTCTGTTTAAGTTCTTTTTTGTTGCTGATCTGTAAATCTGGTGGTGAAAGGTTCACGCTATTTGAGACTTTTAAGTATTAACCCCTCTGCTATTCTTTATTCTAATAGTGAAACAAGCAGTGCTCGGTCGTCAGGGTCATTGGCTTATCGGTTGATGACACCCCTGCCCAACTTGGGAACCAATAGCTTGTCACCTCCACCTTTGAGTTCGGCCTCCAGTTCTGGCTCTGCAGCACATACACCGAGCAGTATGCATTTTTCAGTCGCATACAATCAGCCTAGTCCTTTGCCAAAGCCTAACGGGAAGGAAGCAATAAATTTTGATTTCGCATTGAATAACAGCATGCCACCTATCACAACATCTGGGCCAAAAGCCACATAAACAGTGTGAGTGTATCCGCCCCTAACATGACCCCTGTACTGCCAGTCATGGCTGATAATTTTTTGGGTCTTGTAAAAATATTTTCCATGTAAAGAGATCACCACGGTATGATCACAAGGAAATGCTGCTAAATGAGGGAGCCTGTGATGTCTGTTGTACTGTTTGATTTCTGGGGAAATGATTGCATTTCCCATGTAACTTATTTATTAGGGTGTAGTTGTAGGTAAAACTAATGGTCCTGATTGTGCCGACAGATAGGACATTAGGGTTCTAGTTGTAGCGTGTTGTTGATGATGTTGTGTAATGATCATACTTGATGTAATCATTATTGATTTTTTTGGGGCCAAGTAATAATGCACGTCAATTGGCGAAAGGAGATTGAGATCGCAGATCTATCTATGATTCAAAGTTTATCGTGGCAGACTAACCGTTTCATTGTCAAAGAATGGGTTCCTTCGTGTGTGTTTTCGTTTGTAGGGGAGTTCATTTTTTTAGATGGTTAGTCAAAGAATTTGTTTTAAGCACATAGTCCCCGGGGAAAGTCACCTCGGATATAATCTTGACCATCCTCTGTTCACCTCGGATATAATCTTGACCATCCTCTGTTGTCTGCACCGCGTAACAGACGTTGAAACATTTTTTTTTCACATCCAAGATAACAGCTCAGTATGCTGGCACCATTGATTTTATATCATCTATCTATAATCTATATATCTTATAAAAACAAATACAACTCAATTCCAATATGGAGTCGTCAACGATTCTACCTCATCCTCTACAAAATGCCAAATCATTCTCTACTAGTTTCAATCTCAATATGCAAGTTATTCATGGAATTTTCCACTAAACGGCATATTCCATTTCGCTCACTTTCAATGTCTTGAAATGCAACAAGTTTATTTTAAAGAAGTCCCCCTACAGCTTCAACGTGTGGAGTATCCTAGTTTCTTTGAATGGTATAGGCTAATTGGTTACACATATTTGTATTTCAACTGTGATTGGATGATTAATGGGAAGAAGTGGCAAGCATCCATAAACCATAACGAAATGTGCAGTTCTGGCCCAGAGGCTGATAGAGATGGCTCTAACCATTACTTCTGAAAAGTAACAAAAATACCATGCTGTGTTGAAATGCAAAGTAGTGTTTCAGCAACATGTTTAGATTAATTAGCTGTATAATAAGATGTTGTGGATCCAAATATGCCTAGTTAACTAAGCAGACAACAAAGTAACCTGGAAACTAACAGTATCTGGACGTTTTACTTGGAAATCTCTACCAGATCAAAAAACGTGGTGGGGGGCGATAGATCCAAGAGTTTAACCAAAATTTTGCTAACCATACAAATTTTCTTGTGGATGTTGTGGCAAACCCGGGTCCAAACAGCGGAATAACTAAAAAGACGAAACATGGATGGATCAAGTTAATTATGAGCAGATCCAGAGTAGGAGCATAGATCCAAGTTAGAGCTGCTCCAAGATAGTTCTGGTGCTCCACGTCTGATTTCAAAACTTGGAGCTCTGCTAAATGGACCCTTAAGCACAACGGGGCTCAACCAGAATAGGTGGCCAATTTACATATTAGTTAGAGTGTGTTGGGGTATTTGGAAGACTAGAAACACGAGTTTTTTTTTAAATGTGCTAGTTTCTAACCCAACACTGGACAATCTTAGCGGGAGGATGTGGCATAGCTGGAGAAGGCCTTGTGACATCTTAAAGAAGGCTTGGAAAGATTGTGAAGATAACAAGAGTTTTCTTTCTTTCTAGTTTCTTTTGTTGTTCTTAGCTTCTTGTTCCTTCCAGTTTATCTAAACAATGGAGTGGGTTTCTGGAAGAGAGCGGTAGTTTCTTGAGATGCATGGGAGGCCTGAAGACCTAGACTTTGTATAGATGTTGGTATCCCAGTCTGTTATCCAAGCCTAACATTTACTTGCGGTAGAAGCTGGACCAAACAGCTTTTGGTCTAAAAAAGCTGACCAAACTTATTCGTTATAAACTCATCAGCTACCGCTTCCGTCTCATAATAGAAGTCGTTAAGATATATGTACATTATTTTTTTAACTTTAATTAGATTTATAAAAAATACGAGTAATATTTATATCTCCAAATAAATTTATTATAAAAATATTCAATGATCTATTTAATATGACTAATTATATATTACAAATATTAATATATTTTTATATATAATTGATCAAAGTTAAAAAAAAATATTGACTTTTCGGGAAGCGATAGTGACTTCTATTTTAGGACGGAGGGAGTAACTATTATTTCACCGCCCTTAATAAATTAACTTCTAGTGATGTCTTAAATCAACATTTTAACGTTTAACTGAATTTATATTTAGAACACAAAATTAGTATCATTAAACACACCAGAAAATATATTTTCATATTGTGCTTGTTTAATGTAATGGCGGAATGGCGGAATGTTTCTGATTCGGGAATAATTGGCTTGTTTGGAGGACCTGAAAAATGATCAATTTGACCCCTAGAAAAAAAATAGAGCTAAGCAAACTGGAAGTTTGAATTGCAGAAAAATAATCATGTCGGAAAAATCAAGGCGAACAGATCGTGGCTGCAAGTAATCTGAAAAAGGAAATGGAGACCACTGGAATGGTGAATTGGTGACCGTGATGCCTCATTTGCGTCCGCATATATTAAACTGCACATGTAAACTGGCCACTCTATATTTCCTTGATATGAAAAAACAACATTTGTCTAACAGCTGTGTAAGTAGGCACGTGTTCGAAAATCCATACTTTGTGCTCGACATGATCTCCACAGGTGTCATGTCTCCATTTGTTTTCCGAACATCTATCTACGAATGCCAAGTTCCATACCCATACCATTAGTTCATGCATGCAAAATCAGAACCTGGATTGGCCAGCAGAGGCCTCTAGGCTTGGACTTGTTTTGTTCAGGATCCTACAAGTCACATATACTAAAACCTCCATTTATGTTTTTTCTCCGATAAAAAAAAAATCTTCTATTGAGTTTTGAAGAGGATCACGTCAATGTAGTAGAGTTTTTTTTATAAAAAAAAACACTCCCCGTCTCTGCCTAATATGCAGCATGAAGGTCTAACCTTGCAAAAATAAGCGAAATGTACGGTTTTGTACTACTGATAAGCAGACTTTGGTTATTTTTTAACTGTTTTGATGTGAGAGAAATAAGTTAGACAAATGGACGATTTTCTAGTACTGATAAGCAGACTTTGGTTATCCAAGCCAATCAGCTACAACTTTACGTACAAACTCTGTTCCACACAAAACTTGGAGTTAGGGACCAACTCCACTTTTTCCTGGAGCTCTTCTAAAGGTATTCCAGAAACTTGAGTTTCCAATCCTTAATGGACTTCATAGTAATTTATAACTTGTTTTTTTCTTTTCTGTTGTTGCGTTTGTAGTAATTGTGGTTTGTTTGCGCTTCAACGAAGAAGTATGAAGCCATAACTCTACTATTAATATGACACTCTACCAAATGCACGTCTATGATTTTTTCTCTAACTTTGACAAACCTTGACGAGCCTAAGTTTTGGTTTCTCGTGATTTTGGTTTGGGCAAAATTGGAAGTCAACCAAGTAAACCCTTAATCTCCAATCCGTGGAAAATTATAAAAAAAATTCTCAAATACGCAAAAGTTATACGTATTATTATATTATTAAGTACTTCGTAGAAGAATTTAGACAAACATACAACATGTTCATATCAAATGTCGTAGAAGATGAACCTAATACAATCGTAGATGTACCATCGGGCCGCTTATCTTCAATTTCAGTTAAACTCGAGCAAGTATTGGAACCAGGGCACTGACGCGCCCACAGCTTTTTATCCAACTTACTTATGACCTGGTGGTAAGCCTGGGCACAAAAAACCGAAAACCAAAAACCGAACCGAAATAACCGGAACCGAAATTGAAAATTTCGGTTAGTTGTTCGGTTCTCAATTCTCAGGCGATCAAATTTCAGTTCCTAGGCTCGGTTAACCGAAATAACCGAACTTCATAAACAATCCTAATAAACTTTACAATTTATGTCTAATATCATCTTAACCATAGATATAAAATATGTATGACACCATCTCACAGCTTCACATAGCTGATTTTTTTAAAATCTCGGCATCATGTGTTTTAAAAATATTTTTTCTCTATTTTTTTATAATTATTTTTTTCTGTTTTTATAAATTTCGGTTAGTTCGGTCGGAACCGAAACCGAACCGAACTAACCGAAACTGAATTTGCTCGGTTCCCGATTTCGCAAAGAACCGATCGGTTCCTGTTTTTAGGGAACCGAATTTGTGTCAATAACCGAGGAACCGAACCGATCGGTTTCGATTAACCGAACGCCCAGCTGACCTGGTGGCACCTTTAATTATACCTTTCTTTATGAAGTTCATTTTCCCCCTCATGAAATGGCTGCCTTGGCAGTCTGGTCCAGGCTTATTGGGCCGAAGCCGAATAAAAGAACATACTTGGGCCAAGGTTGGGGTTGTCGGTTAGTTGCTTTCCAGATTTTCCCCATGCTGAGAGAGATTCGAGAGATCCGAGAAAAAGAGCGTTCTCAATTCAATTAATGGTTACGTTCCAAAAAGAAGGGGAAAAAACCCCTCCCAAACACAGAGAAAAAGAACAAGGACATACTGTGCTTTACGAGCAGCATAGCAGTAGCTGGAGTACTCTTGAACCGACCCAACCCCTTTTTTCAGTTTTCCCGCTACCGATCCCGTTTATAGCTAGACAGCCAGGCCAGGTAGGCAGGCGCTTTCCCCATCAAAAACTGGATCAGCAGCCTACGACCACGAGCCAACCACCACGAGATTCCCGTTCAGATTTGCCATCGGGGCCTCGTGGTCGTGGGTCACCTAGCGCCAAGCGCCAGCCACTCCACTCCCGGTGCCGCGACCTGTGAGATGAGAACCAGCGTGACGACACGTCGCTCCACGCGCAACCACCGCAACCAGCCGGCGGAACGCGCGGGCTGCTGCTGCTGCTGCCACTGGGCGCTGCCGCCACTAGCTAGCAAGCGAGCGAGCATAGTGAGTACTAGTGACCAGCCAGCTCCCAACGACAAACAACCAAGCACGGCAGGCAGGCAGGCCACCGATTGGTAATTAGGCCGCCGGCCGCTCTAATCACTCGATTAGGTGCGTGTACTTGCGTGCGTACGTCCCCGAGTGGACGAGAGGCGCAAGGAACACGTGGGGCAATGGAGTAGAACAGCCGCGACTGCTGGGCTGGGCACGGACGGTGACGCCGGCCGGGGCGGGGTCATGGCGACGTGTCGCTTGCCCCACGGGCCGCGGATGCCCACCCGCGACTTGCGCGCGCGGACGACGCTGAGAGAACGCCGGCGGCGCCGACCCGTGCACCGAACCGAGCCGAAGCTTTGCAGCGAAGCGAGCGGCTGCGCCCCGGGGTGGCCGGCCTGCGCTGCCCGCCTAAATAGAAAAGAAAAGGTCCAGGTGCGGACGGACGGACCAACGGAGGACTCAGCTCGGCGCAGCCAATCAGGGTCGTGGAGCGTTCGGGGTCTTCGATGGATGCAATCGTTGTACGTGGGCGGGCGTTGCGTCTGCCGGGACGTAAGGGATAGTCTGTGGAGTGTGGGGTGAGGACTTGCTTTGCCTAACGCATGTGCCAACTTGTTATACGGGGGGCAAGCAAGCAACGTGTTAGGTGGTATGTATACAACGTGACATAGCGAGTGACAGCGGAGGCTGCTAAGGAAGCCATCTGTGCATGCAGACATATATAGAGCTGAGGCTGCCATGCTTATCTATTATTAGTGGTGGTATAGTAGTAGCACGTCTTCTAATTGACCACATGAGGTTTTGCAAGGATACAGTCATGTTGGAATTGTTAGCACGTCTTCTTATAGTTAAAAGGCATATATAGCTGGGAGTTCATTACGAAAGACAAGAAAAAAGACATTGCTGGGAGAGGATACCGGCCGGGTCTGGACAAAAAACAACAACAACAACTTGTTTTGACTTTTATAACAACAAACTTATAAAAGCGGTAAAAGTTATTAACTACGGGTTCATCGTCTGTGGACTGTGATTCCAGTTTTCACTACTCGCCTACGTGCATAAGGTACTACTGACGTGTGACTGAGATAGTGCGAGTGTCAACGGCTGTTCCCACTGCCATTAATAACTAAACCAACCCATCTACTCCTAGAAAAATCTCAGCAACCGCGTGCCTATCTAGAAGCTGGTGCAGAAGATCCATGCCGCGGGAGCGGGTGCCACTTCATCAGCCGACGGAAGCTCATAGGCAATGGGCTACTATTTTAATTGACCGCCCTCGCTCGAGGTGACCAGTCTGTTGGAATCTTCCATGCACGCACTTGCGGCCCCATCGCGTGGTCCGTGTGTCTGACTCTGACTTGCTACTGGGTCGTCGGTTCACGGTTCGCTTTGTTTTGGACTTGGAACCGTTGGTGCCTGACCAGAACCAGAACAGAACAGAACAGGGGGGCGAAGACCACTTCAGGCTTTGCATGTTTATTATTACCCATGTGCTTAAAATTGCTTCGGAGACTGTCTCCCACCTCCACCACTACATATATACAGTACTGTACGCTTCACTCGCTTTCATTTTGCCCTGTTGTTGACCTCGGCCTCGGGCAAAGGAAACTAGCTAGCAGCACACCATTTCTGAGCCTACGTGAGTGAAACGTGGTTCTGAGATAAGCATGACGCTTGTTCATGATCATGACAAGGTTACTGTACCTTTTTCTTTCCCTACAAACAGTAAAAAAAAAACTACTACTACTTGGCGTACTAGTAGTACTATTAATTCAATGGAGGCAGGTAGTAATATATATACTAAACATTAACCAAGTTAATTTGTGATATGTTACTTCAGTTTTCAGTGTTCATTCACTCAAGTCATGCTATGCAAGTTTAAATTATTCGCTCGGCTGCCTCGCTGGCAGCTCGACGATCCATACATAGACCGATTCTTAACAATATATATCCATCCGCAAACCGACCAGCGACGACCGCATCTCACATCCACAGCGACGCAGCCGCCCCGGTCAGTCTTCCCACACACTTCGCTTCTTCCACATACATACACACTCTCCTACCACACCACCACTCGCACTACCAGTCGTCGCTCAGCGCAGGCCAAGTTGCGGTCCCCGGCTTCCCCTTCGCCTCCTCCTCTCCCCGTGTCTTCCCCTCCACGTTGACCACGACTTTTTCGTTCCACCACTCCACCACCCACCCGAGTGAGACTCAACTCAACCGAACCCGTCCGTCTAGCCGCCACTCCACCGGCTTCCCACCCACTGCCGCCCCGCCCCCACCTGTCACTGTGCCGCGTGCGTGCCCACGCCGCGACCTACGACGCAACTTCCCACGCCCTGACGCCCCATCACACACCCGCCACCGCTTTAAAACCTCCTCCGCACACCCTCACTCTCCTCACTCCCACCACCACCACAGCGAGAGCAAGGCGCCCAAGCAACCACCACTCCACAGCCAGCAGCCGCGAGGAGAACAAGTCGCAGCCAAGCAAGAAGAACTCGTCTCCGATCCACGTCTCCCAGCGAAGAACAAGCCTAATAAGCTTCCCGTGCCATGTCTTCCATGGAGCTTCTCCACGCCGTCATCCCGGAGAAGCAGAGCGAGGCGCTGATACCGGCGCCCGCGGCAGCGACCACGACGAGCAGCAGCGCCACCGCCGCCACGAGCGGCGACGACGGCGCCCACGTGCCGCAGGGGTGGGCCAAGAAGAAGCGCTCGCGCCGGCACCGCTCGGAGGAGGAGAACCTCGCTCTCTGCCTCCTCATGCTCTCCCGTGGCGGCAACCACCGCGTCCAGGCGCCGCCGCCGGCGGTCCCGTCCGCGGCGCCGGTCGCAGCGGAGTTCAAGTGCTCCGTCTGCGGCAAGTCCTTCAGCTCCTACCAGGCGCTGGGAGGCCACAAGACTAGCCACCGGGTCAAGCTGCCGACCCCTCCTCCTCCTGCTGTCGTCGTCCCAGCGGCGGCAGTGCCCCTCGTGGAGGTTCAAGCCCCCGCGCCGCTCACCGTCATCCCTCCGCCCCCGCCTGCAGTCGAGGTGGTCGTCCGTGAGCCGGCCACGTCGTCCACCGCCGCGTCCTCCGACGGTGGTGCGGCGGCGTCGAGCAGAGTCCACAGGTGCTCCATCTGCCACAAGGAGTTCCCCACCGGCCAGGCGCTCGGTGGGCACAAGAGGAAGCACTACGACGGAGGCGTCGGCAGCAGCGCCGCCGCTGAGACGTCCGAGGTGGGGAGCTCCGGGAACGGGAGCTCCGCCGCCCGCGCGTTCGACCTCAACCTCCCTGCCGTGCCGGAGTTCGTGTTCCGGTGCGGCAAGTCCGGCAAGATGTGGGAGGAGGACGAGGAGGTGCAGAGCCCCCTCGCCTTCAAGAAGCCCCGCCTCCTCATGACCGCGTGAGCCGGGTGGGTCTCTCATGCATCCGTCCAAGATTTTGGTCTAGAGCTGCCAAGCTAGCTCAGTGGTGGAACACAATATTCGTTCATTCATTCGTATGGTGCCATGCCTGCCAGTACTATTGTTTGATTTGTTGCTACATGCTCTTCGATCTTGTACAGTACAGACTACAGAGAGAGCCTTCCTATTCCTGGAAGCGTATACATGTATCCTTAGCCGTCAGTACACTGTAGTTCATTCTCATTAAGAGATGATGATTGATTGATGATGTAGTGCTTTGTAACATACAGTAAGTAAGATTATGGAGTATTATAAATGGATTGGGGATTAATATGGAATCAGATACCCTCTCGCAGGCAGCACTTTTGTGTTCATTCATGCATCGCCGGCGGTGGTCGACCGATGCGCTTTCGCTTGCCAGCTCAAACCACCACTCGTTCCCATTTGCTTGCTTTCATGGGAAGAAACCAACGGAGCAGTCCGCTTCGCCTCTCACAAGCAACGTCCTCTCCCCTTCTTTCTTTTTTGGCAGAGTTCTAGCTTGGCCACTCATCGTCCTCAGCGACGTCCATACCGGCTGGCGACTACTTTTTAATCCGGTTCCATCCACGAGCTTCCACCACTTGCTCTGGTTGCGGAGCAGCGACGCGCCCTGCTCCTCCCCAGCGGCCGCCGCACCGCAAGTGGGAACAACAAAACCTGGGGCCGTTGCGGCTTGGGGAACGCCGACGGACGGCGCCCACTAGCGGGTGGAACGGCCAACGACAGCGACGTCGCCCCGCCCGCCGGTGTTGATAAGTGCGTGCCGACTCGCGGCCAGATCGCTTTCCACGCAACAGTTCCCAGCGGCCGCCCGCCCCCGCCCGCCCGCATTTGGTGGAATGGAAGCGACGCCGCGCGGAAAATCTAGGCGCGTCGCGTCGAGTCTCGTCCCCGTGCCGTGCGTACGTACGTGCGTGCCATGATCCTTCCCGCCCACTTCCACCACGCCGAACCGAACCGAACCGACCCGCGGCGCTGGCGCTGGCTGCGTCGCGAGTGACGCGCACGACGTGGTGGACTGGTGGTGGTGGTGCCGACGTGCGCGTCCCCGCGGCTCGGTCGCACCGTATGGGCGAGCGTTGAAGAAGCGTGCTCGGCGGCGACGACGGGTCGCCGCCCCGGCATGCTTCACGTGGCGTCCTCGCGTCCCGCGGAGAGATTTCGCTGAACGTGTCGTGGGTGACCTGTCACCGGTCCCGCGACGGTGGTAGTACACACGTCTTTGCAGAGCTGGGCAGCTCGGTGCGTTTCTCTTCTGGATGCAAAAGGATATGTTCGCACCGGCAGTTTCGTCCCGGGCTTGCCTTGTTGTCATCTTTCGTTCTTTTGTTTTGGGTCCACGCCAGCCACGGTGACGTACGCCACGTAACATTGCAGATTAGGTAAGTTCGCTATACGATGGGATGGGTTCATGCCATTTGGAGCACGAGTGGTGGTGCTGCTCTTGGACTCATATCTCTCTTCTCTCCTAATATAGCACACGCCGGCCAAACATGGCAAAGTCCAGAAACAGGAGAACTCCGATCTACCTTCCAAGTTCCAACTGATGATGATCTCACGAGCTTTATGTGTTGTGGAATGGCTCAGCTGCATTATCTGGGCAAACAAGGCCTTACACTAGCTTGCGATCAGGTGGATAAGCCAGGATTAGCTGACGGGCCAGCCCAATTCCTATGCGTGATTGTCGCTTCAGCGGCCCGCCTTACTCCAAGGCCCTTTCGCATGCACTGACGACAGGGGCTCCATTATCTTCTTCTGAGTACTCGCAGGCCTCTTTCCGCTGTATGGGCTAAAGGCCCTTTACCAGTGAATTTTCCGTGGAAAACTGCTAGTCCAGTAGCTAGAGTTGGGCCTCGTGTCGAACTCAGGTTTTTGTTGAAGGCGCTGTGTGTGTTTGTATGTGTATGTGTCTGATAGCAAATCATAATGGTCATTGCATTGGAGACAAAAAGGGTACCGATTTCTTGAAGTTCTTAACCATGAGCACGATAATAGGTCAAGAAAATCGCAACCTTTTTTAAAAAATGGTCGGAATGAAATCGTGCCCGTTGCATTGGACACAGAACGGTACCATTTTACAACCATGCGCTCGTGAAGCCAGGCTCAAACGTGGAAGATTACATATAAAACAGAGCATCAGAGACGTAGAACCCAAACATTACCCGCTTTACAAGATTATGTTCTTCGATTCAACCACGTGAAAGTTCAATTGTAATAAGTATATAAAGAATTTTTGAAATGGTATCTTTAGTGATTTTGTTCTTACTTGTTTCGGTCAGAATATACTGTGACGTATTCAAGTTCCACTCTTAAGGTCCATTTGGTTTCCTAGGATTGGACCTAGAAACAATTCCAACTTATAAAGATTATATAAATTAGTGAACCATTCCAACTAAAAGTTGTTTTAGAGTTTCCTTCTTAAATAACTGAACGAGTAGTGTTGTGTGGATTCGATCTAATTTTCCTTCCAGTAATTGCTTACATTATTACATGGTATTCTTCCTGCACATTTACTCATTGTTTTAAGAAGATTTTGTTAGTACGATCCTTTTTTATATTATTCTAAAAAGAATAGTCAAAATAGAGAGTTCAGAGGAAATAAAATTCAATTGTGCTTGACACCTAGCTTTGCACATATAGGAAACACACAAAAAAAAAGGAAACACAATTTTCTTATCTATCTCTTCTAAAAGAATGCCTAATATGAAAATTACAATTTGAAACGGAGGAATAACTCTAGCAATTGCAGCGATTCACTTATCCATACAAGGCATTTAATATTCATTATTAAAAAGCCTGCATGTGAACGTAACCATCAAAATGGACCTCACTGTGAGTCTGTGACTGAACATAAAAGGCGTTACTGTTATCAGAAATAGATTCTTGTAGCGACTGAGTAATTTCGTACAGGATCTGAGGCAGCATGTGATCTTTACTGGATCTTCTCGGACGTTGTTGAGACAGAAGATGCCACATGTCCCTATGTTGCAAATACTGTTGCAGAAAGATCTTATGATCAGTAGAGTGTTCGTTGGATCTATTGTGCTCTCGATGGTCCAAACTTGGAATTAGGACCCACAAATATCGGTTGGTGGAAGAAGTTTCCACGTACAGACCGGTTGATAACAGCGGCTCACCGGAGTGAGGTGTGAGGAGGCCCCGGAGGCAAGGGAGCGCACGGAAAAAGGAAAAATTGGTGCATTCCCCTCGTGGTTCCTGCTGCCCCACGTACTCCCTCAGTTCCGTCCCGGAGAGAATAAGCTTTTGAATTTTCGTACCATAAATTTGACTTGATTTATTGAAAATACGTGTAATATTATTTAGATCTTCAAAAATAATTATTAAAAAACTAAATTTAAAAATCTTTTCAATAATACTAATTATATGTTATAAATAGTAATAGTTTTTAATATATAATTAATCAAAGATGTTTTTTGAGAAACCAAAACATCATTTTTTCTAGGACGTGTAGTCTTTCTCTGTCCACCAGGGCTGGCCCATATAGATCACAAACTGATGTTGGATTCTAAGGTGGAATCACGTGTCGTCTATCTAGCGACACTATTCACAAGTCTAGGTGGATACCGTATCCATCCAATTTTTTTCCGGTGCACAAGGCACAAGGCAGGACTCGGCACCAACGACTAGGGCGTGATTGGTTGGGAGAAAAGCCACAACCTGGCTCTCCGCATGCAGGCAGCGCATGTTTGGTTAGCTGGACAAAGCATTGGGCCTGGTCGAGGACATGCAGAATGGCCACATATATGGGCCTGGCTCTGGAGAAACGAATTTCGATTCGGTTTCCTCTGGGCCTGGCTGGCGCGGTACAAAGCACACGTACGTATCGCATGGAGCCCGAGACTGGTGATACGAGACTGGTGATACGAGATAAGTTAGAACCAAACAATTTCTCGTATGAACCTAGCTACACCAGAACAATCAACCAAACATAAGCCGCTTGCATGTGCTCAGCCTAGTGCATGCGAGCATGGTCGGCTGGTGCGAGCTAGGTTGAGCCTATCGCTGAACCAATCACGCCCCTAGTGATTGGAACAAAGAACAGTGTCCAACCGCTCACAGCCACACAGTACCGGCGACCGGGACAAGTAGCACCCTTGTGGCAGAGGACATGAAACAATGAAAGCGCTCACGTCGACGTTCTCGAAGTTGTGTAGTAGGATGTGTTTGCTATGAGTCATATCCTGTTTAGGGTCCCAAACCTCAATTTGCACATCTCGATTTTCTTTTCCAAAATCTCGGACTATAACTAGTAATAGAGTTTGGAGATATGGACAAGCTTTTTATAAGTGGCTGGAATTTTAGCTTACATTAGTTGGGTTTATAGACTAGTTTTCTAATTACCCAACCCATTAAAAGTGAACATCGGCATCGGAAGAACGAGAAAAAAGAATGATAGAGTAAACGACAGTCGAGCTTCCTCAAGCTTAACTATGATGGTTCGTTTTTTACCCGATTTCAGGTCAGGTAGCTGAGTTTGTTGATTAGGGATGATGATGGCGATATAGTCATAGCCGAGCGAGAGAAGGTAGATCATATGTTAAATGTCTTTCATGCAGAGCTAATCACTTGTCTCCACGGGATTCAAACGACCGTTGATTTGGGCATTGGGCACCTTATGGTGGAAACGGACTCGCGGATGGCGGTGCAAGCTATCAACTCTAATGAATTTGATGATGGTTCAGTTCCATCAACTTATCAGCGTTTTTGCCATATACAACTCTTCAAGGCTCTTTAGTATTTTTGTCGGTGAAACGTCCTTGATTACCGAGTACTTTATCTCATCGGGGAGACAGTCAAATCCTACCGACAAACTTCTAATTCATCACTTTCCATTCTTCACTTGTTGTCTTGTCTAGCTTGGTGCCCTTAAGAGCATCAATCAATCCTTGTTGGACAAACACATCTCTAACCACACATTGTCATACAATGAAATTATTTTTTACCATCATATTTCTCTTGTTGATTCTACTTTCCAAACATCGTTTTAGTTTCATGCTTCCTAGCACTACTAACCTTCTCACTAAATCAAACCTACCTTGGTTTTGATATCACTCGTTAGAATCTGATATCCCCAAATTTTGTGTAGCAGCTCTTAGATCTTAAAAAGGATATTGCGAGGATGACACAAGCTTGCACGATCAAAATGATATAGATGAATCTCATAAAAACTCTAGACAACCATATTTTTTTGGTGAAGCCTGTCAACCACAAAATAGTATACTATAAACTCGTTATATTTTTTTCTCACAAGAAAACATCATCATCCGACTTATCAATCGCCAGAAACTACGAATCGAACAAGACAAGCTCTTAGTTAAACGAAGAACAATTTCGATGGTTCCTCACCCGCTTAAGGCCTTGTTTGGATATACATGCATCTCTTTCAAACCACATATGTTAGAGTGGATTTCAACTAATTTCCATTTTAATCGATCCCCCCAATTCACGTGGTTTATAGTAGATACATGTACATCCAAACAAGACATAACAGAAGCAACATGCTTTGTCTAATAAAATGATGATCAGAGATAGTATAAAACCACCGCACAATTATTATTACTCCCTTCATTCTAGAATAAGTATCGCTTTTAATTTTTGTGCCGTAATTTTTACTATATTTATAAAAATACTAGATTTATGAAAAATAGTACATGCAACATTTATCTTTTTTCAAAATTATTGTAAAATAAATTAATAAATATTAATATTTTTTATATGAAATTAGGCAAAGTTATCGATGCTTTATTTGGGAAGGAGCATAGAGACGATGTCCAATCCTGGCTTGGGAGGCTACGGACATGCCGATCAGCCTCACACACTGTACAGTAGTAGTAGAATTCGTATCCACGGTTTTCGTAAACTGCAGACGGCGGTCAAGATTCTCTCTGAATTAGTAGCTCTGCATGTGAGGTCATCCAAGTTACATCACGGCACATGAACTGGGCGGGCTGTGCAGCCCTAGCTTTTCAGAGCTCCATGCATTCAGAAGACCAGTCGTCTTTGACCTCGAACTTAGCTCGCCATCTGTCACTGGAGGACAAACAAACGAAGGCCACGACGAGAGTACTAGGCGTACTAGGAGAGTGAGTAGGTCTCGCGCGCGTCTCGGAGAGACCGATCAAACATTTCCATTTCCGCAAACAGCTTCGCGTTTTTCAGAGGCGCCAATGCGCCATGCATGATTGATCGATTAGCAGTGGTGATCTGTCGCTACGGGGTGCGCAATGGATTAGTAGGTCAAAACGCGGGGTTTAATTTAATTTAAACACGTAGTACGGCGTCCTCGCGCCCGCATGACATGGCGCCGTGACGCCGGTCGCCGGTGACATTAATTTCATGGACGGCCCCTGTCGGCACATCACGTCCGACGGCTACAGCGCCGTGACGGCCTTTAACATGCAGGGTGCACGTCGCGATGTGATGGCGCCCGCGCGCGGCGCGGTAGGATGTGATCAGATCAGCCAGGCAGGAGACGCTCGCATCGCATCCCACTGGGCACTGGCGGACGGCTGCCTTTCAGTTTCAGGCTGTCACCGCGCGCCGGTGTCCTTTCGCTCTGGAGGAAAAAAAAAAAAGACATGAATGACGGCGACGCGATCGCCCGCTGCAGCTGCACCTCCGCCCATCGAAGACGACGACGGACGGCGGATGGGTCACCTGATAAGCCCGGCATCGCTTTTCACGCTGCTGTCCTCGACAGTCTCCGCATTCAAGGTCTCCTTCTTGTCAAGTCAATTCGTCGTACGTGTGACTGACCGAGTCCTGCACCGGAGCAGCTAGTGACCGGGAATCGTCTGTTGCTTGGACATGGACGACGTTGAAAGTTGAAACTAATCCAAACTGATCACAGCACAATAGTAGTACTCCGTACGCACTACTGGTTCTTAAAAGGTGGAGAAGATATATATAGCTAGTGGAGGGGCTACATCACGCATCAGTATGCATCTGCAGAGATTAACTTCTTTGTACTGGTGCTTAATAATGTGATAGCATTCTCTCTTTAAGCACTCATAATCACTAAGATAAGCACCTTGTACATGCTCTTCATGTTCAGGAGGCCAATAATTGGTGCCACAATTTGGCAAGCAAACAAACAAAGCCAGCCACCATCATCGTAGGATATATTATCATAACTATGGCACGACTGAAGGCTCATAAACCGATCTACATAACTAAGTACCTCCATGGTACATATCCAATCATTTAATAATAAGCACGCTAGCTTCATGATTACTTTCCTTGGAATGGCAAAGTGTTGTTCCATAGATGGTTTTTTTTTGGCTAACGCTATTTTGTTATGAGAGAAAACAATATAACATGACTGAAAAATTGAAACGAATAGACCTTAGGAAGAGCAATAAAGAACAATACTATGGAACCCCCCAAAAAAAATCACAAGTAGAAGTAATGTTAGGATTCTATATTCTCAGCTCATGGTCAGATCGTTGTCAGTTAAGCTTTGGTGGATCCGATTCCGGAGAAGCTAAAAGAATCCGTAGACAATAATATGCAACCAGCTGATATTCACAAAGAATCCCAAGATCACACAGGCAGCATCTCCCTGTGGGGAAGGGGATGCATATATCCTCCAAACAAAAGAAGCAAATCTAACAAACCTTTCTAGTTCCTCTGAAAAGGACACAAAAGGAGAAGGCTGGTCTCCACCCTGGTCCAATGAGTAAGAACCGGTTTTACAACTAAGCAGCTGCTCCCATTTCCAGCCAAGAAGAAAGAGCAGAGCCGTGTTTCACATCAAATAATTAAGCAAAAGGAAGGGGGAAAAGGTTAAGAGCTTGTTTGGAACCCAAGAAGAAAGAGCAGAGCCGTGTTTCACATCAAATAATTAAGCAAAAGGAAGGGGGAAAAGGTTAAGAGCTTGTTTGGAACGTATAAATTTCACACACACACAGGAATTTGACAAGAATAAGTTTATTTTCACAGAAAAAACGCATGAATGAAAAAAAAATTCTCGCGTTCCAAACAGGGTCTAACTAGGTTCTCTAGCAGAAATTACGTACGCCTACTTACCACATGTTTCGACATGAAACGCAGAAGGGGTGGGATCATCTCTCTAGCTAGCTAGGAGAGCCGTCGGATACGGGATCGATCGGACGACGGCCCCCGAGAGAAAAAAAAATAAAACCTAACAAAGCTAGCTAGGCAGGCCTAATAATAAGTGTAGTATTTATTTATCACGAGCCTAAACTAAAACTCCCTCGGGTCGATGAATATGGAGTGTCTTGCCGGCGCCTTGGTCCAGTCGCCGAGCGGGCCGCCGGTGCTGTAGCCGTCGGCGAGGCGCTTGATGCACCAGAGGTCCTCGGCGCCGAGGCGCGCCCAGTGCGGCACCCCGTCGCGGACGGGCTCGCAGGCGCCGACCTCGGTGGCCACGACGCCGCAGCCTCCGTCCCGCGCCATGTTGTGCGCGTTGCGGCAGAGCGCGCGGGCGAGCCTGGGGGCGTCGGGGCCGGCGCCGCCCAGGCCGTAGAGGAAGTAGAGCCCGAACGGCGCGAAGAGGTTGGGGATGGAGGGGATCCCGAGCCACGGCGCGGCGCGGTCCACGAGGCGCGTGGCGCCCGCCGCGGCGCGCATCAGCCGCGGCGCCCCGCGGACCTCGAGGCGGAAGGCGTCCATGCAGTTCCACACGCTGAGCACGGCCCACGACGGCGGCGGCGCGGCCAGGAACGCCTCCACGCCGCCCTCCCACTCCCACTCCCACGACGACGACGGGACGGCCAGGAACGTGCCCAGCGACAGGTCGTTGGACAGGACGGCGTCGATGTCGGCGGGGAAGAACTCGACGTTGGCGAAGTGCCAGCGGTAGAGCAGCTCGGCCTCCCGCGGGTCGAGCTCCAGGATGACCGCGCTCCGCGACGGCCTGAGGGCGTGGCGGAACACCGGGTGCACCAGCACGGACGGCGTGCGGAACTTGGCGTAGCCGCAGCGGCCGGTGAAGAGCCGCACCGACGGCTCGTTGTCCTGCTCTGTCGCCATGTACGAGTACTCGGCCCCTCTTTGACGGAACCACTCCTCCATCCGATCCACCAGCTTCTTCCCCACACCCTTCCTCCTGCAGCCACGCGCACGTACGGCAACAACAGTGAGCCACGTACGACTACAGGATATATATATATATATTCTTGTTCTTGGTGATGAAAAACAACAACATTGTATATATATAATATAATATAATATAATAGTGTACAAGTAACGTTTGTTGTTGCATTCGTACTTACTACGTAGGAATAGGAGTACGCGTACGTACGTACCGGTGGCTGGGCGAGACGCGGAGGCCGAGGATGTAGCCAACCTTGGTGTAGATGGGTCGTCGTCCTTAGCGGCCTGCTGGCCAGAGACGACGGTCTTGACGCAGCCGCGGACGAGCCCGGCGATCTCCGTGCTGTTGGGGCCGGTTGCTGTCTCCGCGACCTGCATGCGTTTCCATATCGGTGGCCGTTCTTCAAACATGCGTTTCGGGCATTAAAATTACTACTCTACTTGATTGATGAAGTTCCTTTATTTCCTTCCTTCCTCCATCCGGCTGGTCGGGGGGACCCAGCCACGTACGTCGTACGGGCCGGGCGCCGGAACCGGAATGTGAGAAGAAACGAGACGAAACACGACGAGGGCGGGAGGCATGGGGGGACGGGCGGAGGACAGGTGGTAGGCTAGGTCGAGCCAGCGAGCCCGCCCGGCCTCACCTGCTCTGCTGCATGCATCTGGCCGGCCAGCCGCTGGGCCTGTGCGTGGTCTGTGGAGCATGCTTACATACTGTGCTTAATTAGACGCAGCCGTCCCGCACGTACAGACCGACCCCGGCCGATCGAGCCAGCCACGACCACGACCACGACCACGACGTGGGCGTATAGAGCAGAGCAGAGCAGAGATCAAGTACTACGTGTAGTATATACGACGTACGTACCAGCATGAGTGAGTCCGGCGAGTGGCGAATGCGGCAGAGCGGGTCGCCGAGGAGGTCCGTGAAGAGGCACATCTTGCCGGCGCCGCTGCACCCGACCTCGCACGCGCGCTCCACTTCCTCCACGCCGGCGCGGTCGCGCGCGACGTCGTACGCCCGCACAACCACGACGGCCGCCGGCGCCTCGACCATCTCCTCCCGCGCCGGCCGGGAAGAAGACGATCGACGACGAGGAGGCCGGTTTGGCGCTTGCTGATATATAGTACGTAGTTGCGAGGCGAGACGGGTGATGAATGAAGAAGGGAGGAGGGCGCAAGTATGAATCACGTGAGTGCCGGCGCGGGCGGGAGGCGTCCTTTTGCGTGCCTCTGCCTCCTCTCCACAGTTACTCCTCCGCGCGTCCTCCCCACACACGCACGAAAGAGGAAGGAGTAGCGGGCGGGCGGGCGCACGCAGCTAGCTATCCGCCGCCCACTCCGTCCGCGGATATCCCTCCGGCCCCGGCCGGTGCAATAACGACTGGCGGCGTCCGTCTAGCTTGTTTTCGTAGGCAGGGGCAGGGCGCGCGATTGCGTGCGCGGGACAGGACCGCGCGCGCGCCGGTTGAGGTCGATGATATATGTCGTAGCTCAGGCTCAGCTAGCTAGCTTTCGAGCGGAGCTAGCAGCAGGGCTTTGCAGGGGAAGAAGACCGGTAGGAATAGGATCGGAGAACAGGTTGCAAACTTGCTATTGCTACTACGACATCCTCCCTATAGCAGAGGGGATGCTGCTCACTGCTCTGGGCGCGGATGGATGTGGTGACTGGTGAGTGAGTGGTGGTGTAGCGATCCGCAAACACACAGGGGAAGGCGGCTGCTCAGGCTCAGCTCCCGTTGATGGCAGGTGAGTGAGAGCCGCTTGAGCGGCTGCTATTTATACCGGCGTTGTCTATACGCTTGGACCTCGGATCAAGTTGGCCCCACCAGGTGAAAATGGTACGCCGCTGGGTACCACTCCTTTTCCATTTTCACTTTGTTCCGTACTATGTAGGTTTAATCTTCTTTTAGCATAATATCAACTCGAGCTTCATCACGGTCCACAATCTTGAGCTATATAGGTATTGCATTGGAAGTTTTCTAAATAAGTTTAGTACCTGCAACTTACTAAGATTGTTTATCTTTCTTTCTTTCTTTCTTTAACATAATAAATACCAAATAGTCTATATTAATCTTTATCCAGTTGTGATAAGTTCATCAATTAAAATATATACTCCCTTTGTATCTGATTTAGACAATATAAAATATTAGGAATATAAATGATCAATAACTTAAGTTGTTGAGATTGCAAATGTGAAAATTATACGAATAGATTTGTCTTGAAAAATACTTTCATAAAAGTATACATATATTATTATTTCATAAATATTTTTATAAAAATAAAGGTCAAAGTTGTGATTGGAAGATCGTGTCACTGTCCTAAATGACTTCTAAATCCGATACTGAGGAAGTATATTTTATTCTTTAATCTTTGTCAGTTCTTAACACTACCTTTCTCTGCCCCCAAAATAAATGCATTTGCGTAGCTAGAAATGTATTTTTTTGGGACATGACTATGTATATTTAGTTAAAATCTTAGCTTAAAAAATGAATTTATTTTGGGGGCAGAGTGACTTTATAGCGCATGGGAGGCTATTTGTTTGAGAGCAGTGCATGGGAGTCAAATGGGTCAAGAAGAAATTGTCCAAAAGTTACATAAGCACTGAATTACATTCTAGTCACACAATTGTGAGGGCCACATTCTTGGTGTAGTTGTTAAATAACTAAGACTAGAGTTGAACCTTCATATAACTGTATGCTTACCCTTGTCTAAAAACTAGCTCTTGCTCCTATGCATATTCAACGTAAGGCCAGCCTTTGACCACGATGATAAGTATCAATTTTGTGATGTATACTCTCGATAAAATATGTTAAAAAAAACGGGGTACTTAGTGTCGGTGTTATGACCCGGGGGTCAAGACCACCAACAAGTAAATTTGTATATCGCGTGCTCCCTCTCCCAGACGTGATGCAAGATGGACACAAAGTTTATCCTGGTTCGGGCAAAGAAGGCCCTACGTCCAGCGGGGGAGGATGACTTGTATTATCTCGCACCCAAAGCGTGCTCATACAGGAGGGGTACAAGCTGTGTTACACGGAGTCGGCCACCCGAGGGGTCGATCGAGTGGCGTGGTGTGTGGAGTGTGGACTAGGGTCCCTGAGAACGAAAGTCCGATCAGAGTCCCATATGAAGTCGGAGTCGATCCCCTCTGTACTCTACCTCGGCGTCCCCTTTTATAGACCAAGGGGAGGTCCGAGGGTACAGGGTCCTAATAGTAGAAGTATGGGCGGCGTATCCGCGGCACAGTGTTGGCGGAGAGACGTTGAACACTGTCGCGACATGGCTTTCCCGTCCTTCAGGCGTCCCTGGTCGTGGCGGCAGTAGAAGTCGTCGCAGTGCAGTGTCCGCAGGCGGGCACGAGTCCCACGGCCGAAGCGGGACGGGGCGGATGGGATGGCTTCCGTACCGGAGTTGTTGAAGAGGGGGGGTCGAGCCCCTGGTCGAGGGAGGGGGTCGAGCCCTGTGTGACTCCGTCGCGTTCCCGAAGTCGTCGTCGAGGGTCGCACTGTTCACTTTCCGAGGGGTATTGTTGGAGTCCGTACTCGCGTAGTGGCAACAGTAGCGGCACAGTTGATGGGAACCGGGGACTGGACGGGGAGTTGGCGGATTTGACAGCGGACGCAGGCGCCCATGTCGTTAGGTGGGTTCACTTTAACCCATGTCGGAGCAGTTGGGTTAATCGAGCCCCTCGTCCGAGGGTCGTCCGCTCGACCCTTGGTCGAGGGGGAGGTCGAGGCGTCGACGGGGTCGGAGAGGTTGAAGTCGAGGTAGAGTCGGGGGGTCGTTCGCTCGACCCCTCGTCCGTCGTCGAGGTGGAGTCGGGGGTCGTTCGCTCGACCCCTCGTCCGTCGTCGAGGTGGAGTCGGGGGTCGTTCGCTCGCCCCCTCGTCCGTCGTCGAGGTGGAGCCGGGGGTCGTTCGCTCGCCCCCTCGTCCGTCGTCGAGGTGGAGCCGGGGGTCGTTCGCTCGCCCCCTCGTCCGTCGTCAAGGTGGAGCCGGGCCGGGGCTTGTTGCCGCAGTTGGTGTAGAGGGGGCCCTCGATTGATGGGCCGCGTCTCACCGAGTAGTGGGCTGATCCTTGCCTTAAAAATGGTTGCTATGTTTAGCGTTAATTTATTGAAGGGTTTAGGGTACCCCTTACCTTCGTACCCGACAGTAGCCCCCGAGGCCCCAGAGGAGTGATTTAGAACTCCTCTGGGGGCTATGATACTCGTTTCTCGGATGGAGTAAGGATTGCCCGGAGGTTTTGTCCTTGGCCTGCAGGGTTAGTGAGAAATCCGATTCTCTGCGGGGTGCGCGCGAGCGCACCCCGCGGGGGTAGCCCCCGAGGCCCCAGAGGAGTGATTAAGAACTCCTCTAGGGGCTAAAATGCGTTGTATAGTGGGTTTTTTTAAGGATACCTGGAGACGTGGCACCCTGTCGAGGGGTCGATTCCATTCCTTTTCCTGAAAAGAGAAGTGTTCGAGGGCGGCTGTCGAACCCTACCAGCCTTTGCTCCCTCGAGCACCACTGGAGTCAGAGCGCCCCGCCCGAGAGGTCGACTCTGTCTGCCAGGTTACGAGTTTTCGACCCTCCTTCGTCGAGGGGTGTCGTGCGTAGTCGGGCCCTCGAGCCCTCGAATGGCTAGGCCTTCACTACCTCATAGCGTCCTTCCCACGAATCCTTTTGTTCGGATTGTGGGGTGAAGAGTATCGTGCTATCCTCGTTAGGACGAGCCCGAAGTCCTCGGTGAGCTGTTCTCGGGCATGAGTCCATTAGAAATGGTGCCCTGTACGGGTAAAAATCCGAGTGAGAACTCGACCCCGTTCGATAGGGATCGACTAGTGGCCCGGAGGCGTTCTCATTGTTAAGCAAGCCGTACGGCTTGCTAAGCACGACCATGTGGATCACCAAGGTGCCAACCCCATTCGATAGGAGTTGGTGGCTCGATGCCTCCCAGTGCAGGGATCCTTAGGTGTTCCTAGGTATGCCTCGGATATGTCCCAGGGAGCCTCGAGAGTTCGTTCTCGAGCTACCGGGACATCCCTGACTCATGTACTCGAGGGCGGCTGTCGAACTCCATTCGTGGAGCCAGCCTTCGCTCCCTCAAGATTTGGGGGTGGACCGGAGTCCGTTAACCATGGGTCCTTCCTGACCTCAGGTACTCGAGGGTGGCTGTCGAACCCTATGTAAGGGCCAGCCTTCGCTCCCTCAAGATTTGACGGATGGTTCGTCATCCGACGCTACCCTCAGGAGGAGGAGTCCTACCTTGTGGACCGCCGAGGGGAAAAGCAGGTGGTTGTTGTATTGAACTTGGGGACATACCTGAGTCGGAGCTCTCGAGGGAGGCTGTCGAACCCCCGGACGGGCCAGCCTTTACCCCTTCGAGGCCATGGAACGATCTGGAGTTGACGACCCGAGGCCCCGTCAGGCCTCGGGTACTCGAGGGGGGCTATCGAGCCTGTTCGTAGGCCGGCCTTTGTCCCCTCGAGATTTTGGGCATGGACCGAGGTCCTAACCCGAGGTCATTTCTGGCCTCGGGTACTCGAGGGTAGCTGTCGAACCCTCTTTCGAGGGCCAGCTCTCGCTGCCTCAAGATTCCTTACCCTCGAAGACGATGTTTCCGGCCGCGCACCTTTTTAGGCGATGTCCGTTCGGCGCAATAGTGCGGTTGCAGGGCGGAGTGCGGCGCGGAGCCCGATGATGGGACGGTACGCCTTATCCTAGAGGGAATACGAGGAGGGGAGTACGGGTGAATTAAATGCGGAGATTCCTTGCCTGTTTGCCGGATTCGTCCGTCGGCCTCCCGCGTATAAGTAGCGAAGGTGAGGGGTCTGGTGCTTTTTCCGCATACTTGCCTTCCCCGCCTCCTTGCCTTCGCCTTCCTTGCCTTCTTCTCTCCGCCTCTGCCTTAGGCGTCCCGCGAGCAGGAACTCTGCGAGAGAGAGAGAGAGAGAGAGAGAAAGAGAAAGATAGGGAGCGTACCATCCGCCGCCAAGTCCGAACAAACCACCGTCTCTATGGCCACTTTCCAGCTCGTCGGCGCCGATGACTGGCCCACCTCCTCGATCCGTCAGTCGTATCTGATGGGGTTGGTGGAGAGTGGTCTTCTCCGGCCCGTTACCACGACGGAGAGGCCGGAGTGGATAGCTCCGCCGCGGGACCACGCCGAGCCCAACCCGCCGGAGGGGTACGTGGTGTCGTTCGAGGTCTTCCACCGGGCGGGGCTGGGGGCCCCACCCAGCCGCTTTCTGCGCGCGCTCCTCTACCACTACGAAGTGGAGCTCCAGCACCTCTCCCCCAACAGCGTCAGCCAAGCGGCGGTTTTCGCCGCGGTGTGCGAAGGCTACCTGGGGATCGAGCCCCATTGGGAGCTGTGGCTTCACTTCTTCAAGGCGATCTTCCACGCCTCGGTCAACAAGGGCACCCGCCGGAAGGTCATAGCCGGGTGCTGCAGCATCTCCGTCAAGCGGCCGAAGTTTTTGCTCCCGGCGAACCCGTCCTCGAGCCATTCCGGATGGCACTCCGGATGGTTCTACCTGAGGAATGACGACGATCTGCTCCCGACGTACACCGGGAGGACACTCGATGCCGAGCCCGACCGCTGGGGATACGGCGTCCCGACAGACAAGCAGAAGCACCTCAACGGCTTGCTGGACGTGCTCAGGCGCCTGAAGGAGAAGGGGCTTACCGTGGAGATCGTCGCGTCGGCGTTTCACCAACGGCGGGTTCTGCCGCTGATGGCTCGACCCCTCCGCATCGACGAGATGGGTCCGGGGGTCGATCTATCGGGCTGCCGCTTCGTCGAGGAAGAACTGACCCCCGACCAGGTGGTCGGCCGCGTCCGCCGTTTCTTTGCGGGGGGGTTCGACCCCAAGAACGTCGCGAAGATCCCGATGAAGCCGGACGAGGGCTTCTTTGATCTGGTAAGGCCCTTTCCTTCCGGTTAGAGTCCTCGCGCCCGCCCCTTCCGTATTTTCTGCTCGCGCTCTAACTGTCTCGCGTTCCGCAGGGGAATGTGTCCTACAAACTCTCGCGTCCGCCGGTGAAGGAGGACCGGGCCACGAAGGAGGCGAACCACCTCCGCGCGCAGAAGGAGAAGTCCGACAAGGACAAGGCCAAGGCGAAGACGACCAAGAAGGCTCGGGAGAAAGAGCTGAGAGATCAGCGCCGGGCCCAACAGCGGCGGTTGGGCATCGAGGAGGAGTTGTCGCCCTCGGAAGAGGAGGATGAGGAGGAGGACGCGACGAACTCGAGCGATCTGGAGGAGGAGGAGGAGGAGACGGCGCCTGAACAGGCGGCCGTCGCTACCGATGGAGAGGAGGGGTCGACCTCGACGTCGGCCCCTTCCGTCGAAGCTGGGCCACGGGCGGAGCGCCCCGTGGCTTCGCAAGAAGTCGCGCCGCGGCAGACGCGGTCGCAGACGCCGCGGCCCTCGTCGGGGGGGGGGGGGTCGACCGAGCGAGCCCCCGACGCCCGCCGAGTCGAGCGCGCGGGTGCCGGGCCCGCCGGCGCGGGTGGAGACCGGCAAGGGGACGAAGGTGGCGCCGCCGTCGAAGGGTCGATCGAGCGAGCCCCTGAAGCCTGCTGCGTCGAGCGCACGGGCGCCGGGCCCATCGGCGCAGGTGGGGGCCGGCAAAAAGTCGACGGTGGCGCCGCCGGCCCCTGCCCGGGAGAAAGTGCCGAGGGCCGCCTCGACCCCCACTCCCCAGGCGGTGGTGCTCGAGAGCTCGACCAGCCCGACGGTCACCGAGCCGAAGCGCCGGGCTCCGAGGGGGTAAGTAGCTTTGATAGGCGTTGTCTGTATTTTCCTTTTGTCGATAACGACCCGCGCTTTATCGTTGCACACGTGTCTCTTTTTCAGGTCGAAGCGCCGGCAGGGAACCGCGCCCCCCGCCCCTGCCAAGAAGCTGAAGACGGGGGCTGCGGTCCAAGCAGCCGCCGAGGTCGGTCCCGCCGCCCCGCCCCTTCGACGGTCGCCCCCGAGGCGGCACGGGCAGCCACGGCCCAGGAGGTGGCGGTGCGGGGGGAGGCACAAGGGGCCTCGGCGTCTGTCCAGATGGCGGAGGAGGCGAGCTCGCCGGCGGTGGTCGCCGAAGCGACGGTCGTGGCGTCCGCGGGGCCGTCAGAAGAAGTCGCGTCCGGCGCCCCGGGGGGGCGGGGCTTCTGCCGACAGTGGTCGCGGCCGAGGTGGTGGAAGTGGCCAGGCCCCCAGGCCCCTACGAACGAGGGGGAGGCTCCGGCTCACCCAACGCCGGGGCGTTGGCCCGAGGGCCTGGCTGCGCTGGAGGCTCGACTCCAGCTCGAGCGCGGGGGTACGACTACCGCCGCGCCGAGGGCCCCTCGACGACGCCGGGGCTCGACGAGGGGGGTCTGGTCGATCGCGCCGAGGGAACGCCAGCGCCGACGCAGGGCGGGATGCTGATGGAGTCCACCCCCGCCCAGGTGGACGAGATGGTGGCCGAGCTGGTGGACCCGGCGGAAATGGCCATCATCGCGGCTCCCCTCGAGGTTGGGGGGCCGCTGTCTCGAGGTAAGTTATACTTCGACTCGCTCGAGATGCAGTGGGTTCGCCTTGCTGGGTATTTACTTTTTGGGGTCTTTCATCGCGCAGGGCCGTCTTACTGGCCGGGGTCTCCTTCTACCGGTGGCGATGGCTTGGCGGGGCCGTCGACGTCCTCGCGAGGAGGCCCAGAGGAAGAAGCCTCGCCCCTTTCCGCTTATCGAGGAGGGGGGGACCTGCGCAATGGCGTCACCGGGACGATTGAGCAGAGGATCGCCGCCCGCAGCGCGGCCAGGGGCCAGGAGGTTCTCGAGGTGGCGGACCCTCGAGACCCCGAGCGGGTTTTCCTCACCCTCGACGACCAGTCCGAGCTCCGATGGTGGGAGAATGTCGAGGAGTATCGAGCGTTGTTTGAACACTCGGTACATCGCGCTGCGGAGGTCGCCGCCACGGACATACGCGAGGGAATGGAGGTAGGTTCTGTTCTACCTTAGATTGTACTTTGAACTGCCTGGTCGCCGTTTGTTGATGATCTCCGTTTTTATCCTCGTCAGTCGCTGCGGGTGAGGTCCTACGAGAAGTCCCAGTACATTCTCCGAGTACAGGGACAACTCTCGACCCTCCACGCCTCGCTGGATAAGGCGAGGGATGAGGTTGCCCGCGCGAAGGCGGAGGCGGCGACTGTCTAGAAGGATGCCGAATCGAAGATCGCCCACGCGAAGGCTGGCTACGAGGCCATCCAGACGGAAGCCTGGGCGGCCATGTCGTCGGCGCAAGTGAAACTCGACGACGCCCTTTGGTCGACCGTCACCATCGGGCGGGAGCGGGATGCTGCTCTCGAGGCCCAGCGCAAGGCCGAGGAGGAAGCTGCCCGGCTGAGGGAAGACATCCGAGGGCTTCGGGGAGACCTCGACGCCGTCTCCCGTGAGCGCGACGCTCTGGCCACCTCGGAGGAGAAGGCTCGGACCCACGCGACCTCCTTGGGCGTGGTGGCGATGAACGAGAGGAAGGCCCTCGAGGACGCAAACAAGACCATCGAGGGCCTCGAGGCCAAGGTTAATGAACAGTCCTCCGACCTTGACGACATCCGCCGCCAGCTTGAGGATACCGAGCAGGCCTACTCTACCCTGGACGTGGAGGCCCAAGGTGAGTGCTTTGGGTGTTGCAGAATCTGTCCTGCCTCGACCCTTTTTCTGCTTTTTGGGTTTTGACGGTTGCGTGCTTGTTTTGGCAGAGCTCGCGAAGGAGAATGCCCGCGCCCACAAGGACCTGGACAATCTTCAGGGCCTCCTTGGCACCGAGGCGAATCTCAACGCGACGCTTGCGGCCGCCATCAACACCTTCTGCGACGACCTCTCGGTCAAGCCGGAGCCGAAGGTCGAGGGGGATGCTCGAGGGGACTCGTTGCTGCGCCGCTTCTACTCCATGACGCGGGGGGTGACGGAGAACGTCCGAGCCGCCCTGCATGTGGGCGTGAAGCGGGCCCTCGCAGTCGTCAACTCATTCTACGACGTGGACCTCAACCTCGTTGTCGACGGGTTCGCCACCGACCCGGATCTGACCGAGGAAGAGAACGACGCGAAGTGTCAGGAGTTGATGGATCACGCAGAGGTGCCCGAAGGCCTGCTGGCGTCGCTCTTCGAGCCCGAGGTGATCCCCTCGGCGGATGAGTAGCCCTCGGGAGGTGTCGACGGGTGGTCCCGGGCCTGCGAGCCATATTTGGACAAAAAGGTCCATGTAATAGTTAGGCCTTTGTACTGATACAATGCCAAGCCCCCGAGGGCTTTTTGTGTATAATGCGTTTTGATCGAGATGCATGCAGTTAATTTTGTTTTTTCGAGCTTTCCCTGCTTTTCTTTTCCTGAGTCGACGCTTGTGAACTAAGTGTTCGAGGCACGCTCTTATCCCTGGAAGGGGGTGGTGGCGAGCGGGGATACCGTAGCCCTGGGGCGTAAGTGGGTCCCTGGCTCGACGACACCCTCGACCCTTAGGGAGCTCGAGGCGCCTTTACTTAGTTAAGAAGCGTACTCGAGGGAAAGAACAGGAGGGAGAGTCGAGTTTCGAAAAGACGTTCGAGTTTTTCGGAGACTTAGGAGGGGGGTGCCCCCCCTGTTAGCCCCCGAGGGAGGCTCGACTTTGCTGAGGCAAAGTCGAGGCTACCTTAGTGCTATGGACAGGTTCGTCTCGTTATTTCTACTTCTCGAGCTCTCTCTGCTTTTCTTTGCCTAAGTCGACGCTTGTGAACTTAAGTATTCGACGCACGCTCGTATCCCTGGAAGGGGGGTGGCGAGCGGGGATACCGTAGCCCTGGGGCGTAGGTGAGTCCCTGGCTCGACAACACCCTCGACCCTTAGGGGGTTCGAGGTGCCTTTACTTAGTTAGGAAGCGTACTCGAGGCGAAGATCGAGAGGGAGAGTCGACTTTCGAAAAGGCGTACGGGTTTTTCGGGGACTTAGGAGGGGTGCCCTCCTGTCAGCCCCCGAGGGGAGCTCGACTTTGCTGAGGCAAGGTCGAGGCTACCTTCGAGAACATTTTATTCATTCGAGAATTTGTACATAAATGCGAAAATGTACAAGGCCCTGGGGCCTCAGGGATAGAAGCGACGTAGCTGTTCGATGTTCCACGCGTTGGTGAAGATCTCGCCCTTCTCGTTCTTCAGTTTGTAAGTGCCGGGCTTCAGCACCTCCGCCACGATGAAGGGTCCCTCCCAAGGTGGTGTCAACTTGTGACGCCCCTTGTTGCTCTGTCAACGGCGCAGAACGAGGTCGCCGACGTTGAGGTCCCTTTTGCGCACGTTTTTGTCGTGGTAGCGTCGCAGCGTCTGTTGGTACTGTGCCGACTTGAAGAGGGCCATGTCACGAGCTTCCTCGAGCTGGTCGAGGGAGTCTTCTCGGGCTACCATGTTGGCTTGCTCGCTGTAGGCTTTCAGTCGAGGGGACCCGTACTCGAGGTCAGTGGGGAGGACGACCTCGGACCCATAGACCAAGAAGAACGGGGAGAACCCCGTGGCTCGACTCGGTGTCGTTCGGAGACTCCATAGCACAGCGGGAAGCTCGTCGACCCATCTCCTTCCATGTCTGTTCAGCCGGTCGAAGATCCTTGGCTTGAGGCCCTGCAAAACCATATCGTTGGCACGCTCGACCTGACCGTTAGTTCGTGGGTGGGCAACTGCGGACCAATTCACCCTGATGTGGTGGTGGTCACAGAAGTCCAGGAACTTTTGGCCGGTAAACTGCGTGCCGTTGTCGGTGATGATGACGTTGGGGACCCCGAAGCGGTGGATGATGTCGGTGAAGAATAGCATGGCTTGCCGAGACTGGATATTGGCGATGGGTCGAGCCTCGATCCACTTCGAGAATTTGTCGATAGCCACGAGGAGGCGAGTGTGCCCACCGTTAGTTCTTTTCAGGGGACCGACCATGTCGAGCTCCCATACTGCAAACGGCCAAGTTATGGGTATCATTTGAAGAGCTTGGGCGGGTAGGTGGGTCTGCCTGGCGTAGAATTGGCATCCCTGGCAGGATCGAACGAGTTCGGTGGCGTCGTTGACAGCCGTCGGCCAGTAGAAGCCCTGTCGAAAGGCACTTCCTACCAGCGTTCTCGGCGCCGCGTGGTGGCCACAAGCCCCTGAGTGTAGGTCCTTCAGCAATGCCCTCCCCTCCCCGAGGGTGAGGCAGCGTTGAAGTACACCCGACGGGCTACGTCGATATAGTTCGCGGCCATCCCCGTATAGGACGTAGGTTTTGGCACGTCGAGCTACTCGACGGGCTTCCGTGCGGTCTTCTGGGAGTTCGCCTCGCGTCAGGTACTCGAGGTAAGGCGCGCGCCAATCTGTCGGAGGGGTTGGCGTTGCGGCGGCCCCGTCGATCTCCATGACCTCTCCCCCGCTCGAGGGGGGATCGGTCGAGGGGGGTGGGTCGGCCTCTTGCTCGAGGGCGGGAGCCCCCGAGCCTAGGTCGACGGATGGTGTGTGCAGATCCCTCAAGAAGATGTCGGGGGGGACCGTCCCTCAAGTAGACGCGATTTTGGCCAGCTCGTCGGCAGCTTCGTTGTACCGACGGGCTACATGGTTGAGCTCGAGGCCATAGAACTTGTCCTCGAGCCTTCGGACCTCCTTGCAGTAGGCTTCCATCTTAGGATCGTGGCAGCTCGAGTCTTTCATCACCTGGTCGATCACCAACTGAGAGTCCCCTCGCACGTCGAGGCGTCGAACCCCGAGCTCGATGGCGATGCGTAGGTCGTTGACGAGGGCCTCGTACTCGGCGACGTTGTTGGAGGCGGGGAAGTGGAGGCGGATGACGTAGCGCATATGGACCCCTGAGGGTGATATGAACAGCAATCCGGCGCCTGCTCCCGTCTTCATCAACGATCCATCGAAGTACAGAGTCCAGAGCTCGCTCTGAACCTGCACTGGGGGTAGTTGGGTGTCGGTCCATTCTGCAACAAAATCTGCAAGTACCTGAGACTTGATGGCCTTCCGAGGGGCGTAGGAGAGGGTCTCCCCCATGAGCTCGGCGGACCACTTGGCGATCTTTCCCGATGCCTCCCGGTTCTGGATTATCTCTCCGAGGGGGAAAGATGAAACCACAGTGAGCGGATGGCCCAGGAAATAGTGTTTGAGCTTCCGCCGAGTGAGGACGATCGCATACAACAGCTTCTGGATGTGGGGATACCTCATCTTGGTCTCGGAAAGGACCTCGCTCATGAAGTAGACAGGCCTCTGAACCGGCAGGGCGTGTCCTTCCTCCTCCCTCTCGACCACTATGACCGCGCTGACTACTTGGGTAGTTGTTGCGACATAGAGCAAGAGGGGCTCGGCCGGGCTCGGGGGGACCAAGACCGGGGGCGAGGTGAGCAAGGCCTTAAGCCTCGAGAGCGATTCCTCGGCTTCGGCGGTCCACGCGAAGTGTTCCGTCTTCTTCAGGAGTCGGTAAAGGGGTAGGGCCTTCTCTCCGAGCCTCGAGATGAAGCGACTGAGGGCGGCGAGGCACCCAGTAACCCTTTGCACGCTCTTGAGGTCATTGATCGGGCCCATCCTCGTGATGGCGGTTACCTTCTCGGGATTGGCCTCGATGCCGCGCTGGGAAACTATATACCCTAAGGGCATGCCTCGAGGGACCCCGAAGACACACTTCTCAGGGTTCAGTTTTATGTGATTAGCCCTGAGGCACCCAAACGCGATCTCGAGGTCTCCGACCAGGTTCCCGACGGTTCTGGATTTGACCACGATGTCATCGACGTAGGCCTCGACGGTCGGCCCTATGTGTTTCCCGAAGACGTGGAGCATGCATCGCTGGTAGGTGGCCCCGGCGTTTCGCAAGCCGAAGGGCATGGTGAGGTAGCAAAACATGCCGAAGGGAGTGATGAAGGAGGTCGCGAGCTGATCGGACTCCTTCATCTTTATTTGGTGGTAGCCGGAATACGCATCAAGGAAGCAAAGGGTTTCACATCCCGAAGTGGAATCTACTATTTGGTCGATGCGTGGTAAAGGAAAAGGAACTTTAGGACATGCTTTATTCAAACTGGTGTAGTCTACACACATCCTATCCTTCCCATTCTTTTTCTTTACAAGCACGGGATTAGCTAACCACTCGGGATGATGTACCTCCTTGATGAATCCGGCCTTCAAAAGCTTGTCGACCTCCTCCCCGATGATCCTGCGCTTCTCCTCGTCGAAGCGGCGCAGGCGTTGCTTCACCGGTTTGGACCCGGCTCGGATGTCCAAGGAGTGCTCACCGACTTCCCTCGGGATGCCCGGCATGTCCGAGGGACTCCATGCAAACACGTCGGCGTTCGCACGGAGAAAGTCGACGAGCACGGCTTCCTATTTGGGCTCGAGGGTGGCACTGATCGTCAGCGCCTTCCCATCCGCGAGGCCGGGGTCGAGCGGGATGGTCTTCGTGTCTTCCACCGTCTTGATGTTGCCAGCGTGGCGCTTGGGGTCGGGGATCTCTCCGGACAAGTCGTTGAGGGCCGCGAGGATAGCCGACTCCTCATGGGCCTCAGCTTTTTCCACGCACTCGATGTCGCAGTCATATGCGTGCTCGTAGGAGGTGTCGACGGTGATGACCCCCGAGGGCCCCGGCATTTTGAGCTTGAGGTAGGTGTAGTTCGGGACCGCCATGAACTTGGCGTACCCTGGTCTACCGATGACGGCGTGGTAGGTGCCTCGCCACGCGACCACCTCGAAGGTCAGCTCTTCCTTTTGGAAGTTCGAGGGGACGCCGAAGCAGACCGGCAGCTTGATACGGTCGATCAGGAGTGCCTTCTTCCCCGGGACGATCCCGTGGAACCCCCCTCGCGCTGGGCAGGAGCATGGTCCTCGGAATCCCCAGGAGGTCGAGGGTCTCGGCGTAGATGATGTTGAGGCTGCTCCCCCCGTCCATGAGCACCTTGGTGAGGCGGGTGTTGAGGATGATCGGGCCGACGACGAGCGGGTAAGCCCCTGCGTTGGGGATGTGCTCGGGGTGGTCGTCCTGATCGAAGGTGATCGGCGTGTGGGACAAGTCGAGGTACCGCGGGGCCTGGGCCCGAACGAAGAAAACTACTCGACGCTCCCTCTTGCGCTGGCGCGTGGTGAGGCGAGTCGAGGGTCCCCCGTAGATCATGCAGCAGTCGTGGATCTCGGGGAAGCCTCCTTTTTTGACATCGCCCCTGACGTGGGCGTCACAGGGCGGGTCTTCCTTGCCGTCGTCTCTCCTGGGGCCAGGAGGGACGAAGTGCTTTCGGAGCATGCGGCAATCCTCGAGGCGGTGGTTGGCCGGCCCCATATGATAGGGGCAAGGCTCCTTCAGCATCTTATCGAAGACGCCCCCGTCGGGAGGGGGCCCTCGAGGCTTCCGCTTGTCCGCTGCAGCGACAAGGTCGTCGGGCCCGTCGTCGTGCTCGACGTTGGGCTTGACGTTGCGCCGGCCCGGTTGGTTCTTCTTCTTCTTCTTCCGGCCGCCGTTGCCGTCGTTGTTCCTCCTGGGGCCCCTTGTTTCTCTTGGGCCCATTGTCCGAGCCCCCCGGGCTCATCCGCGTTGCCCTTCCCCTTCCCTGGGGGAATTTGGAAGAATGCGCCAACGGCCTCCTCGCCAGCCGTGTAGTTGGCGATGATGTCCATGAGTTCGTTGGCGGTCTTGGGGATGTTTCGCCCCAGCTCCCGCACTAACTCCTTGCAGGTTGTCCCGGCGATGAACGCCGTGATGATCTCATGGTCGGAGATGTGGGTCAGTGCGGTACGCTGCTTCGAGAATCGGCGGGTGAAGGCGCGGAGGGTCTCCCCTGGTTTCTGCTTGCAGCTGCGAAGGTCCCAGGAGTTGCCCGGGCGCTCGTAGGTGCCCTTGAAGTTGCCCTCGAATATCCGGACCAGGTCAGACCAGTCCTGGATCAAGTCCGGGGGTAGCTCCTCGAGCCACCTTCGAGCGGTGTCGGAGAGGAGCAATGGGAGTTGCCGGATGATGACGAGGTCATCTTTGGCCCCACCCAGCTGGCATGCTAGCCTGAAGTCCGATCAGAGTCCCAGATGAAGTCGGAGTCGATCCCCTCTGTACTCTACCTCGGCGTCCCCTTTTATAGACCAAGGGGAGGTCCGAGGGTACAGGGTCCTAATAGTAGAAGTATGGGCGGCGTATCCGCGGCACAGTGTTGGCGGAGAGACGTTGAACACTGTCGCGGCATGGCTTTCCCGTCCTTCAGGCGTCCCTGGTCGTGGCGGCAGTAGAAGTCGTCGCAGTGCAGTGTCCGCAGGCGGGCACGAGTCCCACGGCCGAAGCGGGACGGGGCGGATGGGATGGCTTCCGTACCGGAGTTGTTGAAGAGGGGGGGTCGAGCCCCTGGTCGAGGGAGGGGGTCGAGCCCTGTGTGACTCCGTCGCGTTCCCGAAGTCGTCGTCGAGGGTCGCACTGTTCACTTTCCGAGGGGTATTGTTGGAGTCCGTACTCGCGTAGTGGCAACAGTAGCGGCACAGTTGATGGGAACCGGGGACTGGACGGGGAGTTGGCGGATTTGACAGCGGACGCAGGCGCCCATGTCGTTAGGTGGGTTCACTTTAACCCATGTCGGAGCAGTTGGGTTAATCGAGCCCCTCGTCCGAGGGTCGTCCGCTCGACCCTTGGTCGAGGGGGAGGTCGAGGCGTCGACGGGGTCGGAGAGGTTGAAGTCGAGGTAGAGGCCGGGGGGTCGTTCGCTCGACCCCTCGTCCGTCGTCGAGGTGGAGTCGGGGGTCGTTCGCTCGACCCCTCGTCCGTCGTCGAGGTGGAGTCGGGGGTCGTTCGCTCGCCCCCTCGTCCGTCGTCGAGGTGGAGCCGGGGGTCGTTCGCTCGCCCCCTCGTCCGTCGTCGAGGTGGAGCCGGGGGTCGTTCGCTCGCCCCCTCGTCCGTCGTCGAGGTGGAGCCGGGCCGGGGCTTGTTGCCACAGTTGGTGTAGAGGGGGCCCTCGATTGATGGGCCGCGTCTCACCGAGTAGTGGGCTGATCCTTGCCTTAAAAATGGTTGCTATGTTTAGCGTTAATTTATCGAAGGGTTTAGGGTACCTCTTACCTTCGTACCCGACACTTAGTTTGTTTTGACTTGTAAGCACTTTTTTGCAAAGGAAGAGCAATAAAGAACAAAATAGTGGTTTTGTCTAGCATGCCACTTCATGACTCCCAAAGGACCATTTATCTTCGTGGATTGTTTTGTTTGATTCATAACAAGGATCACTTTTGATTCTACCCAAGGGGTTTAGTTTTAGTTATTTTACTTTGTAGAACTTTGTATGTAGAGATGCACCTTTCATTCGAAAATTATAAATTTTTTTGGATTTTTCCTAAGTCAAACATCTTCAATTTTGACCAACTTTATAAAATATACACCAACATATAGAAGATCAAATTTGTGTCATAAAATTCTCCAAGAAATATATTATGGTAGAGCACTTATTTAACTTGAAGTTGTTCATATTTTTTTCTAAGACCACCCTTTAGTTAAAGTTAGAGAAATTTGATTTAGAACAAACTTGAACTGAAGAATGCAGATAGTATTTCCTTCGTTCCAAAAAAGTGCAATTATAGCTCGGTTTAGAGTGAGTCAAACTTTCTTAAGTTTGACCAAATTTATAGAAAATAATATTGATATTTATGTCTTTAAATAAATTTACTATAAAAATATATTTCATATCTAATCTAACGATATTATTTATTTGGTATAAAAAATATCATAGATTTTCATATAGATTTTGGTTAAACTTGAAATTATTTGACTTCTTGAGAAATGATAATTGTTTTTTTAGGGGGTGAGGCAGGGGGCGGGTGAGGTAGGGAGTATCAAAGCAAGCATTTGCTATCTGACATACAACATGTCGTTTTCATTATATGCGGAGACAGAACACTCTGCACGCCGGTGTTCAGCTCTGAGTTATCTGTATCAAAGAAAGTAACAAACCGTACTGTATATGGGAAAGTAAAGTAGAAAATTAGGAGTTGTGCGCTCGACGACGTCAACATGCACATCGAGCATGCCATGGAGTTGAGCATGCCATGAAATAGAGCTCAGAGTCCATCAGAAATCCTGAACTGAAACGCATTAGCCCAATGCAACAAACCGTACTACAGGTGTCTAGGTGTACGAGGCAGAGTTTTCGCCGGTTTACAAATGTACGTCGAGGATCAGACGGTATTATTGGCGGCAGTGCAGGTCCAAGTTGTCTCCTGGCAGATCCAAACTTGTCTCCGGCACATCACACCTGTGGAGCCCTGCGTAACCGGCCATGAAGGCATGAACCAAGCTACTACTGTGCCGTGTGCTCACCTGTGCAAAATGCCAGCCGCCAAAAGAAAAAGCCCGTCCTTCTCTGCGAGGGCAGCGAGAAGATGGGGTGAGGCCGCGTGGCGCAATACGCGCGGCGCAACCGGTTTCAGCAGGAGATAGAGCAGAGCACAGCGGCCAGCGGGGGTAGTAGATATAACCTGTGTTTAGATACTGGAAATGAGCTGAAAAAAATCATATAGTACTTATCACGTCACACTGTAGCAATTTTGTTTTTATTTGATAATAATTGTCTAAACATTGATTAATTAGGTTTAAAATGTTCGTCTCGCAAAGTATAACAAAACTGTATAATTAGTTTTTTATTTCATCTATATTTAGTACTCTATATATGTGCCGATATTTTGATGTGACGGGAAATGAGAATTCGATGTGATGGGGATGTGCGCGGCACGGTGAAAGACCGGTGCGGCATCAAGGCGCCGTCATTCTCATCGGCGGTATTCGTCTCCAGCGCCGTCGCCGTTCAATTTAATGCCGCGACACGGGTGCAGTGACAATTGTCGCCAATCACCACTCGCTTGTCTAACTCTACGAAAGCGGCTGCCCTTATCAATCACTGCATGTTGCTACCACACTACCCGGCCCCTTCGATGTTAGTAGTAGTATGACAATTTATTTATTTATTTATTTGTTGTTAGAAAAAAAGGGATGTACTAGTATACTAGTATGTCCTTATATATATACCTGCCATTGTGTATGCTAGCTACTTGTCTATGCATCCTGGAACATAGAAATATACTGGTAGTATATTACTAACATATAAGTGCTCATTTCCCTGCAAAATTCAGATCACAATCGCATTTAAAGTCACGGACATATATCGTGAAAGAATGCTCTCTCGCGCGGGGCCATAAAAGCATATCGTGAAACAGAGAGTGTGCTACCAAACTGGCATCAGTCCATTCAGAAAGCTTTTAGAAGCGGGCACCAGCGGACAGGTCAGCTACAAAGAAGCGATGCAATCAGAGGCGTTAGCATTACGTCCAGGTTGCTACGCATGCAGTTGATACTAATGGATCTTTTTCATTGTCCCTTTCCAAGTTTAGGGATGCCGATGAGGGTTTAGGCAGAGGTGGTTATAAGCTTAGCTCGTCTGAGTATATGGATCGATCCCAAGCGCAACAGTCGATTTCGACATGCTCCTTTCTTGAGGGGGGACACGAGAGCGATAGGTACTAGATAGCGGTATAAGCTCATAAATCCTTCTTCCGTCGGCACTCGCGTGGATGTAACCTCTGCATGAAATCGACCTATGCATGACAGCATGAGTGCTTTGTGGCTCCATGGATTGCTACAACTACAACCTAGTAGCTTATTATGGCGCATTTGGAATAGCAATAACAATAACCACTCTGGTCTCTGTGTCGTCATCTCTCATGTGCACACATATATGAGGATGTTATCCTACACTCATGGTAAAATCTTCTATAAATGTCCTTTTGTATGGAGATATGCAGTACATGATCTCTTGTTGGTACTCCACTACCCCCAAATGCTGCTTTCCCTTTCAAATAATGCTCATCCAAGCGCTCTGGCTAATGTGTGACCATCACTGCAATATCTGTCGCTCACTCCATCACTGCAATATTACGCCGGCGAGCGCAAGCTGTAATCGGCTCAACCAACAACCCCAGCATGCTTAGCCGCCCCCAAACAACGTGGACCGCATGAGAAACGAACGAGCAACTACGCGAAACGACCCTACCGACGAGCATGGCGGCACCCCGCACGCGGCCGCTCATGCGCCGGCGAACACACGCACGCGCTCGATCAACCAACAACGCGAACGTACTCAGGACGACTAGATGAAGCTAGCGCAAGGCTCTGACTCGAAAATGACCAACCAAAACGAAAGACCGACGAGCGCACAGTCACGACGGCCATGAACCGCGGCGGCGCTCGTGGACAGAGCTCGACGGCTCGATTCAAGGGAAACCAAGCGCGTGAATAGTTCGAGGTACTCACCCTTGTAGGGTCGAGATGGCGGACTAGAGGAGGGTGAATAGTCTTTGCTAAAACTTAAGCGCTCCGGCTAACCGAATCAAATGCGGAATTAAAACTATCGGTCTAGCCAAGACTACACCCCTCTATCTATAACTCTAGCACCTAGCAAATATGTCTATTAAGCTAACTAAGGTGCCAAGCTAGGAGGCTCACCTAAACAAGTCTGGGTTGCAAGGTCACACAAACCTAAGCAACTAGTACTCTAAGCACACCGGGAGCTCCTACACATACTAGTAAGCAAAACACAAAGCACCTAAGCTCACTAGCAACACTCAATAGCAAGGCTACACAAGCCTAACTAGAGAGCTCAACTTACTTAGCTACACAAACTAAGCAATGTGACTAACAAGGCTACACAAGCCAATTAGTCACTCAAGATCTTACTTATAAGCTACACAAGCTAGAAGGCAACTAGTTAAGCTACACAAGCTAACTAGTTACAAGAGCAACAACTAACCACTAGCACAAGTAAGAAAGTAAATACAAGCTAGTGATTTGGAGAATGCAAACCACCGAGAAGATGTACAAGGTTGACACGATGATTTTTCTCCCGAGGTTCACTTGGTCGCCACCAAGCTAGTCCTCGTTGTGTTGACCACACACTTGGTGATTCGGCGGCTAATAGACGTTCACAAGCCTAGCCCACTAACTCGGACGCCGCAAGAATCCACCCACAAGTGAGGGTAGCTCAATGACACGCTCAACTAGAGTTGCTCTTCGCGATCCCCACGGGGCGAGCACAACACCCCTCACAAGCTCTTCTCCGGAGCGCCGCACAATCTTCTTGCGCGCTTCGACGGAGCCACAAGCCACCAAGCCTTCTAGGAGGTGGCAACCTCCAAGAGTAACAAGCACCACGAGCTTGCAAGTCGATCACCTAGTGCCACACGAAGCTATCTCTCAAAGCAACGCACTAGTAATCGCTCTCTCACACAATCAGATGAAGTCTATCAAGTGTGTGTGAGTTAGAGGGCTCCCAACCAAGCACAACTAAGGGTAATACAACCCCAAGGTGCTCCCCTAGCCCCAAGGGCCGGCCAAGGGCTATAAATAGCCACACCATCGAAACTAGCCATTTTACCCACTCACTGGGCCTTCTTGCGTACCTCTGGACGCAAGTTCATAGGGGGTCCGGACCATCACGCGCGCGTCCGGACCCTCATAGCCATTAGAAATTGCCCGTTGGCGCGCTCACCGCGCTCTGCCACGCGTCTCCGGACGCTTGCAATAGTGCCGCACCGGACCTACAAGCTGCGTCCGGACCTCCACTCCAGAGAGCGCCAGACACCGGACGTGCGTCCGGATCCCTGCGTCCGGACGACAAACAGCGTCCGGTTCTTCACTCAGAGCCGTTAGAGAGAGGGTAAACCTCCGTACGCAGCGTCCGGAGTTCCCAGTCCGAACGACAAACAGCGTCCGGATCTCCTGCTCCTGATCAGGCACACTAGGGTTTGCTTCCGGACGCATCCGCGATGGTCCGGACCAGCAGCACCCTTGCGTCCGGAGCTCATACCCGAGCCAAACCGAGCTGCCACTTTTTCCTTGCTTCTCAAGTGTTAACACAAATGTGTTCTTCACCTTGTGCAAGTGTGTTAGCATTTTCACAAATATTTTCAAAGCATTTTCACTTGCTTCTTACCACGCCACTCGATCCTAATTTATCGCAAAGTTAGATCGCTCACAGTGGCACTAGATAACCGATATGCAAACAAGTTTGCTCCTCTTGATAGTACGGCTATCTATCCTAAACCCGATCATAATCTTATCTACACACCTATGACCGGTGAAATGAAATGCCCTATGGTTATACCTTTGCCTTGCGCATTCTATTCCATCTCCATCTCCAATGTTGATACAACACATGCACCAACCACTTGTCAAATGATATGATCCACTCCATATCATCACATGACTGTGTTGGTTCATCGATCTTGACCTCACTTGCTCTTCACTGTTGCCTTGGTCCATCGGCGCCAAGCATCACCCACTTGCCCTTCACACTTGCAACCGGTCCATCAAGCTAAGCCTCATCTTGATCTTCTCCACCTTGATCACATGACTCCATGTCATGTCTCATGTGCAATAAGCTCCTTCATCATACAATCATATGTGAACTAATCTCCTGTGTATATATCACTTAAACACATATTAGTTCACCTAAATTGTCACTCAATTACCAAAATCACATAGGAATTCTCAACCCTGGTCACGGAACACCTGCTATCGCGGCCGGAGATGAAGCAGAACGACCGGTCGACGAAGACCGTGTCGGCGAGGAAGTTGAACCGAGCGGCAACGTCAATGTTCCCAGAGCTACGGTCCACCAAAGAAGAAACGGAGAAGCCGACGAGGATCAGTGATGAACGAAGAGGAAGAAACGAGAAAGAAAGAAACAATGCGGCTCCTGGTTAGCCCGGACAACGGCGGACCAGAGAGGCGGCACTCTCGCCGGAGCCGAGGAAGAAGATGATGCGCCGGCGATTTGCGCGTCCCCCACTTCAACCGACTGGTGCGGGAGGTGTACTAGCTCAAGGCGAAAGCTATTACGGTGGATGGCGATCTTGGGAGTGACTGGAACGCTTGTGTGAGCTCGGCGACGCGAAGTGTTCGCGCGGAGGAGCAGAGCAGGGCAGAACGCGCGGCGTCGAGCGTGGAAAGAGAGGGCAGGGGTGGATGGTGTCCCGTTTTGTAGACGGCAACGGGGCCGTGGCGTTGCCACACACCTGCTGCGACGCCTACTGAGGCCAGGAGGCGCGCGGTGGCCGGACAGATGTCGGCGCCATGACTCAACTCGACATACAGGTGTTCGGTGAAATGTCCAAACTGCCCTGCGACTGTTTTTGCAAAAAGCTCAACCTTCCAGGGATTTTCATGAAAAACTTAGAACACAAAAGTTTCTCCAAATATCATGATCTACACTTTTGGCAACATACACTTTTTCAAATTCGGCCTAGAAATGAAAATGCATTTTTAAAAATTTAAAAACCTTTTTAAATGAATTTCCCCCTTTCTAATTACTTTAAAAACTTGAACAACACTTGAAAAATTATAAACACAACAAATGCAATTCAAACAGAGATCTATCATATTGCTTAAACAACCATATGCAAATTCTTTATAGATTTTGAAAATCATGTTTAGGGTTTAATCCACCCCCTCTGGGAATTAGGGTTTGGATTCAAATTTAAATTTTGGAATTTGAAAAGATGACCCTGCAATCACACCATGGATCAAACATAAGCAAGTAAACTCATTTTAGTTCAATGCATATCCAGGTTTTCAAATAAATGAATGATGCTTCATGCATATGATGACATGATCAAGTTTTAATTAAGTGCTTAAACACTAGGGGTGTTACACGCGTCCGACGTCAAGGCAGCGAGGGGGCCGCGTTTGGCGGTGGATCCAGCGTCGAGGCGGCAGCCCGTCCGACGGCGGCGCGTTCGGCGTCCCGACAGCGTGGGGGCAGCGCCTGGCGGCGGATCCGGCGTCAAGGCGGCAGCCCGTCCCGACAGCGTGGGGGCAACGTCTGGGTTTTTTTGCCAATCCGGCAGGTTTTTTTTTCCCGGGAGGTGGGAGCAGGCTCGGGGTTTTTTTTACGGGAGGTGGGGCGCTCGCGAGTCCGCGCAGACTCCTGATGTTTTTTTCTTTTTGTCGGGAGGTGGGAGCAGCGTCGGGAGGCGTGGTGAAGCCAGGTAGACGGGTCCTCTCCGTATTTTTTTAGTTGTAGTAAGTATGTATGTAGATATGTAGATTTCGTGTGCAATTTGTATGACAATATGCAATTATATGATGCTACATATTGGGAAAAAATGCTCCTTTGCTACAGTACTTTTATTTATATTGTGTCATGCAATTTTTTTAAGGCAACACGTACATAATCAACAAAGAATATATATTTATGTTTTTGATATAGGTACATGTTTGAATCTTCAGCTAGGGAAAAAAAAAATCTTATCTTAGTCCATTTTGCAAGGTAAGAACGCGTTTGCTCCACCTTAATATGCATTATACATGCTTATCTATTTTGGTTCACTATAAGATTGCAAACATTTATATCAAAACACTACTATAGAACTACTAGCTTTTAGTCCTGGTTTTTTGAACCGGGACTACGAATTACATTTAGTCTCGGTTCTTGCAACAAAAAAAATAATGCATCTCACCGCTGCGTCCCTTGAGATTCGAACCCAAGATCTAGCGCGTAGCTTACCACCCAACCTACACAGTAGATCTAACAAAAGATGAGACATTTTTCTTTTGAACTAACCAAATTAAGGATCTTTAGTCTCGATTTGTAACACCAACCTGGGTTAAAAGGTTCTACCAACCGGGGCTAAAGGTACTGTAGCCGGTTAGTATATAAAACTAGGAGTAATTCGTCTTTATTCTCGGACATGAAATTTATCGAGACTGTTGCACATCGACCAAAGGTCTGTTTTCTAGTAGTGAGAGTGTGTGATGGACAACTCTTCTGTACACGTAATCAAGTCTTAACCATCACACTTAATTCATTCGTAGAAAGAGTATCTTGAAAGATTACGGCATCGCAAATGTCTGAAGTACTACTACGCAAATCTAAAGTTTTCTCGTAATACTTCGCCAACTTGTAGAGAATCTAACAATGCAACCAATGCAAGTATCATGCACACTACTAGATACTCTCTCTCTCACACACACACACACTGCAGTCGATCTGTGCCCTGGGGACATGCATATATATGCTCACAAGTTGCGGTCTAGTAGCTGGCTATAGCGTGCAGCCAAAGGACAAGCTCCAGACAATCACCTCGATGACACTATAGATAAACATTTGAATCGTTTGATCCTGCTTGTTTGTTTTATCAGCAGGCTCCCGAGAAAACCGTTATGGAGTTACCAGACACGAGAGGAACGTACGGCTACTGCTGTCGTGCCGGAAATGTAGGGCCATATCGCTAGCTCTCTCAAGCTTCAAAACATCACATGGACCATATGACCCCCAAGGGCGCAAATACCAAGCCCCAGCGGTAGGCAGGCAGGGAAGCAGGCTCTCGCTAATCTAGGATTAGTGTCCTGCTAATCTCATGGCAGAGGGGATTAGCCCGGACCAAATCCGCGTTAGTGGACTGCCAATGGATTGTCTGGTCCAGCGGAGAGATATGTGTGTTGCGGGAAAGTTTAGATTTGACTCCATAGTGGCATGGAGAAGCGTGCAAAAGATTACCCTGGCTCGAGGCATGCTTGGATTAGGTTATTTTGGGGCGGTACTGCCAGTGTGCAAGCTTCATTTGTTCCGAGTGACTACGGACAGTCGTCCAAAGCAAGAAACAATGGAATATATATATATGTAGTTTTTTTTTTATCATTGAGTGACTAATGACAGTCGTCCTAAGCAAGATTCTATGGGATATATATAGTTTTTTTTAATTCTTGAGTGACTATAAGGACAGTCGTCCTAAGCAATAAACTTGAAACATATTTTTTCTACTTGATATGTCATGGAGATGCTACACTTAGAAACTACATTACGGCATGGATAGTTTCTACAAAATATTTTTTAGCTGATTCACTATCTTTTCTTTTTTTATTATCTACTCCCTTTGTCCAATTTTTTTTCTAACATAGTATCAAGTTAAAGTATTTTAAGTTTGACTAACTATATATAAAAAGTATAAATAGTTATGATATCAAAGACATGCTATTAGATTATCGTGAGATATACTACTTATAATATAGGCATAATAAATATTAATATTGTTACCAATATATTTGGTCAAACTTTGGACACTTTAAGCAAGAATGTATCTAGAATTACATTCTTTTGAATTACATTCTTTTCTGAAAAGATGTAGTATATATCACACGACTTCTGTTTTGGATCTCGTGTCAATATAGTTTCTTGTATGAGTCATTTTCTTCCCTAACTCCTCTAGTCCTTAGTTTTAATATAATATTGCATCGTCATTTTGCTTACTTGATATCTTAATTAAAATTAGGATACCGGTTAGTAACTAATAATTGCTACCACCCATGGCTTTCGCATTCATTACTGCCAACTGTCTCCTCAACTATGTTGTGTGCACTCATCATGCATGGTATTCATCAATCTGTTTGTATTGTTTGATGTCTACTTCAAACACCATCGCCAAACATCCACATCGTTGGTCTTATGTTAGATCATCTAAATCTGCCTTCTCTCTTTGTGTAGCACAACCTCATCGCCAATGTAGCCGACTCTTCCTCATTGACCATGTCTACTTTGATAATAACAAGATGAATATGTACCTTCCACCCCAATATTCATTGGTGCCTTTCTGTTGGTCCCTTAGACATGAGTACGATTGAAGCCTTTAACCTACTACATCAGTGTTGGTAACACACTATTTACTGCCTTTGCACTCGACGATTCCAAGGCTTGGCAAACTTGGGGCATACTTCGTCTTTTGACTGCATCATCCTCAACATCAACCTTCTCCCTCAGCTGTGTTGACACGTCACAGTCTCTGTCTAAAGTAATCATGATGCCTCATCATGCCGTCATGTGCGACAACCTCGATTTCAACAACCTTGATAGATCCATCTACTACACCTATTCTACGCATGCCATCCTACAACACAACTACTTGCCCTAGTGCTCGACCACTTTGATGTCGTCACTAATGGCTACCACCTTGCTCGAGTAGTCTTGTTGTCTTGCACTCTAGCTACAACGATTGTGACACATAAATTGCTAAGACTATAGTGGGGTATCCGTTCACCGACTTACAACATGTGACTTCTTCTCCAATATCACGATTTGTGTTGCTCTCGCTTTGCTTGTGGGGAGATCTTTAAGTACTACAGATATACGATTGGTTTGGTAGAATATAAATAGAGTTTGGGTTTGTTCCCATATACACATGACCCTAACTTAATCCCTTGTTCTAGCAGAATATTAGTTAGCTAGATATATTTTAAATTATTAGCCAGTAGATCCAAGCAAAAACTAAGTTATAGCAGAACTGTTGTTTATGGCTAGAGAGACGTTATATATTTTGACGAGAACCGAATCTATATATCTTAGAAAGCTAATTCTTGTACGTTATATATACATGTCTAATTCAAATATACAAGCTAGATATCCACATCATTCGCCACTATATATAGCTATCCACGTTATTTCCATACTTTGTCATTCTAGTATACTCCTAATGTCGTCTTAACGCAAGCTATATACGGAGTATATCATCTCCACTTAATTTCATTTCAAATCGTTTGCAATTTTTGCGTCAACGCGCTTGCTATCTTCTAGTAATGACAACGTCGAAGACGACACTTGCTTTGAGGGGGCCCAGCGTGCTGGGAGTAGATCGGGTTGTAGCAAATCAAGTACCCGAGAGTGTCCTGGTGGACCAGTGGACCAATAACTTAACGCTGCACTTGTCCCTCGTCATGCATCGAGACCATGTATAAAAAAAAGGTGACGACCCGATAGATCGATCGCGTGAAACTTTGTTCGCATCTATCGCCGATCGATCGATCTGCCGGGTTAGTTGCTTTGCACATTAACTCCGACGAGGATGGGATCGCGGGAGTTAATGACACCCACATCTTCTGGGGCTCGGTCGGTCGGAGACGATACACATACACGCAACATGCCGGCCGGCCGGTCAGTTTTTCGTTGCACGTTTCTTTTTGCAAAATAAGCTTGGACTGCTGCTGGAGACGCGGTCAGACGCCAGCACGTAGTACTGCTCCAAGTATAGGTTAAGCACGGCACTGTACTGTGTGCTCCTTTGATTGCTGAACCCTAGGCTGTATACGTGGACTAGCTAGGGCCGGCAAATACATGAACCGTATGCACATTGTATATGTATATATAAAGGCCTGGCAAGTGTGATCGATACGATCCGATCTGTCCCGGCGTCTCGGACAGGGCTGTCACGGGCGTGCCGGTCGATCCTTGGACAGTATCAGGGGCGGTTAGTTGTTTGTGTGTTCTTGGTGGATATGCGTGCCACCCGGGCCGGGTTTGGTTTCTCGGCAAATGATATACTACTCTCTCCATACTAAAAAATATTATTTTTTAAATAAGATTTTAGTCAAACATTGAAAATATAAATAATGAATAACTTTTAAGTTTTTGAGTTTGAAAATGTGAAATCTATATCAATAGATTTATCTTAAAAAATACTTTCATAAAAATATACATATATTATTTTTTCAAAAAATAAGCACTCAAAGTTAGGCTTTGGAGACCGCATCTTTTTCCAAAACGATAACTTTTTTGAGTATGAAAGGAGTACGTACTGTGTGCTCTGGACGATGAAATGAGACCGAATTTTATCACGTTGCGTCTGAAGGGAATCGAAGAAGAAGCTACTAGCGTGTGTTGAAATAAATCGTTGATTCGATCGATTTGGGTGCATGTTTAGTCAAAGAGTGGTCGCAAGCTAGCCATAGATGATATAGCTAGCCGGCCGGCCTATATAGAGATCTAATAAGCTAGATATGCATGCATGGTGGCAATAATATCTGCCTAAATTGATGCACCCTAACCCTAGCTAGCTAGTAAACTCCACCAACTCCGATCCGCCGTACGTCTAGCTCGATGAAAGATCGATCGATGGAATGGACTCGAAGCAGCAGTAACATAATTGGGGTACTACGTTTATTTACAATATACAAGGGAGAAGAGTGTCATGTACTGGGCTTATGGGCTATGATACGTATCCTAGCCCATAAGCCCAGTACAAGACAAAGAGCACCCAAGAAGAGCAAGCACCCAGTCACCCAGGAGCATCAAGCTGCATGCATGCATATATCGCACCGTGGCACGTCGTCGTCGTGTAGACGTGTACTGTCATGCATATGCATGATGATGGAGGACAATGCGATGTGGCGCGTGCTCCCGCGTGGACTTAGCGACGGAGACAGGCACACGGCCGGGTCGGGGGCCGGGGCTGGCCAGCCGACCAAACGGCCCTTAATCTTGGCGCGCGTGACCTCCATACCGGCCGGCCGGCCCTCCAGCTCTCTCTCTCTCGCGCGCGCGCACGTCCGGCCGCAGCAAATTAAACGTCCGTGTCCGTCCCCGCCGGCCGGCCAACCGGCACGGCACCGCGGGCTCGAGGATCTGTATGGTCCCGGAACATGCATATTTGTTTATGCCGCCTCCTGCCAATATGCGTGTCCGCCGCGGATGGCTGCAGCGCGCGTCGTATCGTACGTGATGCACACACGGCTGGCGCGTGCGACAATATAATGTAATCGGCGGGCCACAGCGACACGACCGGGCGACATTGGCACGAGTGGTGTCTGGGCGTGCGCGCCTGGGGTTGCACTTGCGCGGTTGCGGCGGGGCATGGGCCGCGCGCGCTGTAGCCTGTAGTACGCGCTAACCATCAAGCTAGCTAGCTTAGCGGCCGCCGCCGCTGATGAGGTCGCGGCCGGCCTGCCCGAGCGCCGAGCGGTGCGGTCGCGAAATGGAACGTGCGTTGGTAGGTATCAGGTCGCGCGCCCGGGTGGAGCTAGCGTGCCGTCGCTCGTGTGCGTTCAATTCCCTCCTGGATTTAGGCCGGCGCGGTATGCGGTCACAATGCCATCTGAAAATTTCGCTTTGACCCGACCGACGACGCTCGCTTTTGCTCCATCTCTCGGTGAAGATGGAACGTGCAGCACGCGGCTTTGTCGAGCTTAATTTCGGGTGACGATGATATTTTGCGCGTATGCCGCGGAACCGAGATCGTACACGTCGACACCTTTCTTTTTTTAGGTAGAAAAAAAAGAACCACTTATGGAGTAGTACTCCAGGGGTATTTACTAATACTACGTACGTGGAGTAGATGAGTAGTAAATGAACGAACAAATGATGGTCAGCATTGTCCTCTGCTCGATCTGGAGTCTGGATGATCAGCATGCATGCAATGCAAATGATGAGGTCGGGACGAGCTAGCCATGTGGACATCGGCCGGCAGATCGCGCAAGAGGTGCCAGTGGAAATAAATTAAGTGGGCTCAGGGTGCACCGACTTTTTCGTGCGACCCCTGCGTAGATGGCTGACACTGACACGTAGATAAACAATTCAATCAGACTGACACTGGTTTGAGTCGTTCAGGGTTCTAGTCATATATACGGGCACTGGTTTAAGTCATTCAGGGTCCCAAACATGCATGCACAATGACTTAACGAGAATGTTAAAGCAGATAACACCATACAATATTTAGACATTTAATTTTCTCCCCGACCACGTGTCAAGCATCCATGATGAGCGCTCTTTCGGTATCCGAAGTTAATCTGAGTATGCATGCATGTAAAAGATGATCTATCAGGATTTACCATTTGTCTTGTCCTCCTCATGGATGAGCTCTCAGTTGGATGATCAGCATGTGCATGCAAATGATGAGGGTCTGGACGAGCCATGCATGTGTAGAGCGGCCGGCAGATCTATCGCGCGAGAGGTGCATGCCAGTGGCCCAGTGAAAATTAACTTCCAATCCAAGTTGCGCATCGCCCGACAATTCGACACGTATGGACGGCAAACCCGGGTAAGTGGGCAGCTGTGTGTGGGAGTCTGTTTCACTTTCACCGCTGTCAAAAAAAAGAAGGCTCAGTAGGGAGTACTACGAATGTAGCCAGAAAAGAACAGCCGATACAACCATATCCTGTCGCCGACCAGTGACAAGCGAGGTTGTGTTCAGGATAGAAAGGCCGGCCCGAACAGTGAATGACATCCGTCCGGCGCGGCCGTCTCCATGCATCATGCATGCACGCCGTGCGGTTGGCGGCCTTTAGTTAGTTTCATCTCTCTCTCTCCAGGTCATCACTCTTTTGACCGATGAGCTCCAAAGCGTATGGGACAAAAGAGTTTGTCACGAAAAGAAAATGTGAAATGACAAGATATATAGTACAAAGAGATAAGAATTTCCGGCTTTTCTATGTTGTCGTTGTTGGTGTACTAGCTGCTGATATACGAAATGTCATGAGTTTTTTTTTCTCCTCGCATGAAAATGAGTAGTTAATTGTGTCATACTCTTACTCTTCGACATTAGACTAGAATTCACGACATTTCATATACTATATATATAGTATACATACGGCTTTGTTACACATGGAGTATACGTTATTATACATATGCGAGGAGTTTTCACGTGCGAACCTTTGCAAGCATAAAGATATATATACTGCTATATATCTAGTATACTCCACATTGAAACGAAGTGACCACCGTACCAGAAAGTATCCATATATCTTCCTTTTTTGCATGGAGTTGATCGACAGAACCATACTACGCGTAGTCCTGTGATCCTGTCTGCTTGTATAGCAGTGCACTACTACAGAGTAGACCATAGTAGACCTGACGGCTCTACGACCTGTAGGCAGTCCTTGTACATTTTTCCATGGTCCTTTGGTCATTTCTGTAGTAAGACTGTAACTAGCGGTTATATATACAGCCCGTCTCTATAGTAATTTTGCATAGTAGGACTGTATAGTGTAGGACACACACACCTCGCAGCTCGTACGTGTACTGCTGCCTACACACAGCATGTTTTCTCCTCAATGGTGGTCCTGTGTTGACCCCAACTGTTCACTAAAGGACAAATAGACAATGTGGTGTTAGGGTTGCGGCAGGAAACACACCCACCATAGGTATGTTTCACACCGCGACAACCACATTTAATTTGAGAATTGAGAGGACGATAGCTGCTTTTCTTACCCCATCATGCAATATTCCTGCCCGTATATATGCGCACTAGCTAGCTACAGCTGATTATGTTTATGAGAGTTTATCTCGTCCCTGCCCGTGTATTATTGTTGTCTCGTGTTGATCGTTTTTGTGAATTGTGATCAGTCTCTATTATATATTACTCTCTCCATCCCAAAAAAATTTAGAGAGTCAAAGTATCTTATATGACAATTGTCGGTGTTATGACCCGGGAGTCAAGACCACCAACGAGTAAATTTGTATATCGCGTGCTCCCTCTCTCAGACGTGATGCAAGATGGACACAAGGTTTATCCTGGTTCGGGCAAAGAAGGCCCTACGTCCAGCGGGGGGAGGATGACTTGTATTATCTCGCACCCAAAGCGTGCTCGTACAGGGGGGTACAAGCTATGTTACACGGAGTCGGCCACCCGAGGGGTCGATCGAGTGGCGGGGTGTGTGGAGCGTGGAGTGTCAGAGTCTAAACTAGGGTCCCTGAGAACGAAAGTCCGATCTCTGAGAAAATGGAAAAAGTCCCCGAAGAAGTAGGAGCCGATCCCCTATACTCTACCTCGGCGTCCCCTTTTATAGACCAAAGGGAGATCCGAGGGTACAGGGCCCTAACTGTAGCAGTATGGGCGGCGTATCCGCGGCACAGTGTTGGCGGAGAGACGTTGAGCACTGTGCCAGCATGGCCTTCCCGTCCTTCAGGCGTCCCCGGTCGTGGCGGCAGTAGAAGTCGTCGCAGCGCAGTGTCCGCAGGCGGGCACGAGTCCCACGGCCGAAGTGGGACGGGGCGGATGGGACGGCTTCCGTACCGGAGTTGTTGAAGAGAGGGGGGTCGAGCCCCCGGTCGAGGGAGGGGGTCGAGCCCTGTGTGGCTCTTGTCGCGTTCCCGAAGTCGTCGTCGAGGGTCGCACTGTTCACTTTCCGAGGGGTACTGTTGGAGTCCGTACTCGCGTAGTGGCGACAGTGGCGGCACAGTTGACAGGAATCGGGGACCTGACGGGGAGTTGGCGGATTTGACAGCGGACGCGGGCGCCCATGCCTTTAGGTGGGTTCACTTTAACCCATGCCGGGAGCAGTTGGGTTAATCGAGCCCCTCGTCCGAGGGTCGTCCGCTCGACCCCTGGCCGAGGTAGAGGTCGAAGCGTCGATGGGGTCGGAAGGGTCGACGTAGAGGTTGGGGGGTCGATCGTTCGACCCCTCGTCCGTTCTTCGTTTGTCGAGGTGGAGCCGGGGGGGAGGGGTCGTTCGCTCGCCCCCTCGTCCGTCATCGAGGTGGAGCCGGGGGTCGTTCGCTCGCCCCCTCGTCCGTCGTCGAGGTGGAGCCGGCTCGTGGCTTGTTGCCGCAGTTGGTGTAGAGGGGGCCCTCGATTGATGGGCCGCGTCTTACCGAGTAGTGGGCCGGTCCTTGCCTTAAAAATGGTTGCTATGTTTGGCGTTAATTTATCGAAGGGTTTAGGGTACCCCTTACCTTCGTACCCGACAGTAGCCCCCGAGGCCCCAGAGGAGTGATTTAGGACTCCTCTGGGGGCTATGATACGCGTTTCCCGGAGGTTTTGTCCTTGGCCTGCAGGGTTAGTGAGAAATCCGATTCTCTGCGGGGTGCGCGCGAGCGCACCCCGCGGGGGTAGCCCCCGAGGCCCCAGAGGAGTGATTAAGAACTCCTCTGGGGGCTAAAATACGTTGTATAGTGGGGTCTTTTAAGGATACCTGGAGACGTGGGACCCTGTCGAGGGGTCGATTCCATTCCTTTTCCTGAAAAGAGAAGTGTTCGAGGGCGGCTGTCTAACCCTACCGAGGGCCAGCCTTCGCTCCCTCGAGCACCACTGGAGTCAGAGCGCCCCGCCCGAGAGGTCGACTCTGTCTGCCAGGTTACGAGTTTTTCGACCCTCTTTCGTCGAGGGGTGCCGTGCGTAGTCGGGCCCTCGAGCCCTCGAATGGCTAGGCCTTCACTACCTCATAGCGTCCTTCCCACGAATCCTTTCGTTCGGATTGTGGGGTGAAGAGCATCGCGCTATCCTCGTTAGGACGAGCCCGAAGTCCTCGGTGAGCTGTTCTCGGGCATGAGTCCATTAGAAATGGTGCCTTGTGCGGGTAAAAATCCGAGTGAGAACTTTGACCCCGTTCGATAGGGGTCGACTAGTGGCCCGGAGGCGTTCTCATTGTTAAGCAAGCCGTACGGCTTACTAAGCACGACCATGTGGATCACCAAGGTGCCAACCCATTCGATAGGAGTTGGTGGCTCGATGCCTCCCAGCGCAGGGATCCTTAGGTGTTCCTAAGTATGCCTCGGATATGTCCCAAGGAGCCTCGAGAGTTCGTTCTCGAGCTACCGGGACATCCCTGACTCGTGTACTCGAGGGCAGCTGTCGAACTCTGTTCGTGGAGCCAGCCTTCGCTCCCTCAAGATTTGGGGGTGGACCCGAGTCCGTTAACCATGGGTCCTTCCTGACCTCAGGCACTCGAGGGCGGCTGTCGAACTCTATGTAAGGGCCAGCCTTCGCTCCCTCAAGATTTGACGGATGATTTGTCATCTGACGCTATCCTCAGGAGGAGGAGTCCTGCCTTGTGGACCGCCGAGGGGAAAAGCAGGTGGTTGTTGTATTGAACTTGGGGACATACCTGTGCCAGAGCTCTCGAGGGAGGCTGTCGAACCCCTGGACGGGCCAGCCTTTACCCCTTCGAGGCCATGGAACGAACTGCAGTTGACGACCCGAGGCCAAGGCCTCGGGTACTCGAGGGGGGCTATCGAGCCCGTTCGTAGGCCGGCCTTTGTCCCCTCGAGATTTTGGGGGTGGACCGAGGTCCTAACCCGAGGTCATTTCTGGCCTCGGGTACTCGAGGGTAGCTGTCGAACCCTCTTTCGAGGGCCAGCTCTCGCTGCCTCAAGATTCCTTACCCTCGAAGACGTCGTTTCTGGCCGCGCGCCTTTTTAGGCGATGTCCGTTCGGTGCAACAGTGGTGGTTGCAGGGCGGAGTGCGGCGCGGAGCCCGATGATGGGACGGGACGCCTTATCCTGGAGGGAATACGAGGAGGGGAGTACAGGCGAATTAAATGCGGAGATTCTCTTGCTTGTTTGCCGGATCCGTCCGTCGGCCTCCCGCGTATAAGTAGCGAAGGTGAGGGGTCTGGTGCTTTTTCCGCGCACTTGCCTTCCCCGCCTCCTTGCCTTCGCCTTCCTTGCCTTCTTCTCTCCGCCTCTGCCTTAGGCGTCCCGCGAGCAGGAACTCTGCGTGAGCGAGAGAGAAAGGGAAAGATAGGAAACGTACCATCCGCCTCCAAGTTCGAGCAAACCGCCGTCCCCATGGCCACTTTCGTGCTCGTCAGCGCCGATGACTGCCCGCCTCCTCGGTCCGTCACTCGCGTCTGGCGGGATTGGTGGAGAGTGGTCTTCTCCGGCCCGTTACCATGGCGGAGAGGCCGGAGTGGATAGTTCCGCCGCGGGACCACGCCGAGCCCAACCCGCCGGAGGGGTACGTGGTGTCGCTCGAGGTCTTCCACCGGGCGGGACTGGGTGCCCCACAAAGCCGATTTCTGCGCGCGCTCCTCTACCACTACGGCGTGGAGCTCCAGCACCTCACCCCCAACGGCGTCAGCCAGGCGGCGGTCTTCGCCGCGGTGTGCGAAGGCTACCTGGGGATCGAGCCCCACTGGGAGCTGTGGCTCCACATCTTCAAGGCCAGCATCTTCCATGCCTCGGTCGACAAGGGCACCCGCCAGAGGGTCAGAGCCGGGTGCTGCAGCATCTCCGTTAAGCGGCCGAAGTTTTGGCTCCCGGCGAACCCGTCCTCGAGCCACTCCGGATGGCACTACGGATGGTTCTACCTGAGGAACGACGACGATCTGCTCCCGACGTACACCGGGAGGACACTCGATGCCGAGCCCGACCGATGGGGATATGGCGTTCCGACGGACAAGCAGAAACGCCTCGACGGCTTATTGGACGCGCTCAAGCGTCTGAAGGAGAACGGGCTTACCGCGGAGATCGTCGCGTCGGCGTTCCACCGACGGCGGGTTGTGCCGCTGATGGCTCGACCCCTCCGCATCGACGAGATGGGTCCGGGGGTCGATCTCTCGGGCTGCCGCTTCGTTGAAGAAGAACTGGCCCCGGAACGGGTGGTCAGCCGCGTCCGCCGTTTCTTCGCGGGGGGGTTCGACCCCAAGAACATCGCGAAGATCCCCATGAAGCCGGACGAGGGCTTCTTTGAGCTGGTAAGGTCCTTTCCTCCGGTTAGAGTCCTCGCTCTCGTCCCTTCCGTCCTCTCCGCCCGTGCTCTAACTGCCATGCGTTCCGCAGGGGAATGTGTCCTACAAACCCTCACCTCCGCCGGTGAAGGAGGGCCGGGCCACGAAGGAGGAGAACCGCCTCTGCGCGGAGAAGCAGAAGGCCGACAAGGACAAGGCCAAGGCGAAGACGGCCAAGAGGGCTTGGGAGAAAGAGCCGAGAGATCAGCGCCGGGCCCAACAGAGGCGGGAGGGCCTCGAGGAGGAGTTGTCGCCCTCGGAAGAGGAGGACGAGGAGGAGGAAGAGACGAACTGGAGTGATTTGGAGGAGGAGGAGACGACGCCTGAACAGGCGGCCGTTGTAACTGGTGGAGGGGAGGGGTCGACCTCGAGGTCGGCCCCTTCCGTTGAAGCTGGGCCACGGGCGGAGCGCCCCGTGGCTTCGCAGGAAGTCGTGCCGCGGTAGACGCGGTCGCAGACGCCGCGGTCCTCGTCAGGGGGTCGTCCGAGCGAGCCCCCGACGCCCGCCGCGTCGAGCGCACAGGTGCTGGGCCCACCGGCGCAGGTGGGGACCGGCAAGGGGACGAAGGTAGCGCCGCCGTCGAGGAGTCGATCAAGCGAGCCCCCGAAGCCTGCTGCGTCGAGCGCACGGGCGCCGGGCCCGGCGGCGCTGGTGGGGGCCGGCAAGGGGACGACGGTGGCGCCGCCGGCCCCTGCCCGGGAGAAGGTGCCAAGAGCCGCCTCGACGCCCGCCCCCCGGGTGGTGGTGCTGAAGAGCTCGACCAGCCCGTCGGTCACCACGCCGAAGCGCCGGGCTCCGAGGGGGTAAGTTGCTTTCATAGACGTTGTCTATATTTTCTTTTTTGTCGATAATGACACGTGCTTACCGTTGCGCACGTCTTTATTTTTCAGGTCGAAGCGCCCGCAGGGAGCCGCGCCCCTCGCCCCTGCCAAGAAGCTGAAGACGGGGGGCTGCGGTCCAAGCAGCCGCTGAGGTCGGTCCTGCCGCCCCGCCCCCTTCGACGGTTGCCCCCGAGGCGGCACGGGCAGCCACGGCCCAGGAGGTGGCGGCGCGGGGGGAGGCGCAGGGGGCCTCGGCGTCTGCTTAGACGGCGGAGGAGGCGAGCCCGCCGGCGGTGGCCGCCGAAGCGACGGTCGTGGCGCCCGCGTGGCCGTCGGAAGAAGTCGCATCTGGCGCCCCGGGGTGCGCGGAGCTTTCGACGACGGCGGTCGCGGCCGAGGAGGTGGAGGTGGTCGGGCCTCAGGCCCCTGCGAACGAGCGGGAGGCCCCGGCTCACCCAACGCCGGGGCGTTGGCCCGAGGGTCTAGCTGCGCTGGAGGCTCGACTCCAGTTCGAGCGCGAGGGTACGACTACCGCCGCGCCCGAGGGCCCCTCGACGACGCCGGGGCTCGAATAGGGGGGTCCGGTCGATCGCGCCGAGGGAACGCCCGCGCCGGCGCAGGGCGGGATGTTGATGGAGTCCACCCCCGCCCAAGTGGACGAGATGGTGGCCGAGCTGGTGGACCCAGCGGAAATGGCCATCATCGCGGCTCCTCGGGCGGAGCCGGAGGTGGCTCGGCCTCCCCTCGGGTTGGGGGGCCGCTGTCTCGAGGTAAGTCACACTTCGACTCGCTCGAGATGCGGTGGGTTCGCCTTGCTGGGTGTTAACTTTTTGGGGTCCTTCATGGCGCAGGGCCGTCTTACTGGCCGGGGTCTTCTTCTACCGGTGGCGATGGCTTGGCGGGGCCATCGACGTCCTCGCGAGGCGGCCCAAAGGACGGGAGAGGACAGGCGGAGGAAGCCTCGCCCCTTTCCGCTTATCGAGGAGGGGGGACCTGCGCGATGACGTCACGGGGACGGTCGAGCAGAGGATCGCCGCCCGCAGCGCGGCGTGGGGCCAGGAGGTTCTCGAGGTGGCGGACCCTCGAGACCCCGAGCGGGTTTTCCTCACGCTCGACGACCAGACCGAGCTCCGACAGTGGGAGCACGTCGAGGAGTATCGGGCCTGGTTTGAACACTCGGTACGTCGCGCTGCGGAGGTCGCCGCCGCGGATATACGCGAGGGAATGGAGGTAGGTTCTGTTCCACCTCAGATTATACTTGAATTGTCTGGCTACCATTTGTTGATGGTCTTCGTCTTTATCCTCGTCAGTCGCTGTGGGTGAGGTCTTACGAGAAGTCCCAGTACATTCTCCGGGTACAGGGACAACTCTCGACCCTCCGCGCCTCGCTGGATAAGGCGAGGGATGAGGTCGCCCGCGCGAAGGCGGAGGCGGCGACTGTCCAGAAGGATGCTGAGTCGAAGATCGCCCACGCGAAGGCCGGCTACGAGGCCATCCAGAAGGAAGCCTGGGAGGCCTTGTCGTCGGCGCAAAGGAAGCTCGATGACGCCCTTCAGTCGACCGTCACCGTCGGGCGGAGCAAGATGCTGCCCTCGAGGCCCAGCGCAAGGCCGAGGAGGAGGCCGCCCGGCTGAGGGAAGAGCTGGCCCGGGCGACGGAAGGCATCCGAGGGCTCCGGGGAGACCTCGACGCCGTCTCCCGCGAGCGCGATGCTCTGGCCACCTCGGAGGAGAAGGCTCGAACCCGCGCGACCTCCTTGGGCGTGGTGGCGATGAACCAGAGGAGGGCCCTCGAGGACGCAGGCAAGACCATCGAGGGCCTCGAGGCCAAGGTTAAGGACCAGTCCTCCGACCTTGACAACATCTGCCGCCAGCTCGAGGAGGCCGAGCAGGCCTACTCCACCCTGGACGTGCAGGCCCAAGGTGAGTGCTTCGGGTGTTGCAGAATCTGTCCTGCCTCGACCCTTTTTCTGCTTTTTTGGGTTTTGGCTGTTGCGTGCTTGTTTTGGCAGAGCTTGCGAAGGAGAATGCCCGCGCCCACAAGGACCTGGACAATCTTCAGGGTCTTCTCGGCACTGAGGCGAACCTCAACGCGACGCCTGCGGCCGCCATCAACACCTTCTACAATGACCTCTCGGTCAAGCCGGAGCCGGAAGTCGAGGGGGATGCTCGAGGGGACTCCTTGCTGCGCCGCTTCTATTCCATGATGCGGGGGGTGACGGAGAACGTCCGAGCCGCCCTGCATGTGGGTGTGAAGCGGGCCCTCGCTGTCGTCAACTCCCTCTACGACGTGGACCTCAACCTCGTTGTCGACGGGTTCGCCACCGACCCGAAGCTGACCGAGGGAAGAGAATGACGCGAAGTGCCAGGAGTTGATGGATCACGCAGAGGTGCCTGAAGGCCTGCTGGCGAGACTCTTCGAGCCCGAGGTGATCCCCTCGGTGGACGAGTAGCCCTCGAAAGGTGTCGACGGGTAGTCCCGGGCCTGCGAGCCATATCCGGACAAGAAGGTCCATGTAATAGTTAGGCTTTTGTACTGATACAATGTCAAGCCCCGAGGGCTTTTTGTGTATAATGCGTTTTGATCGAGATGCACACAGTTGATATTGTTTTTTCGAGCTTTCCCTGCTTTTCTTTGCCTGAGTCGACGCTTGTGAACTAAGTGTTCGACGCACGCTCTTATCCCTGGAAGGGGGGGTGGCGAGCGGGGATACCGTAGCCCTGGGGCGTAGGTGGGTCCCTGGCTCGACGACACCCTCGACCCTTAGGGAGCTCGAGGCGCCTTTACTTAGTTGAGAAGCGTACTCGAGGGAAAGAACGAGAGGGAGAGTCGAGTTTCGAAAAAATGTTCGAGTTTTTTGGAGACTCAGGAGGGGGGTGCCCCCCCTGTTAGCCCCCGAGGGAGGCTCGACTTTGCTGAGGCAAAGTCGAGGCTACCTTAGTGCTATAGACGGGTTCGTCTCATTATTTCTACTTCTCGAGGTCTCTCTGTTTTTCTTTGCCTAAGTCGACGCTTGTGAACTAAGTATTCGACTCACGCTCGTATCCCTGGAAGGGGGGGTGGCGAGCGGGGACACCGTAGCCCTGGGGCGTAGGTGGGTCCCTGGCTCGACGACGCCCTCGACCCTTAGGGAGCTTGAGGCGCCTTTACTTAGTTAAGAAGCGTACTCGAGGGAAAGAACGAGAGGGAGAGTCGAGTTTCAAAAAAACGTTCGAGTTTTTCGGAGACTTAGGAGGGGGGTGCCCTCCTGTCAGCCCCCGAGGGGAGCTCGATTTTGTCCGGGCAAAGTCGAGGCTACCCTCGAGCTACGAACGAACGTGAAATGTGTTTCGAGAACATTTTATTCATTCGAGAATTTGTACATAAATGCGAAAATGTACAAGGCCCTGGGGCCTCAGGGATAGAAGCGACGTAGCTGTTCGATGTTCCACGCGTTGGTGAAGATCTCGCCCTTCTCGTTCTTCAGTTTGTAAGTGCCGGGCTTCAGCACCTCTGCCACGATGAAGGGTCCCTCCCAAGGTGGTGTCAACTTGTGACGCCCCTTGTTGCTTTGTCGACGGCGCAGAACGAGGTCGCCGACGTTGAGGTCCCTTTTGCGCACGTTTTTGTCGTGGTAGCGCCGCAGCGTCTGCTGGTACTGTGCCGACTTGAGGAGGGCCATGTCACGGGCTTCCTCGAGCTGGTCGAGGGAGTCCTCTCGGGCTACCATGTTGGCTTGCTCGCTGTAGGCTTTCAGTCGAGGGGACCCGTACTCGAGGTCAGTCGGGAGGACGGCCTCGGACCCATAGACCAAGAAGAACGGAGAGAACCCCGTGGCTCGACTCGGTGTCATTCAGAGACTCCATAGCATAGCGGGCAGCTCGTCGACCCACCTCCTGTCATGCCTGTTCAGCCGATCGAAGATCCTTGGCTTGAGGCCCTGCAAAACCATACCGTTGGCACGCTCGACCTGACCGTTAGTTCGAGGGTGGGCGACTGCGGACCAATTCACCCTGATGTGGTGATGGTCACAGAAGTCCAGGAACTTTTGGCCGGTGAACTACGTGCCATTGTCGGTGATGATGACGTTGGGGACCCCGAAGCGGTGGATGATGTCGGTGAAGAATAGCACGGCTTGTCGAGACCGGATGTTGGCGATGGGTCGAGCCTCGATCCACTTCGAGAACTTGTCGATAGCCACGAGAAGGTGAGTGTGCCCACCCTTGGTTCTTTTCAGGGGGCCGACCATGTCGAGCCCCCATACTGCGAACGGCCAAGTTATGGGTATCATCTGAAGGGCTTGGGCGGGTAGGTGGGTCTGCCTGGCGTAGAATTGGCATCCCTGGCAGGATCGAACGAGTTTGGTGGCGTCGTTGACAGCCGTTGGCCAGTAGAAGCCCTGTCGAAAGGCACTTCCTACCAGCGTTCTCGGCGCCGCGTGGTGGCCACAAGCCCCTGAGTGTAGGTCCTGTAGTAATGCCCTCCCCTCCTCGAGGGTGAGGCAGCGTTGAAGTACACCCGACGGGCTACGTCGATATAGTTCGCGGCCATCCCCGTATAGGACGTAGGTTTTGGCACGTCGAGCTACTCGACGGGCTTCCGTGCGGTCTTCTGGGAGTTCGCCTCGCGTCAGGTACTCGAGGTAAGGCGCGCGCCAATCCGTCGGAGGGGTTGGCGTCGCGGCGGCCCCGTCAATCTCCATGACCTCTCCCCCGCTCGAGGGGGGATCGGTCGAGGGGGGTGGGTCGACCCCTTGCTCGAGGGCGGGAGCCCCCGAGCCTAGGACGACGGATGGTGTGTGCAGATCCCGCGAGAAGATGTCGGGGGGGGGGACCATCCTTCGAGTAGACGCGATTTTGGCCAGCTCGTCGGCAGCTTCGTTGTACCAACGGGCTACGTGGTTGAGCTCGAGGCCATAGAACTTGTCCTCGAGCCTTCGGACCTCCTTGCAGTAGGCTTCCATCTTAGGGTCGTGGCAGCTCGAGTCTTTCATCACCTGGTCGATCACCAACTAAGAGTCCCCTCGCACGTCGAGGCGTCGAACCCCGAGCTCGACGGCGATGCGCAGGCCGTTGACGAGGGCCTCGTACTCGGCGACGTTGTTGGAGGCGGGGAAGTGGAGGCGGATGACGTAGCGCATATGGACCCCTGAGGGTGATATGAACAGCAATCCGACGCCTGCTCCCGTCTTCATCAACGACCCGTCGAAGTACATGGTCCAGAGTGGGGGTAGTTGGGTGTCGGTCCATTCTGCAACGAAATCTGCCAGTACCTGAGACTTGATGGCCTTCCGAGGGGCGTAGGAGAGGGTCTCCCCCATGAGCTCAGCGGACCACTTGGCAATCCTTCCCGATGCCTCCCGGTTCTGGATTATGTCTCCGAGGGGGAAAGATGAAACCACAGTGACCGGATGGCCCAGGAAATAGTGTTTGAGCTTACGCCGAGTGAGGACGACCGCGTACAGCAGCTTATGGATGTGGGGGTACCTCGTCTTGGTCTCGGAAAGGACCTCGCTCACGAAGTAGACAGGCCTCTGAACCGGCAGGGCGTGTCCTTCCTCCTCCCTCTCAACCACTATGACCGCGCTGACTACCTGGGTAGTCGCTGCGACATAGAGCAAGAGGGGCTCGGCCGGGCTCGGGGGGACCAAGATCGGGGGCGAGGTGAGCAAGGCCTTGAGCCTCGAGAGCGATTCCTCGGCTTCGGCGGTCCACGCGAAGTGTTCTGTCTTCTTCAGGAGTCGGTAAAGGGGTAGGGCCTTCTCTCTGAGCCTCGAGATGAAGCGACTGAGGGCGGCGAGGCACCCAGTAACCCTTTGCACGCTCTTGAGGTCGTTGATCGGGCCCATCCTCGTGATGGCGGTTACCTTCTCGGGATTGGCCTCGATGCCGCGCTGGGAAACTATGTACCCTAAGAGCATGCCTCGAGGGACCCCGAAGACACACTTCTCGGGATTTAGTTTTATGCGATTAGCCCTGAGGCACCCAAACGCGATCTCGAGGTCTCCGACCAGGTTTCCGACGGTTCTGGACTTGACCACGATGTCATCGACGTAGGCCTCGACGGTCAGCCCTATGTGTTTCCCGAAGACGTGGAGCATGCATCGCTGGTAGGTGGCGCCGGCGTTCCGCAAGCCGAAGGGCATGGTGAGGTAGCAAAACATGCCGAAGGGAGTGATGAAGGAGGTCGCGAGCTGATCGGACTCCTTCATCTTTATTTGGTGGTAGCCGGAATACGCATCAAGGAAGCAAAGGGTTTCGCATCCCGAAGTGGAATCTATTATTTGGTCGATGCGTGGTAAAGGAAAAGGAACTTTAGGACATGCTTTATTCAAACTGGTGTAGTCTACACACATCCTATCCTTCCCATTCTTTTTCTTTACAAGCACGGGATTAGCTAACCACTCGGGATGATGTACCTCCTTGATGAATCCGGCCTTCAAAAGCTTGTCGACCTCCTCCCCGATGATCCTGCGCTTCTCCTCGTCGAAGCGGCGTAGGCGTTATTTCACCGGTTTGGACCCGACTCGGATGTCCAAGGAGTGCTCGGCGACCTCCCTCGGAATGCCCGGCATGTCCGAGGGGCTCCATGCGAACACATCAACATTCGCACGGAGAAAGTCGACGAGCACGGCTTCCTATTTGGGCTCGAGGGTGGCACTGATCGTCAGCACCTTCCCATCCGCGAGGCCGGGGTCGAGCAGGACGGTCTTTGTGTCTTCCGCCGGCTTGAAGTTGCCAGCGTGGCGCTTGGGGTCGGGGATCTCTCCGGACAAGTCACCGAGGGCCGCGAGGATAGCCGAATCCTCACGGGCTTCGGCTTTTTCCACGCACTCGACGTCGCAGTCGTATGCGTGCTCGTAGGAGGTGTCGATGGTGATGACCCCCGAGGGCCCCGACATTTTGAGCTTGAGGTAGGTGTAGTTCGGGACTGCCATGAACTTGGCGTACCCCGGTCTACCGATGATGGCGTGGTAGGTGCCTCGCCACGCGACCACCTCGAAGGTCAGCTCTTCCTTTCGGAAGTTCGAGGGGACTCCGAAACAAAACCGGCAGCTTGATGCGGCCGATCGGGAGTGCCTTTTTCCCCGGGACGATCCGTGGAATCCCCCGCGCTGGGCAGGAGCATGGTCCTCGGGATCCCCAGGAGGTCGAGGGTCTCGGCGTAGATGATGTTGAGGCTGCTCCCCCCGTCCATGAGCACGTTGGTGAGGCGGGTGTTGAGGATGATCGGGCCGACGACGAGCGGGTAAGCCCCTGCGTTGGGGATGTGCTCGGGGTGGTCGTCCTGATCGAAGGTGATCGGCGTGTGGGACCAGTCGAGGTACCGCGGGGCCTGGGCCCGAACGGAAAAAACTTCTCAACGCTCCCTCTTGCGCTGGCGCGCGTGGTGAGGCGAGTCGAAGGTCCCCCGTAGATCATGTAGCAGTCGTGGATCTCGGGGAAGCCTCCTTTTTTGACATCACCCCTGACGTGGGCGTCACAGGGCGGGTCTTCCTTGTCGTCGTCTCTCTGGAGCCAGGAGGGACGAAGTGCTTTCGGAGCATGCGGCAATCCTCGAGGCGGTGGTTGGCCGGCCCCATATGATAGGGGCAAGGCTCCTTCAGCATATTATCGAAGACGCCCCGTCGGGAGGGGGCCCTCGAGGCTTCCGCTTGTCCGCTGCAGCGACAAGGTCGTCGGGCTCGTCATCGTGCTTGACGTTGGGCTCGACGTTGCGCCACCTTCGGGCAGTGTCGGAGAGGAACAATGGGAGTTGCCGGATGATGACGAGGTCATCTTTGGCTCCACCCAGCTGGCATGCCAGCCCGAAGTCGGCAAGCCAGAGCTCTGGCTTGGTTTCGCCGTTGTACTTGACCGGGCTGGTGGGTGGACGGAAACGTACGGGCAGGGAGGCCCGCCGGATAGTTCTTCCGAAGACTCGGGGCCTCGGCGGCTCCGGAGACCGACATCGGTCTTCGTCGCTGTTGTAGCGCCCACCTCGGTGAGCGCTGTAGCCTCGAGCCTCGGCGTCGCCGTACCGACGTCGGTTGTTCACTCGAGGGGGGAGGTCGTCGACGAGGCGTTCCTGAACCGGTCGTTGCTCGACCTGGCCCTGGGGCGCCTTGTTTTGGTGGACAGAGACCTCCCGATTCTGTCGAGGGGGCGCTGCTTGTCGCTCAGAGGCAGCCCCTCGACGCCTCGAGGCCGAGCTCTCCGCCTGCTGCAAGGCCGCAGTTTGGAGCAGCCCCTGGATTTCGTCCCTGATACGCCGTGCCTGGGGCGTCGATGGCGCTGGCATGTCGCGGAGCAGCATCGCGGCAGCTACGACATTCTGGCTGGCGCGGTTGAAGACTCGGGGTTCGACGTTCCCCTCCTTGACGATCTGCCGGTGGACTTCCCGGGCCCAGTCGCGAGCTCCTCCACCTTGAGGACGCCCTCGATCCCGTTCGAGGGCGTGTTCGAGCTGCTGAAGACGCAGACGCTCCTCCTCGAGCTTGCCGAGAAGCTCTCGGACCTGTGTAATCTGGACGTCGGGGGGTGGATCGGCTCTATAAGGACTTGGGGGGATGGCATCTCGTGCCGGTGTAGCATTAGCCCCTCCCCCTTCTTCGGTGGCCGCGGTATCGTCGACGTCCTCCTGGAGGTCGGCTTGCTCGTCGAGGTGGAAGCACTCCCGAGTGGAGTCGTAACTCTCGTCGGGAGAGTCCGAGTCGGGGTCGGCGTGGTAGAAGTGGGGGAAGAGCCTACCCGTTTCTTCCTCCTCCAGGCGCCGCCGTAACGTGCCCCACGTACGGGGCAGCTCTGGCTCGCCTGGTGAAGAGGTGGTGACGGGATCGGTCGTCGCCCACAACAGAGTCCATGGAGACTCGTCGTATGTATGTATCCGCAGCCCTGCGAAGGAAGAGTAGAGTCCGGCACTGTTGTGGAGCCCATATGGGAACGGGTCACGCGGTGGGGTGACGGTATCGAGGGTGTCGGAGAGGCCGCAGGAGCCTCCGGGGACGACGACGTGGCAGAGCCAAAATCCCGCTCGGGGAGACGCCCGCCCTCGGCCCACAAGCGTGGGTCAAGCGGACCCCTAGGAGAAGGGGCCGTGTCGCCAACTGGGACCGGGGGAACGACATCCGACGCCCCAGAGCTCGCACGACGGCGAGCGCGTCGAAGCCGCTCGCGCCTCCTCCTGATCGCAGGCCAGAGTCGCAAGCGGAGGGACCGTCGTCTGATCCTTGCTGGCTTCGGCGCAGCGGAGCTGCTGATGTCTAGGCCACGGGTGGAGGGAAAGACTATGAAGTCGCCCTGGTCCGTGGAAACGAACCCTAGACTGCCGAACCAGACGACGGTGGTGGATGGAAACGGTGGGATGGTGGAATCCATCTGAGAGAGTAGTTCGGAGTTGATCGACACGCGAACCCCCCTACCTGGCGCGCCAACTGTCGGTGTTATGACCCGGGAGTCAAGACCACCAACGAGTAAATTTGTATATCGCGTGCTCCCTCTCTCAGACGTGATGCAAGATGGACACAAGGTTTATCCTGGTTCGGGCAAAGAAGGCCCTACGTCCAGCGGGGGGAGGATGACTTGTATTATCTCACACCCAAAGCGTGCTCGTACAGGGGGGGTACAAGCTATGTTACACGGAGTCGGCCACCCGAGGGGTCGATCGAGTGGCGGGGTGTGTGTGTAGCGTGGAGTGTCAGAGTCTAAACTAGGGTCCCTGAGAACGAAAGTCCGATCTCTGAGAAAATGGAAAAAGTCCCCGAAGAAGTAGGAGCCGATTCCCTATACTCTACCTCGGCGTCCCCTTTTATAGACCAAAGGGAGATCCGAGGGTACAGTGCCCTAACTGTAGCAGTATGGGCGGCGTATCCGCGGCACAGTGTTGGCGGAGAGACGTTGAGCACTGTGCCAGCATGGCCTTCCCGTCCTTCAGGCGTCCCCGGTCGTGGCGGCAGTAGAAGTCGTCGCAGCGCAGTGTCCGCAGGCGGGCACGAGTCCCACGGCCGAAGTGGGACGGGGCGGATGGGACGGCTTCCGTACCGGAGTTGTTGAAGAGAGGGGGGTCGAGCCCCCGGTCGAGGGAGGGGGTCGAGCCCTGTGTGGCTCTTGTCGCGTTCCCGAAGTCGTCGTCGAGGGTCGCACTGTTCACTTTCCGAGGGGTACTGTTGGAGTCCGTACTCGCGTAGTGGCGACAGTGGCGGCACAGTTGACAGGAATCGGGGACCTGACGGGGAGTTGGCGGATTTGACAGCGGACGCGGGCGCCCATGTCTTTAGGTGGGTTCACTTTAACCCATGCCGGGAGCAGTGGGGTTAATCGAGCCCCTCGTCCGAGGGTCGTCCGTTCGACCCCTGGCCGAGGTAGAGGTCGAAGCGTCGACGGGGTCGGAAGGGTCGACGTAGAGGTTGGGGGGTCGATCGTTCGACCCCTCGTCCGTTCTTCGTTTGTCGAGGTGGAGCCGGGGGGGTCGTTCGCTCGCCCCCTCGTCCGTCATCGAGGTGGAGCCGGGGGTCGTTCGCTCGCCCCCTCGTCCGTCGTTGAGGTGGAGCCGGGGGTCGTTCGCTCGCCCCCTCCTCCGTCGTCGAGGTGGAGCCGGCCCGTGGCTTGTTGCCGCAGTTGGTGTAGAGGGGGCCCTCGATTGATGGGCCGCGTCTTACCGAGTAGTGGGCCGGTCCTTGCCTTAAAAATGGTTGCTATGTTTGGCGTTAATTTATCGAAGGGTTTAGGGTACCCCTTACCTTCGTACCCGACAACAATATAATAACATTTATGATAACAACTATCCGTTATCAATATATATTTTTATAGTATGTCTATTTGATGTCATAAATCTTATAGTTTTCTCTATAATTATTAGTCAAACTTGAGATATTTTGAATCTTTACAGTATCTCTATGATTAGAGATTCTTGGAATTTATTATAATTTGGGATGGAGGATGTACTAGCTAGCTACTTTATTAGCATTATTTGAAACAGATAATGAACTGTCATGTCGGTAATAACCATACAATTTTTCTTCTCCAACCTTAAACAGAAACTCTACTAGATTAGTAGTAGTAGTAGTAATACTTGGCCACTTGAAAGGAACCTGCATGCATGGTCAGGGCTAATCAAGCCAACAACACGACAGATGATAGAGCTAGCTGGGCAGGCACCGTGCAGCCCTACACAGTAGAATCTTACGTACAACACGAGGAAAGCTGATCCATGCAGCGCATGAGCATGCATTTGGCCTTTTCTTCCATTGCACAAAAGTTGAGTCCCCAGTCGTACTGGTCGCTTCGCAGAGAAAAAAGGAGCAAAGATTTCGACGTACTACGCCGCGCGTACTTGAATTGGCAGGTTGCACAACATGGCTGAGAAAAAAGTCCTATCCTTGCAGACCTGCAGCTAGCTAGTACACGGCCCATGCTCTTGCTTTCTCTCTGCATGGATTGAACCCCGGCCGGCTGCGGCGGGACTGGTGGTTTTGGCAGCTACTACTATCATGCATTCACGTACACACACCATGCATGCACTAGTACGTACTCCGTCCCGTCTATCTATCCAAAGTGGCGGGGGCCACGTGCTGGCCCGGTGCCGGCGCTTTAGCGCGTGCCAGGAGGAGAGGCGCCGGCCGGCCGGGGGTTACCAGCTGTGTGGTGCTCAGCCATCCGCGCGAGCAGCAGCTAGCAGAGATGCCAGTCGTTGATCGGTCAGCGTGCCAGCGCTGAGTCGTCGTCATCGTCGATCGTCGTTCCCGTCGCCGATCGATCGATCGGTCATGCGCCGCCCAAGACTAGCATGCATGTGAAGAGCGTGCAGTGCGTTGCGTTGCGTGGAGGGAGCGCCGCGCTTCCCGTACGCGCGCGCGTGTTTTGCTGAATTTTCCGTGGAGGTAGCCCCGGGACCACGGGCCGCGCCCGGTAGGCGCGTGTGGATCGCCGCGCGTGGTGTTGGCTCCCGGCACCGGCTGACCACCGGCCATGCATGCGGCCGCGTTTGGTGGGCGCTGTGCCGCTGTGCCGAGAGCCGGCCGAGATCGCACTCGATCGCACCGGGGTCTGCACGTACAGTACAAGAGTACGACCTTTATTTTCGCCCCGCTGGCCTCGATGGAATCGACAGTGTTGGAAGCACGAGTTCAACTGTGTAAGCTCATCAGGTTCTCGTTGTCAGCTTGAATTCTCATGAATTCATGAATGACAGGTGTGTATATAGTACGTACTCTCTATGTCCTAAAATAGATGTTATTCTCGCTTACCGAGAAGTCAATATTATTCAACTTTGACCAATCACAAATTTAAAAATATTAATATTTATAATGCATAAATAGTATCATTAGATAGATCTTTGAATATACTATCTAAAGAAACTTGTTTAGAGGTATAAACATTGCATGTATTTTCTACATACCTAGTCAAAGTTAAGAAAGTTTGACCGGCACGCATCTCATAACGACCTCTATTTTGGGACGGAGGGGGGAGTACTACGTAGTACTCTCTCCGTCCCTCAAAGAATCAATTCCTAGAATCCATGTCAGTCATTTTTTTTAATTTGACTAACTTTATAAAAAAATATAACAACATCTATTACTTAAAATGAGCATCATGTAAAAATATATTCTTAGATAAATTTAATGATATTAATTTGATATCATAAGTTTTAAAAATTTATTCTAGAAATTTGGTCAAAGTTTAAGAAAGTTTGACTTAGGATAAACCTAGAAATCCATTCTTTCAGAGACGGAGGGAGTAGTAAATTAATTTTTATGCCACGGCGGGGGGATTGCAATCGTTAAGGCTTGTTTGGTAGAGATGTGCTACCCGATTCTCCAACTTTGCTCCTTTGTGAAGTAATTATATGACTAAAAATGATTCTATTTAATTGTTTAACCTAAACTCTCAAAATCAGTATGAAGAATCACTTCACAGAATTATGCCAAGCTATTTTTTTCAGTTCTCAGCCTCTTAGTTCATTTTAGATAATCACTTCACAAAAACAATAGAGAATTAGTTTTTACTAAAAAAATATTTTTCGTAGTCAAGAAGTGATTCTCGTGAGAATCAGCTCCATGGAACGCTCTCAAATGACCCCTTATTATAGAATGGCTTGAGTCATCCTGCTCTCTCTTTTTTTGTTGAGAAAAGTCATCGTGCTCCTGTCTGGCTATGGCTGCAGCAAACAGATAGTAACCGGGCATGGACGGAGTTGCCAATACAAGCGTCCGAGGAAGTCCGACAGTTCTTTCATATATCGACCTACACCTCCGTCGGCAACGGACGCTCCACAGCCTTTTGGACGGGGAGGTGGCTCCAGGGTGAGGCGCCACAAGACATTGCACCATCGCTACTAGTGTTCGTCGACCGCCGGAGCATCCAGTCTACCACAGTGGCCGAAGGGCTACAGAATCGGGCCTGGGTGAGACAAATCACAGGGGGAATCACCGTGCCCATCGTGCACGAGTACCTCCGTCTTTGGCACCAGGTATCACAGACATAGCTCACCGAGAGAGAGAGGACCAGATCATTTGGCGATGGACGACGAACGAGAAATACACGTCCAAATCAGCTTATCGTGCCCTGCAGCTCACCTCCCTCCCGACCCCGGGCTACAGTCGGGTTTGGGAGACATGGGCTCCGCTACGCGTCAAGATTTTCCTATGGTTGGACGTCCAGCGACGACATTGGACTGCGGACAGAAGACGACGACACGGTCTTCCGGCAGATGAGCACTGCTACCTCTGCGACCAGGAGACCGAGACAATCGACCACATCATCGACTCTTGCTCCTTCTCCCGGCAAGTGTGGTGGAACATCCTAGCCACGATGGGGGTAGATGCGTCTCACATCGGAAGAGAGTCCATGCTGGACTGGTGGGACCATTGGAGGCTGAGATGGCACGGAGCAAAACGGGAGGGCGCTGACTCACTGTTCGCCCTGGTGGCATGTGAGCTGTGGAAGGAGAGGAACGCCCGCTGCTTCAAGAGCGCACAGGCGTCAGCCCCACAGCTACTCAACACCATCTCGCACACCGCCGATCTATGGATCGAGGCCGAGGCGCGAAACCTAGGCCATTTAGTGCGTGAGTAGTCCGCGTTTGTGTCCTTGGACCGCCCATGGCTCAGTCTTGTTTCCTATAAAATCCTTCAAGACACGGGTTCGGGCAATGTTGCGTCTGTAAAAACAAATCTCTCTTCTACTTAATACAAAGATACGCAAGCCTTTTGCGTATTTGTCGGTGTTATGACCCAGGGGGTCAGGACCACCGGCTAGTAAATTTGTATATTGCGTGCTCCCTCTCCCAGACGTGATGCAAGAAGAACACAAGATTGATCCTGGTTCGGGCGCAGAAGGCCCTACGTCCAGCGGGGGAGGATGGATTATATTATCTCGCACCGAAGTGCTCGTACAGGGGGGTACAAGCAGGTTTACACGGGGGTGCTCAAGATGAGCTGAGGCCTACGACTAGCAGGGCTACCCTAGGTGCTCGGTTCGTTGCTTGAGAGATCGATCAAGCAATCGGGTGTGGTGTATGCGGGTCAGAGCTGATGTCCGATACGAATGCGCCTTCGTATTCGCATTCGCTTGCGCATCTGTCCTTGTCTCCTCTATCCCAGCGTCCCCTTTTATAGACCAAGGGGAGACCTGAGAGTACAGAGTCCTAAACTGTAGCGGTATAGGAGGCGTATTCGTGGCGCCATGCTGGCGAAGGGACGTCGATCGTTGTAGCGGCGTGGCCTTCCCGTCCTTCTGGTGCTCCAGGGCATGGTGATGGCAGACTGGACGCTGTCGAACGTCATGGCGCAGTGCGGTCGGCCTTCTGTGGACGGGTACGAGTCCCACAGTTGACGCGGGACGGATTGGACGGGAGCCATGCCGGAGTGGTTGGGGACGGTGGTCAAGCCCCCCGGTCAAGGGGGGGTCGAGGCTAGCGTGACCTTGTCGTATCCCTAAAGACACTGTCGAGGGCTGCTCTGTTCATGGCTCGAGGGGTGCCTCTGGATTCCGTACCTACAACGTGGCTACAGCGGCCGCACGGTCAACGGAGGTCCAGGGCATGAGCGGTGAGTTGATGGATTTGACTGCGGTAGTGGGCGCCCATGGCGTTAGGCGGAGGCAGGTAGGCGCGTTGGATCCCCTTTAACCCATACCGGCAACAGGTGAGCTGACCGAGCCTCCTGCGCGCGGGTCGTTCGATCGACCCCCTGTCCGTCATTCGAGGTCGAGGCGGAGGCGGAGGGGTCGTTCGTTCGACCCCTGTCCGTCAATCAGGGTCGAGGCGTTGAGGTTGAGGGATATTCGATCGACCCCTCTTCCGTCATTCGGGGGGTTAAGGCGGAGGCGGAGGGGTCGTTCGTTCGACCCTTGTCCGTCCGTCGAGGTAGAGACGGAGGGGGATCCCTCTTACTGTTTTTCCAGTAATGGGCCGGCCCATGACCGGTCCCTGTTGCCGGTGAAGGAAACCTTTGCGTGATGGGCCTTCCTTCATTGACTCGGACGGTTGATCGGATTCTGCCTTAAAAATGGTTGTTATGCTGAGCTTTAGATTATCACGCGTTTAGGGTACCCCTTACCTTTGTACGCGACAGTATTCGAGAAAAAATACGAGTCACCCTATTGATCAATCAAAGAAAAAATACGAGTCACCTTAGCCTAGGCAGGCTACCAAGCCCAACGCTCTTGAATGATGTGGCAGTTTTTCTTGGGCTTTCGTGTATGGGGATACTCTTGTCACTGGCCCGTTGAACTGTACTTGAGAGCGATTGTGCACGCACAACTTCTGGCCCAACAAGAACCTGCTATCTGGTCCCGTTATGTCTTGTTTGGTTCGAGCGGCCCATAATCGATGTCGGCGCAATCGGATCCCAGCCCATACATCTCGTTATCCTGTCCGATGCCGTAGCGAGCGACCCCCGACTCCTCCCTCGCGAGGCCGCAACTCCCCCGCAAACTCGTCGAGTCGTCGTTAATTGTGGGCCTCCGGCCCTGCCTTTCTTCTCCCATTTCCACCTCTCTCTCTCTCGTGGTTCTCCCGTTCCCCTCGCGTGCGCTGTCTGTAGCGGCGACGACTGGGCGATCTCGCCGCCGCTTAAGCCAGGTGCGCAGGTCTGCCTCTTGACACTTCGCCGGCGACGAGCAGCCAACAGGTACGCCCAGACCACCCGTCTCCTCCGTCCCTGCTGTGAAACCGAGCACCCAGATCCTAGCTTAAGGTACTTGTATTCGGGTCGGATCTGATCCAATTAAGAACTTCAATTTTTTTTATCGAGTACGAACATCCGGGTCTCTCCGAGATCTTTGGGCGTGAGGTTTAGAAGCGTATCATGTGGTTCCGGCTTTTGTTTCGAAGGAATTCGATATTCTTTTGTGTGATTGAGCTAGTAGGCGCAACGTCCAGATCCATAGATAGTTACTTGGTCGGTGTGTTCTGTAGAATTTTGATCCGCGCCTGTTTCTGTATAGTATATATATATGAGCTGTGGGGTCGCGTTATATGTGGTGGGTTTGATGTTTGAACTGTGGGTAGTTTCCTTTTGTTAATTCTGTGTGTCAAGCGGCATGGTCATGCAATTGTAGTTAGATTTTTGTTTGAAGGTTGGTTTGGGACTCAAGCTAATTATACGAAGAAGATTATATCATTTTTTTTTATCATGCAAATTGCCTGGCCTTCTATATGGTACTGGCAACAATAGGTACCAGTGTACCACAAATTCACTTCTTCATTTTGTGCAGTTAGGTACTTACGTATACAGCTCTCTAAATCACTTTTCTTGACTGAATTTTATCTATCAAGTCACTACAATGAAATGAGTTGGTTAAATGACAAATTGACGTAATAATTTATTTTTCATTGCACATGTTTCGTATTACACCCTTGATGGTTATATTAGCTCTGGTATTGGTTTTCTTTTGCTGCTCTTCCTTTGTCTGCATATACATGTATTTTGGTAGGCTCACTTATGCTTTACCTCTAATGGATGGATGCATCTTTTTCATCAGAATTATGACCTCACAAAAGACTAGGCAGGGTTTCATTATGTTTACTAGATTCCGTGCACAACGTACATAATGCTGATCAATATCTCTTCTTTAATATAGGAAGATGGCTGGCGGTTTTCGGGTACTGCATCTTGTGAGGCCATTTCTGGCTTTCTTGCCAGAAGTACAGAGTGCTGACAGGAAAATACCATTCAGAGAGAAAGTGATCTACACGGTCATTTCTCTCTTCATTTTCCTGGTCTGCAGCCAGCTCCCGCTCTATGGCATTCATTCAACTACTGGCGCTGACCCTTTCTATGGATGCGTGTTATTCTTGCATCAAACCGTGGTACTGTTATGGAACTGGGTATCACTCCAATTGTAACGTCTGGAATGGTGATGCAACTTCTAGTGGGATCAAAGATTATTGAAGTTGACAATAGTGTGAGAGAGGACCGTGCTCTGCTGTAAGTATTGTTGATTAATATAAACGTCAAATTTACTTCTGTTCTTATCTACTGGTGGATTATATGGACTTGCTACATTCTATATGTTGCATATCCATCCTTCTATCAATTAAATGCCACTGAGAACTGCAAAACTTTATGGTTTTTATCCTTGTGTTTGGTGATTTTCTCGTGATGCATAGTGTACTTTTTATTCAGAAATGGTGCGCAGAAGTTGCTTGGTATCCTGATTGCTATTGGAGAAGCTGTGGCATATGTTCTCTCTGGAATGTATGGCAGTGTGAGCCAACTTGGAACTGGGAATGCTATTCTCATTATACTTCAGCTTTTCTTTGCCGGTATCATTGTCATCTGTCTAGATGAACTCCTACAGAAAGGCTATGGTTTGGGATCTGGTATCTCTCTGTTCATTGCTACTAATATCTGGTAAGCATATTAAATGCCTCCACTTATTGATTTGCTATTCTGTACATGGTAGCTAATGGTAAACTCCTCTTTCCATGTAGTGAAAATATCATCTGGAAGGCATTTAGCCCAACAACCATCAACAGTGGGCGTGGTGCTGAATTTGAAGGGGCAGTCATTGCATTGTTCCATCTGTTGATTACTCGAACTGATAAAGTCCGTGCTCTACGCGAGGCTTTCTACCGTCAGAATCTTCCAAATGTCACCAATTTACTTGCTACTGTCTTGGTCTTCCTCATAGTTATCTACTTCCAAGGCTTCCGTGTTGTGCTTCCAGTGAGGTCAAAGAATGCTCGTGGTCAACAAGGCTCATACCCAATCAAGCTGTTCTACACTTCCAACATGCCTATCATTCTGCACTCTGCACTGATTACCAACCTCTATTTCATATCCCAGGTATGTACTTAAATTCTGGTGCTGCATTACATTTGATCTTTGTTTCTATGGCCTTCTCTAATGCTTCATTACAAATGATCTTTAGATAAATGTGCAAGGATTAAAATGTTTCTATGACCGCTTACAATGCTTCATTACAAATGATCTTTAGATTAATGTGCAAGGACTAAAATGTTTCTGTGGCAGCTTCTATACAGGAAATACAGTGGAAATTTCCTTGTTAACCTTCTTGGGATATGGAAGGAATCTGAGTACTCTGGCCATTCTGTTCCTGTTGGTGGTCTTGCTTACTATGTGACTGCACCATCAAGGTGAATAATTAATTTCTTTTATTTTACTGCCTTCTCTTTAATGAGTTGTTCCTTAAGATTTTGTTAACAGTGAATAAACTATAATGACGTGAGCTTCAAATGTTTGAATTTGCAGCTTGGCTGACGTTCTGGCAAACCCATTCCATGCATTGTTCTATGTGGTCTTTATGCTGTCAGCCTGTGCTCTCTTCTCAAAGACATGGATTGAAGTTTCTGGTTCATCAGCTAAGGATGTTGCTAAGCAGCTAAAGGTAAAAATAATGGATAGCAAGCCCCCCTGCCCCTTGGGCCCCTAAGTCACTGTTCCTTCCCTGTATGATAGTTTATATGTCATGACCTTGCATGGACACAACATTGTTATCATCAAAGCACATGCTGCTGTGCTTGTTTGTGCCTTTTTTACTTCTAATATGAATTTAAAATTGTCACGCAAATGGATACTACATGGTTATTAGTAAGCTGACGGATATGGACTAGTAGTGTTAATAGGGCAATATTTTTCGAATACAAGATTTTCATGCAAGAGTGACTTTTAAACCCTTACCCTGGCAATTCAACAGGAGCAACAAATGGTGATGCCAGGCCATCGTGAGTCAAACCTGCAAAAGGAACTGAACAGATACATCCCAACTGCTGCAGCATTTGGTGGAGTGTGCATTGGCGCGTTGACTGTTCTAGCTGATTTCATGGGTGCAATCGGCTCAGGAACTGGTATTCTGCTTGCTGTCACAATCATATACCAGTACTTTGAGACATTCGAGAAGGAAAGGGCGACTGAGCTTGGTTTCTTTGGTTTCTAATCTTCATATCGTATCTGGGGGGAGCCATTATGGGTACAGGCTGAATCCTTCTGCAAGTGACAGCGGCTGTTTATGTTTGTAATTGGAGAGCTTATAGTCAGTTTAGGTTGCGGACTAATTCACACTGGGAAACTTGTTGCAGGTTCAGCATGTGTTTTGAGGCCAGTATGGTGGCATAAGTTGTGCCCAAGTACATCCATTGTCATCATCTTTTAGCATTTTCCGTTCTCATGTATCGACTATATAGAAATTTGGATCAATTTAGAATTGAACACAAGTTCTTTTTTGTTTGCAACGGCTATCTTACTAATGTTTATGTTCCTCTGAATTACAATCTGTACCGATGATATACTTCTGTTCCTAAAAGCTTTGGAAATCGCTAGTGTAGTTTTTTTTGTTATCCTTTGCTGGTTGTTAACCCATACTTGCAAGCTAGCTTGACGGTTACCGACCAAACTAGATCTTGATGATGAAGGTGAAAGCTGATCGTTCTAGTAACACTTTGGAGCATGACTTAGCTTTGGGACCTGGGTACTTGGTTCTTAATTTTCCTGTAGGGACAGTGAACGAGCGGTGCTGTTGATCCCCGCTGATTCGGCGAGTATACTTTTGGGCTTTGGCTTACGGCAGATCAACAACTTGTACTTTTTGCTTACGGCAGGTCAACAACTTCGAATTGATCACTGGCAATGAGTTCAGTTTTGAACGAGGCTCGAAATGCCGGATACGAACAGCTACGACTACGAGTAGGACCCAATCAAGCTCCACTGCGTATCTCAAAGGAGACGCGAGAGCGATGGAAACAGAATTCGCCCCAGCCTCATGAGAAGACGTAGAAAAACTAGTGCTTACAAAGCCAGGAACGACCTCGAAATTCTCCATCAGCAAACATCGTTACTGACACAATCTGAACACTTAGGCGACTACCCTGGTAGAGGGTACAAAAAGAATCCGTTAACATTGAAATGTGATTGAGGCAAATAATGTCCATAAATCAACCATGCGGTGTTCAAGCCCACTGGTGAAATAAATTATTCGCACTAAAACGGCAAGTAGAGAAAAGGAATTAACTCACACAAAAAAAATTGACACTTACATTACATGTTGCCAAGATATCATGCTGAACAAACCACACACTTGCCTTAAAATCAAGTCTTTCTCTATATCTTCCGCACTAGTTCAAAATGACCGTCAAATATGCCATTTGCCTTGAATGACAGTGAACCACTCTTGTTTTTTTTAAAAAAAAAAAGTATTGGGCCACTCATGGAACAAAAAAGAATGTCCAATTTGTGTCTTATAGCTAATTAGCTATTATGAATTTGTCTTGCTTTAGGAACTTCTTACTGGATTGAAATACGGGTGAGCCTGCAAACATCAAATATATGTTTTTAGAATAAGCTAGTTTTGAAGTCATGCATGCCATACTCATCCAGTAACTTTCTTCAAGAATGTAGGGCAGAGAGGTACCATGGTTTCCTTGGCTGTAGGCCTTTCCTGGTGATCATACCAGAGGAGTTTATCTACCAAATCAATAGCCTGTAAAAGGTAGAAACTTGTTAAAGAAACAAGAAATGGGTAGTAGGCTACAGTTATCTGAAGGCAACAAGAGTCACCTCAGGTGTCACAAGGTGTCTGTTCCTAGAATTGACGAACTTGGGCCATGGTTTCCTGCTATGTCTGTAGTCACGAAAACTTAAATTAGATTATCCAAAATAAAGATCATGATAGTCTGCAAGATTATCCAAAACAATGACCTTCCAACAAGTCTTTCAAACTGTGGGTCAAGCTGCAGGCCATATTTTTCGAGGTAGTTATAAAAATCTCCTGTGCCAAGAACCTGCAGAACAGTAGCATGTATTGCATGTATCATACATCGCTTGAACTACTTTCAGCTTGTTTCAGCTCATTCTCTCTCACAGAACACTATTCAATAAGCCGAAATCAGCCGGCTTGTATACCAGCCGAACAGAGTCAAGCTTTCAAACAACCATTTCTTCAGGAAATGCAGCAGGGGACCAGAGGAAATTGTAACGCTAAAATGGCTTGGGTTTAGATCTTTAGGGTGTATTCAATAACACAATTGCAATTGTACGTGGTGCACCACATATACAAGATGTGGTAGCCAATCACAATGACCTCAAAAGCAACACAAGGAGATGATGCAATAATGGCAATGGACACAAAGGTAGTACATAGAAGATACTGCAACATCTAGACATTTTGTTAATACTCTAGCCATCACTAATGAAAATTGGACTAGTAGACTTAAGTTTATTGTTTATTTATCAATATATAAACTTTGCAGCAAATAAGCAGGGCGACGCGTGCCACTGATATGTCAGAATCCATAAACCAACAATACAAAACAACCTAGTTTTAGTAATGTTTACATTCAGTCAATTTTCTGTACAACCAAGGCTATGACAGTATGCTATTAAGGTCCAAACAAAAGACATCGAAATAACATACGGTGTATGTACTTGACATTGACAACTCTAGGGTGACTTTAAAGCTGACATAGCAGATGCAAACAATAGTGTCACATGAACCGATTAACTTATGCTGAATAGATTAAATAAATTAATGCAACATCTGAATACATAATCAAGTGACAACTCGTAAGGCTTGCAATCATTGCATTATTCCATTTAAAGCACTAGATTAAGTGACATAGAAAAACACGATGACAGGACGTTTCAACATAGAGCAGCTTCAAACTTACCTCAGTTATTTTCACTAATTGATCATAATTATCCTGACCATGAAAGAAAGGGTCCACTCGGAATATCTGTTAGTACCATATAGCACATCAACACAGGTCTGTTAGCCAAGATAAACTTAATGATCATGGTCTTGCCACTTACCATTGCTGCAAACATGCAACCAAGGCTCCACAAATCCAATGAGTAATCATAATCTAACAAATCCACAAGTAGTTCAGGACCCTTGTAGCATCTGTAAATAGCAAAAGGACATGGTAAAGCAAGGGAAGAAAGGCAACGAGAGGCAGCTAGAGAGTAATATATTTTCGATGTTTAAAAAAGCGCTAGGCGGTAGCAAAAGGACATGGTAAACCAAGGGGAGAAAGGCAATGAGAGGCACCTAAAGAGTAATATCTTTTCAATGTTTAAAAAAGCGCTAGGCGCTAGGCAGGTGGTTAGGCTCCACCAAGCACCTAGGCATTCTAGTCATTGCTTGGCGTTTGTTCTTTTGTGGCCAGTCAGAGTACTACCATGCTAAATACTGGAAATTTAGCATATCAAAACAGGAGAGAAAAAAAGGACATTACCATGCATCTATAAGAATATGATTTTAGTTTACCTTTCTTCATCCCTAATTTGTCCCAATTTTTTCCATACATCAAGTCAAGCCTGGACAAAACAGCTGGGTGCTTAGCGATGATGAGGCGGTGCACTGACTAGCGGCTAGCAGCTCAGCATCGCCTTTTTAAAAAGAGATGTTTTTTTCAGAAACAGTGCTACACCATAATTTACTACGTATATACTAGGTATAACATAAATCTAACGTGAATCTAGTACTAAACAAGGAGATGAACCAGAACTCATACGACAATGCATCAAAATCCTTTTGTGATTTACAGGTCTACTGGAAGAATATAGAATGGGTGGAGGTAATTGGATCAACTGGATCGACAAAATATTCATGGTGTATTAATAGTAACAGTTATCATGAATATTTGGACAGATAAAATATCTTTAATAAAATGCCAAACAAGTCCAAGAATAGCCAATTTTCAAAGCCAGGGCAGGGCAGCTAACCTTGAAGCAACTCTAGCATTATATTCCATCTTGGGATGATAGAACTCTGCAAGACCCCAATCAATAAGACGAAGCTGGCGTTTTTCATGGTCAATCATGACATTGTGGGGTTTGACATCTCGGTGCATTATACCGCGTGAATGACAATAATCTAGAGCCTACACAAATACCTGGAAAAGTTAAGACCATCAAGTTCAATGCAGCCTGACAGAAATAGAATGGTTTGAACGTTGAAGTTGCAGAAATGTAAAATAGTAAGCTATCCTCGAGAAAGCTGAACCTATTAGCCCAGATTAGGTCACAGGACAGACTGTACATGAGAAAATACATCATAGCACCACATGCTGCATCTGTTTTGGTCTTTATGATGTTTGTCCAGATGCATAAAGGAATCAGTTTGCTTTTTTGTCCAAACTCTAAACATCTACGTTCTGTCCATCATGTGAATTTGATTTAATCATGCATATCTAAATTTTGTTTACAGGAACAATATTATATAATTAATGGGTACTCAGAATCTAATAGGAATTTATGAACTGTGATATTTCGGAAAATAAGGTATTGTAGGTCGTCTGTATTATTTTCTGCAGTTAAATTACTGTTCCATGAGTGACTCAATACTCAATAGAATGCATACCTTGAGCATATAAAGATCCAAAGATATGCAGAGCTACCATATTCTAATATTCACTATTCAACATAGAATGATTAGTCAGCACCAGCATATCGGCTAAAGTATTTTTGAAAACAAAGGCAGGCAACTATCTTCGTAGAAGTAGTTATCTTTTTCTTTTTTTCTGTGAGCGCAATAAGATCATAGGAGCTAACAAGCTACACTGAGTAAGTAGCATAGCATTAAGAGGTTTACCTGTGTTAAATTATGTCTTATATTCATGAATTATATTGAGCATACTTATCAGCCTAATGCAACTCATAAAACTTCTAACGTCAGTGACGTTAAAGAAAAACAATGGGAATTTAATTTTATATTGACTGCAAAGGTTATCATAATCAAACAGTTATATATGAAAAAGAAGTGAAAAAATGAAATAGTTGAAGCACAAACAAGACGACAGAAGCAACAGATATGAGCACTTTTGAGGTTCAGTTTCTTGCCTTTAATAATTCAAAAATATAATATCTGATATCATAATCAGATAATGCAGGGTAGAGCACTTTGAAGTCAGTGTTGTTGACATATTCAAAGATCAGACTAGGTGTCTTTGATTCATCATCTCTGACAACATCAAGTAGTTTTACAATGTTAGGCCCTCCATATAAGTTCTGAAGTATCTTTATTTCCCTCTTTATCTGGATCATCATAAAATACATCCACATGAATCCTTATGATGTCACAAATCTAAGCAAATAGAAGGGAAAAAAAGATAAACATCAAATTGTCTTTATAGCTGAAAAGCATATCAAGTAAGCCTAAAAAGGATGAGATGAACAAGAGTAAATGCGAAAGGAAAAAGAAAAACACAAGTTTGCATGGACAAACTCGTATTTGACTTTCTTATATAAATACAAAAACTCCACAGGTGTCCACTTTATTGTAAATTTGTTGAGTGGGCGCAAGATGGCATGGTTATATGAGAGTCCTGTGAAGCTACAATGTCTCCAAACCACATATGCCCCATTATATGAGAGTCCTGTGAAGCTACAATGTCTCCAAACCACATATGTCCCATGCTCTTTGGCATCCTAAGTGGATAAGTAGTAGAAGCAACTAGCCAACTAGATAATCATCAATCCTAACACAAAAACAACTGAGACTGGTAGACATTGGCATACAACAATCTAGCACTACAAGGCAGTCCCTGTGCTTCAGTTTTATGATTCCATCCATAGCACATCACAGTCACCACTCACCAGTGACCAGAAATGTGGCAACCACCGCAACAGAGCATTGTAAAAAGCAAAGCCTGACCTTCTTCTTCTTCACGGGCTTGAGGATCTTAATGACGCATCTCTCGTCGCTGCCGGGCCGGAAGCCTTCGAACACCTCGCTGTACTTTCCCTTTCCCACTTTCCTCAGCACCTCGTACCCATCCTGCTCCCTGCACGGGGAGGCACGTCAGAACGAAAACCCTACACCCTACAAATTTGGAGATCACGGTGTAACCCGAGCTCCAGCTCCGTGTGCCTACCCCCACTGGATGTCGAGCGACTCGTAGTCCCAGTACTCCTTGGGCCGCTGGGCGTTGGCGTCGGCGTAGACGCGCGCCACGGAGGCGGCAGCCCCAGGGTGCCGCGTGGCCCGCCCGAAGCGCGGCGTCATGGGGAGCGGCGCCTCAGCCGCAGCTGCCGCGGCGGCGGCGTAGGCCGTGGGGCCGAGGCGGCGGCGCCGGTGGTGATGCGCGTGGCGCGAGGCCGCGGTGGAGAGGAGGAAGCGCAGGAGTAGGCCGTGGGGCGCGGCGGTGGCGGCGGAGGCCGGGAGCGGAAGGACGCGGCTGCGCAGGGTGAACCAGGCCATGAAACCGCGGCTGGGGAATTGGGGGGTGTCGCAGGGCTCGCTGCCCGCACGGAGTCGGCCTTTGAGCGAGCGCTCGGCACGCACGCTCTCTCGGCCGTGGCTTGTGGATGGGTTCGCGGCTTCGCGCCTGTAAAAATCTCGGGAAAATCTTGTGTTTCGCACCGTACCGGAATGGCAATTGGGGCGGTTGGGTACGGGCGTGGTGCACACCTGCAACATGTCTCCCAAAACGGTGTTATTTGGATCAACTTACACAATGTGAACATAGGCCATGTTTGAATCACTCTAACTCGGCTATAGCTAGAGGTTAAAGTTAGTTTGTAAACTAGCACAAACTAGCTCTAGCCAAGAAGGTGTTTATATTCAAAGCTAGTTTGGGTTAGTTTGATAATAAATTATTTTTATAAATCATCTAAATATATCCATGTAGGATCTTATTTTAAAATATTTATTGTAACGAATTTAATGGTGTAATTAAAATTTTATTTAGATATTTGGTTTATTAGTTATAATATTTTTTTAGTTGCATATGAGGTGGGTATTACGTTCCACCACAACCAGCCTAAACTAGCCCAAATAATCACATTTTTGGGGGAGCTAGTTTTTTTTGTGAACCGGTGACCTAGTTGTAACTAGCTCAATCTAGCTCTCTTGTTTGGATATTTTTGGGCTAATTGAATGCAAACTAGGTCAAACTAGCTCTAATCCTAGGATCCAAACAGGGCCATAATAAACGCAATTAAAACCACTAAACCAGCGTCATCCATACCACCACTTGTTTGGTTGGATGTGCTAATATCTTCCGTGAGGGAGGGGAGAGGCCCGGTCCTGGGGCCTAGATCTAGGTTACAAGGTCACAAGTGTCAGGATTAATTGGCTTGATAAACCTATACTCCTTTATTATTTAGGCTTTTTATGAGGATGTTATGTGTTCTCTCTAAAATTTTAGTCTTTTTAAGGAAAACTTTAGTTTTTTTTAACATGTTAGACTGATTATCCGCATATGTTGGTCCTGCGTATGCGTTTGCTCATTTTTGACCCATTTTAGCGCCAATACACGATAAAAGTGGTTTTCTATTTTCAGATCTCTCCAATTTGCCGTGTGATTGGATCGTCGCGTCAAGTTGGCCCAGCCCGCGATCACGAGGACGGAGTGGGCTTTTTGGCACGGTCGAAGCAACTAGACGCCGCTTTTGCCTGGCACCCGCAACACGCCGCCGTCTTCCATCCTGTTCCAAAACGGACGAGGAAAATCTCCAACTCGCGCGGGATGGCGCGCGCGCGCTGCCATGAACGCAGCGGCTGAGGAGCTCAGGCTCAGCCCCAAGGGCAGGTCAGTTTTGCTAAACCCTAGCACCTCGCTTATCTCTAGCGGAACAAGGGACGGCCATTTTTTTTTCTTAGGGGGACTTTCTAGTGGGTACTGGGTAGTGGCATTACATCGTTGCAGGCTGCTCAAACCACAAATGCGCATGTTTGTGTGAACTACAGCTTCTTCTGCGATTGGTTTCATGGTGTTGCGAAAAGCAGGAGGCTGTTGCCTGCCTCTCGCGCTTATCTCTGAGTACTTTAGCTGAGTCATTGCAGTTGCTTACTCTCTCCGTCCCAAAAAGAATGACGTTATGTGATGCGTGTCGGTCAAACTTTCTCAACTTTGACTAAGTTTATAGAAAATACGTGCAACATTTATATCTCTAAATAAATTTGTTAAAAAACTAGACTTAAAGATCTTTCCGATGATACTAATTACTTAGCATAATTATTTATATATTTTAATACATAATTGTCGGTATTTTGAAAACGTTGACTTCTCGGGAAGCGAGAATGACATCTATTTAGGGACAGAGGGAGTATGCTGGAGCAGTGGAGCCTGCCTCAATTGACCATGCTCTCGTAATTACTAACATGTATTCTATAAACTGACTCTATCCCCTGTAAATCTCCTTGTATGCTTGTCATCATCAATATTTCTCATACAAAAATTAAAGCATTGCAGATATGAACTAACAAGTTATCCTGTTTTGGTCATTATTATAACCATTTTTCTTGAGCATACATAAATAATCACACTATTCTCTACTCATTGTATCTGGAGAATAGGAACGAAAACTAGATCTTGGTCCTGTTGATAAATCCATCCTTGTGGAACAGGAGTTTCACAAATCGGAAGCTATATCTGTTGGGAAGGTAGCATTTTAGAACTTTTGCTTAATGTTTCATTACATGCTTATTTCCAATTAATTATTGCATTCAGTTCAGCTATTGGTCCTTCCGAAAAAGTTCAGTACTGAGCTTCTCTTGATTGTCATCCATTTGTTTGTTCTGCAGATCTACAAACATGTTAGATTTATCGAACATGGCACCAGGCTTAACCAGTGGGAAGTGAAACGGTAAAGTTAAATGCTAAAAAACCGTGTTCGAAGTGAAACATGAGGGAATGCTCATGTTATTGAAGCGTTCTGGGTTTTACCACCTATCTTTCTTGAAGAGGGTCCAGTACTCCAGTTAGATCATGCTTTGTTAAATGCACTGGTTGAAAGGTGGCGGCGTGAAACACAGACTTTTCACTTGAGGTTTGGAGAAATTACAGTGCTCTTGAAGGATGTGGCAATTCTCACTGGACTTCGTGTACATGGTGCTCCTGTCACTGGCCGGACAAACTATAACTGGGAGCAATTGTGCACACAGCTTCTGGGCCAAGAACCTCCACAGATCAAAGGTGGTTGTATCAACATGGCATGGCTGCATGACACTTTCAAAACATTACCAGAAAGCGCTAATCAGGCAGATGTAGAGTATGCTACACGAGCCTACATACTGTACCAAATTGGATGCAGTTTATTTCCTGATCCAAGTGGAACTAGAGTTCACTTACGATATTTGGCCCTACTCATGATTTCAATAATGCCTCAGGAGAGATGGCCTGGGGGTCTGCTGTTCTTGCCCACCTCTACAGAGAGCTTGGAAAAGCCAGCATGAAGGGCAAAGCGAATTGCTGTGCGTTTCTCACTCTTCTTCAGGTAGTATGTCTTAGTTGTGTAGTGCAGAAATTACACTCTTGATTGATGCTAGAATTGATGTTCTGTGCAAGAAACATTGCAGATATGGGCATGGGAGCATATCCAGATAGGCTGTCCTGAACGACTAGAGAATAAGGCTCTACCCGATCACCGACCCCTTGGATGCAGGTTTTTTTCTTGGATCTTTTTTTTATATCACAGATTGCTTTTTATTACCACTGTCTTTCACTTCAATATATACTCCATGGTATGAAAAGCATCTGATAACTAGGTGGAATGTTGCCTTCAAGAACCGTGAAAATGTCTGATCCATGGACCATGAGTTTTATAGGCATGGGCTAGATACTATATCAGATTGCCAGGTATGATGTGTTCCATTACTTTAGGAAGTGCATTTGTGCTTTTAGATGCTCAGTACAAGAGGAACAATGATATCACTGTAATATTTTTTATGCTTTCCAGATCACATGGGACCCATACACACCAGACCTTGTAGTTGTGCTTCCTGCAATATGCACATTCGGATCTGCAGTTTGGCTATCAAGGGCTCCATTAATATGCTTCCAGATAGTGGAAATGCATGTACCTGATCGCGTCGTGCTACAATTTGGAATGCTGCAGCACATACCAGACCCAGTTGAGGTTGTTGAACGTGTTACAATGCAGGGTAAAGCTGATCAACATTGGCCTACTTACCATGATAAGTACATCAAGGAATGGGAGCACAGGCTCGTGTCTGTAGTTAAGCACCAGGAAACAGGAAGTTCAGATCCTAATCATGCAAGGAATTGTTACCTAGAATGGTATTGGCGAATTACACGTCGTTGGATCTCCACTCCAGTTGAATGTCCAATCATATCTTATCAGTTACCTGAGCATACTGATAAAGCTCTGGTAATACTGTTTAAATAGTTTTTTTCGACCTGTCCGTGTTGAGTCGAGTGAATACATGTTATGTCTCATTGATGAATGTTTTGGACCACAAGCAGGTTGATTTGGTAAATACAGTGCAGGGACGAATTAATACTTATTATTAAGTGAAATTGATGCAGACAAGGATGAAGCAATCACTTATTGACATTGATTTGTACATCACTGTTAAAATGGTGGAGGCTAAGCAAGTTGTTCTCACATCATGTACTTATGAATCTAGTTACTTAAACCGCAAGAGAGAGGACATGCTTATGTCTTCAATTGTTGTGCAGATTATGCAAAGTGGTGTTCCAACTGGAACAGGAATTGGAAGTGCTAAATCAGCCACAGTATCTCTAAATATTCTGGCTCCTACTCAAGCTACTGCTGCTAATATGGAACAGGTTGGTGATGATCACGTCGAGGGAAACACTATACTAAAGTTGGACGAAATGGTGAGAATGCAACACATGGGAGGTATACTCCTGATTTAGCACTTCTCACAACAGGTGACACCACAAATAACAAAACTGAAGATTTGCATCCTCGAGGAGACCCTCTTGATTTAACCATGACAGAAGTAAATCTTCAGGACATTATTAACATTCCTGTAGAGGATGCTATGACTGATATTATGAACACATCCGCATAGGATGCTACACCAGAGGATATTTTAGATTCATATGTGAAGGATGGTTATGCATTCATTGAGGCTGTGGAAGTGCAGGAGACTGTTGTATCTATGGACATCATTAAAATACCCAAGAAGGTTACAGCTGAATTGCAGGAGTGTGCTGGTGTACCTTTGATTAATGGTAAAGTTGATGAGGTCATCATTAGTGTATTAGTAATGTATTAATGTACAATTACATGGTGTAACACTCACATACATCTTGGTAAAATTGCAGGTCAGGGAACAGTGTGCAAAACTTCAGTGCTTCCAGAATTCTACAAGATCTTGAATGTATCATCACACAATGTGCAATTGCAGAAAATCACTGGTGCGTCTGAGAATGGTGTAGACACAAGAATAGAGTATTGTACAGGTCAGGGAATGATCAGTCAACCCTTCAATGCCATCGAACCTAGAGAAACCTTGAATACATCTAAACAAAGAATTAAGTCCAGTGCCAGGTGATGTCGAGCTTCCCTCTCTGAACAGGAAGAATCTGCTGCTGTAGTTTCAGGCCGCAATGAACTGCAAGATGCTGTCCAGACACAACCTGAGGACAGTGTCGTTCAGGATGGAGTCAATGCTGTCTAAAATCATATGTTTCAAGAGAATGCCAAGCACCCAATTGAAAATGGTCCTTGGAATTCTGCAGTTGTGCAGAAACCCATTGCTACACTGGCTGAAGATTTGCTTCTCACCAGTGTTGGAGAGAGAACTCAGAAAAGTGTTAATTCATGCACTAGAGAAAATAATGATACAATTGGCGGGGATGATTCTGCTGGCATTGAGAACCATGGCATTCTAGGTCCAAATGAAATGACTAAAAGGAGAAATTGACAGCTCCTTCACATGAAAATTCTGAGATCAGTTCGACCATAAAGCCTACTAAAATGGGAACTTCAAAAACAGAAGAGAAGACAAATCTGACTGCAAGAATTGGCAGTGGCCAGTTAATAGCATCTTTTGCTAGAAAAGATGGGATCTCTGTGTTCG